>JAQQTP010000027.1:1200000-1800000 GCA_029884605.1 Ormosia emarginata
GGTCATTCATACAAAAGCATGAAAAACAGAAAACAGTACATTCAGAATATTTTCTAAAAATTGGGGCGTTACAAACTAGGTCTTAATTTATGTTTTTTTTCGTATTGTCCTTTTTGGTGTGACGTTCCCTCCTCAAAAAGAGGTGTTACACTAGTTTTGTAACACTCTGAATTTCGTTTTTTCTGCATAAATATTAATTTTATCAGTTGAGTCTATATCGTTGTCATCCTATGCTATGTAGGCTTTTCTTCTTTTTCTTTCCTTGAAGGGTTTCTTCTCAAATTTCTTTATCTTCTTTTGGTAAATTAGGTATTCCATCTTCATGTGTCCTGGTTTTCCACACTAGTAGTAGGTTGGAGTTGAAGATATTCCTTCCCCTTTGTGATAAGTTTTCTTTGGAAGGAAAGACGGTCTTCTTTGAGTTCCCTTTTTCTTGAGAAACTTACCAAATTTGTAAAACCAGAAGGCTGAGGTTTTCTTCAATTAGCTCAAGGTTCTTTGTGCCTTCTCCATCCTCATCATCATCAATTACTGAGGAGGTAGCTTTGAGTGCTATCCCCCCTTTTTTTTATCATGTACTTCACTTTGACTTAATCTGTTTAGCTTTAGTTTGTGGTCTTGCAGTTTTCCAAATAGGGTAGCTAGGGTCATTGTTGACAAATCTCTTGATTCTGATATAGCTGTTACCATGGGTTGCCAAATCCTGCTCAGACATCTCAGAACTTTGTTAATAAGATCTTCGTTAGAAAAACTTTTTCCTATAGATGCAAGATGATTTACTATGTGAGTGAACCTATTTTGCATTTCTTGAATGCTTTCTCCCTAGTTTATTTTAAAAAATTCATACTCGCGAGTTAGAGAATTAATTCTCGACCTCTTTACTTCACTAGTACCCTCATGGGTAACTTGTAAAGTGTCTCACATTTCTTTAGCAGATTTGTAGTTTGAAATTCTAAAAAATTCATCATACCCTAAAGCAATGGTAATGATGTTTTTGGCTTTTAAATTATGTTGAACTTTTTTCTTATCCTCATCAAACCATTCATTTCATGGTGTTTCAACTTTTACACCACCGACCTCATGTGTGGGAACAAACGCGTCGTTTTCAACAGCATCCCACACATCTAGATCAATAGCTTCGACAAAAATTTTTATTCTTTTCTTCCAATAGGCATAACCATCTCCATCAAAAAAGGGTGGTTAGTTTATGGAAGATCCTTCTAAAAAACCACTTGAAGAAGCCATGTACTCTTGAAGTTGCTAAGCTCTTTATATAAGAGTCTAGCTCTGATACCACTTGTTACCAAGTGGCTCCAGTACTCAAGAGGGGGGTGAATTGAGTATTTAAAAACTTTTCACAAATGCTTATAATACAAATTTCATTTAAGTTATTTCTTAAAAGATGTGGATAAAAAGAGATGATAAAAACCCTTAAGCACATAAAATAAACAAGTCAGCAATAATAAATAAGTTGTAGGAAATGAAGAGATTAAGATGAGAAGAGCAGACATAATATTTATCTTAGTTAAGCTACCAAACCACTTGTGGCCTACGTCTAGTCCTCGAAAAACTATCCGAGATTTTTCACTATCAATGCAAGTTTGAACAGGTGCTTACTATTATTACAAACTAGAGCATTTTTCACATGCAGAGAGACTTTACCCTTGTGCCAAAGCCTCAACTTTCAGGGATACCTCACCCTTACATAAACCTTTGAGGGATATCTCACCCCCTATACAATAAAGTAGAAAGTAGAAGAAGAGAAACTCTCACACAGAGTGAATAATACAACTTGAAGCACTAAACAATTCTTTATGGATATCTCAAAGTTTTAGCAAAAAGAAAGCGTAGAAAATATGTAAAAAATTATAAATCACGTGTTAAAGCAAGCAAAGATTGATTTAGATAGTTAAGCAACTTTCAAAGATGACCCAAGCTCTCTATTTGTAGAGCTTTGGAGAAAATAGTCATTGGGTGCAATTAATTCACGTAATAAATACAAATATGGTCGTTTCTTTCTAAATCTATAACCCGTGTTTATTCGAATAACCTTTGTGTTATTCGAATAACATGTTTTGAAAAACCTCATGAAAACCAGTTCTGATATAAGTTATTCGAATAGTTCATTTATAAAAAATTGTTCTAGAAAAGCTTCTTATTCGAATATCAAGTGTGCTATTCGAATAGCTCTTTTGAAAACAAAGGCGCGTAGGGGATTATGAAAAATGTTATTCGAATAACTCCTGTGTTATTCGAATAACCCTATTAAAACCAGAATTTCTTGACTTGGTTTATTCGAATAAAGAGGCCTTCATTCGAATAACTCTATTTGAAACCAGTTTTGAACATTTAAAAACTTCTAAAATTATTTTCAAAAACATTAAGGCCATTTTGAATTTTGGGTTTTAGTTGAAAATTCATTTTTATCTTTTCTTACAAAATCAATGAGATATCCAAAATGGCTCCGTATAAAAAGATTCTAAATCCTAAAGTTATTCTTGAAGATCTTAGACTTGGTCTTCCCATCATCTTCATATATTATCATCAAACCCAGTCTTTACTATCGCATAGTCAATCACAGAATTTGTGCTTGTCCAACCATCTCACAGATGTGTGCCCCACACTCTAAGAAAATAATTATGCACCACAGGCTTATGTTGTTGTAGCAGGCATTGACGAGCGCCGAACTCAGTCAAAATTATAACCGAAGTTATTACCTAAACTTGTACTATAGTGAACAACACCGGATCGTCTCCTCAAGGATCGTAGATGCAATTTGATCAAATCAAGTGAAAGTTAGAAAAAGGGGGGTTTTGATGGTTCAAGGATCGCAGTGACAGGATTTAAAGAGAAATAACAATTAAAAGAATAGTCAATTCAGAAATCTATCCGAGATTGGGTGGATTCAATCATAGACCTTTCAACAAACACCTGAAATACATTTGAATGATTAACTTGGATCTAACCGAGATCTCGCATCAGATCCATAATTCATACTAGACAATCGTCGAATTCAATTGACAAGTGATAAACACAAATCTGCTAATCGCACCATTCATGTAAATATATGTCAATTTAAGCACCGAATTCAATTAACCTAGGCACAAATCAAGTAACCTAACCTCTTCAATTACATGATTAGTTTAGATCAATCAGTTCTAAGTTTCATCACAAATCTCAATCTTCGGTTATGTGATTAATTCAGATCAATCAGTCTAAGTTTAATCACAAAACTTAATCTTAAAATAAACATAAACAGAATCACCATTCATGCATTCAAGATCAAGAAAACAAGAAGAAGAAGAAGAGAAGAAGAATCTAAATATAAATCAAATACATTACATAAACCAAGGTCTCAAGAATCCAAACCACAATCTCTTCAAGAGTTCCAAATTGACCGAAAGTAGCTTAGCTCTCCATTACAATGAAGGAAATCATCAAAATATACAAGAACTATGAAAAGCTATCTCTAACACCAAGTGTGTGTTGTGTGTCCCTTAGAGCTCTCCACATGCTTCCTTTTATAGAGGATTCGGAGTAGTAGTAGATGGGTAGATGGGATTAGTAGGTGGGTGAGTAGGTGGATGAGTAGGTGGGTAAGTAGGTGGGTGAGTAGGTGAGCTACCTTGTCTCCGAAATTCTTTTTTGCTGAACTCATTGATTTCGTCATTTCTGAGCCAAGTGGTCTTCATGAAAGTTCTAGGAAATTGTCTAAGCTTTCCAATGGCTCTGGAAACACCCAAAAATTCGTCCTACAGCCCAAGATATGACTCAATTACTATAGACTGTTCAAGACCAGTTTCAGCACCTTTGTTTTGACTTTCAGACCCAATATCTCCATCAAGGAGCCCGAATCAAGTTTTGTGCTTGACATGAAAGTTGTACATATGGGTCTTAACTTTCAGATTACAAATTTGCAGCCCATTTTATATGCCCAAACTCGAATTATGTTCTGGTTACTACACATTATTCGGGTTCTAGTCACAAATCTCGTATTCTGATTTCCATGCCCAATTAGCTCCACTAGATGTCTGAAATTGACTTTGAGCTCTTCATCAAAGTTGTAGAGCTCTCTCTTATCTTTCCTACAAGGTAAAATTCATAATTATCAGACATTTAGAACTCAAGATATGGCTAAAATATAGAAACAGTGTAAGACCCAAATAATGCTGAAAAAATCAATTAAGTCCGATTCGAGTTCAAACTTACAAAACATAATCAAATTCAGTCAATTAAGTACATGAAGAGTGTAAATAACTAAACATAAGAGTTTCTTAATGAATAAAATATGTGATTATCAAATTCTCACACACTTAGCTTTTTGCACTCCTGGGCAAAACATATAAAACTAAAGTTAGAAGACAAAGACAAACGACACAAACTTAAAAGCTAAAAATTCTAAGGGACTCAATGAAGCAAGAAGAGCAACAAGAAATTCAAGGGATCAAAGCATAAATGAGGTAACATTTCTTTACATCACAAACCAACAAGCAAGGAAACTTCCGTTGAAAAGAATGAATTAAGAATGATAAATCCTCACAAGATTCCCTCTTAATCTCTGAAGTGTTTAAAAGGTAGGTATTTCACTCAATTCAATCCATGAAAATTGCACTACCATAAGTTTGCTTATCTTCTACTTCTCCACTACTCAAAACACATGCACACACAAATCATGAGGACTTTATTCAAGGTTGTAGTGAGGTCAAGGTAACAGAAGAGGATAAAATGGATATGAGAAGATAAATACCAAAGAGAATTAAAGCAAATGAGAGCTGAGTTCAAATAACAAGCATAAAAATTCATCTCAACTCTAATGTATATCCCTTTACATATTCATTTCCCAATCCTTTTTCTTTTATATATATATATATATATATATATATAAACATAACTATATACATACATTTTTCCTCTCTTTTTTTTTTAGGCACTCTTTCCTTTTTCAACAACTATTTTGTACACACACCCCCACACTTGTTCAAAAACTCATCCATTAACCAGGCTAATGTTCTTTTATTCCCTAAGGTAAAGTAAGAACACGATTTTTCATTTAAGGCACATAATGAGCTAGAAACAAGGAATGGTCAAATAAGCTCAACGGGGTTAAGCAAAGGAAAATATACAAGGTTGGCAGGAATCAGAGAATTTTCAAGAAGTCAAAAGAGTGCTTGATATCATATTGAAAGCAAGGTTGGCTATTTGGTTAAACTAGCTAATTAAGAAAGAGGGCCTCAATCATGTTCATGCATGCAAGTGAAATGTAGCCTAAAAAAGAATCAAAGCAAGTTCTAGAGTGGTCATTAACATGAGTGAAAATCACACAAGAAAGAAGAGAATGACATAAATGTTGAATCCATCCATTAGGCTCAAAATCTCACAAGGTATGCATCCATCAAACTCAATTCATCAATTCAATCATTCATCACCAAGCATATCAGTTCAAGAAGGGAGAAAAGTTATTCAATCATGCAATGAACCCTTTTTTTTTTTTTTTTTTCTTTTTTTTTTTTACAAAAAGAACATGTTGAAATCTCTCCCCCACGCTTAATATAACATTGCCTTCAATGTGAAAGAGAGATATAGAAAAGAGCAACACAACCTGATAAGAAGTGAATCAACGCCAAGCAGAAAAGAAACACACTGTCGATCTGCATCGAGACCCATTAAAGATGAAGTCGCAGATCGGCTTTTGTTTCTTGTTACTTCCTTATTTGCTTCTGTTGACCAATCTATCGAGCTAATACCGATCGGTACATACTCAAAAGCTTCTAATTTATCAATGAGCTCATCAATAGTGGAGGCAGAGATAAGAAGTTGTCTTCTTAGAAGGAGTGATAAATTTGTTCCACGACTTTGTCAAGAAAAGATAACAAAAGATCAAAGAAATTATTAACATTCAACAAACCAATGGGTCTATGGTGGATGTTCGGTTCTACCAAGAGACAATTTGAAAAATTTCTTCCAAAGTACCAAAACCACCAGGTAAGACAATAAATGCATCGAATTGTCAACCATTGTTTTCATTCGTCCATGCATAGATGTTACCTGAATTTCTCATAACCTGTCCTTCCGGTGATGTTATTTTCAGCTAAAGGTTTAGGAATAACACCTAAAACCCGATTGCCTCCTAAAAAGCAAAGCAAGTGATACAAGCCCCCATTAACCCACGACAACCTCCCCCATATATAAGATGAATATTCCTCGCAAACAAGTGATCGACCAAGAGTGCTAGGCTGCGTTTACAAACTCCAATCCCTTCCCATAACTCGACCCACAAAAAACACAGACATTTTTTTGAGGTTACGAATAGAAGCCCCCATTCTATACTCTTCCTCCCTTTGAGTGTTTCTGAGTTGAAGGAAAATGGAGAAAATGGAGTGTTTAAATAAGAAAAAGAATGGAAAGGGAAATAATTGCACCTATAAGGGTACGTTGACTGTTGTCAGAAAAGGTTGAAATTAAGAAACACTTTTTTTTTCTATTTTTTTTATTTTTTTGACTTCAAGAAAACCATCAAGGTAAAGAAGTCTAGAAACCCCTGAAGGACCCTGCTCAAAGGATCGTCTGTACAAAAATCAAAATACAACAAAATGATACAAAGATAAAAGAAATAGAAAATGATGACATACCTGTATGTACAGTCTCCATGGCGTATCTTTATACTGCGCGTCATAAGTGCAGTAGACATCACATCCTTTTTTTTTTGAAATTGTTAGAAAAACTTGATGAAAGATGAGTGTATACTTACTTAAGATTGGGATGGAGGTAGTCTGCTCTTTCGCCTTTGTGCCAAAGCATTGTTGACCAATATTCGACCCATTCAAGACCAATAAGCAACATAGGGCTCCCAAAAGGGACAAGTGGCCATAATACGACCCATTTGCCTCACATGTGGGATACAATCTATCTTCTTTGTTTTTCAATTAAGAAGGCTGGATCAGGATGCATGCATTTTCCCATTCACGGTTTGTGTTACCAAAGCCAACCCTAAGACGTATACATAATTTTTTTTTGTTTTTTTTGTGTTTTTTTTTGTGTTTTTTTTTAAAAGATGACATGAAGAAGAAGAGGAGGATGATATGTACAGATTGTTTGTGGATGTGGCTCACATCTGCCTCTGGTTTAACGTCCAGTAACGGCTTAAACGTCTTCTATGAGTCGAGGATAAGCTTCCCATCCAATTTTCTTATAAATTGGCAAACAGGGTCTTTTAGAGTCAGATTCCCAAGACTGTAGCGTTTTTCTTCATCTTTGAATAGATTCCATAAATTAAGAATTTCACCCCGCATCAATCCATAAGAACGCGTCTCAAGAGTCAATAAGATATCATCTAATGACTCCTTACTCAATCCATTCTTAATGAAGGATCTATTTGCGGAAACCATCCCCAAAGAATGATATTGCATGTTACAATTCCATCGTCCACATTTGTAACAGATTTGTAACCTTTTTGCTCTTCTCCTTTTAGAATATGAACTTCTTCCAAGACCGGGCATATATGAGTCAAATGAAATTGAGGACTCACCTGCTAATCGGACCTTTGCTTCAATTATCCAAACGTACATCTTCTCGGCATACCTTTGTGCATTAACAGTCTCAATCTTTCACATCGAACTTTGTAGATTTTTCTCAGAGCATTTTGAGGAAGAGAAGGAAAATATTTTCTCAGGTTTGAAAGAATGACATCCATTTTGAAGGAGAAGAAGGGTTCAGTTATTTTGGGAAACTGAAAAATAAACCAACTTGAGAGTCACGGAGTACCGTATCCGTCACTTAACCGGCAACACAAAGAACTCAAGAACTTGGTTTTCCAGGAATGATTGAGTCTTTGTCCATTAACCTTAAGCGCATTACCATTCCTAGGATCCTCAATATCTACGTCCCCAGAGGATACACGTGTCTGACAACAAAAGAACCGCGCCACCTAGATCTCAATTTTCCAAGGAGTAGGTGCAGATGATAATCTCAAAGCAGAACTTTTTTGACCAATTTCCGCAGCTTTTGCAAAAGGTGTAACAGACCTTCAATAAAGTAGGCCAATAAAATCCATACTGCAAGATTTTCGCAGTTGTTGTCGCTGAAGAAAAAATGACCTCCACATGCTTCTAAATGACACTACCTACCTCATTGTCGGGCACACAACTTTTTTTTTTTTTTTTTTTTTTTCTTATTCATAATGCGGATGGAGAAGGTTCATCACTTCTACTTCTGCATTCTCTGGAAGTTCATGATACTGTTTGAGGCGGTGTCCATTGGTCTTATTAAGTGAGGTTGGTGAAAAGACTCCACCAAGATCCCATTGGTTGAAACGTGATGACCAGGTTATGGTTGACACAACATGATAGCTTCCACTACAGTCCCATTGGTTGAAGTGTAACGACCAAGTGAAGCTTGAAGCATGAGGGTTCACATTAGGGTCCCATTGGTCTTCCTTGACTTCACTAATGGCATGCAACACGTGTAATTTTGCAATCCTGCTTTCATTGATAATGCTGGACCATGGCCTAAAAACAAAATCGACTTCAGTAGTTACTAGCATCTGCTGACTTTCCTCTTTCTTTGAAAATTCCTCAATGGCTTTCAACTCCACCTCCCTATATGTTTCAAATTCTGCAACTACATTGTTGATAGACCCTTCTATATCATTAGATCCTGCGTAAACAGAATCATTAGTTTTCAAATATGTAGAAATTTCAGCACACACAACACATTTTATATCACCATCATGATCAAGCACATGAGTTGCAATTGATAGAATCATCAAAACCAATTAAATCAGGAAATTCAAGACACACAACTCATCATGAGTTTCCTCAACTAAGTCTGCATGTAAATCAATATGACAATTAGAATGCAGGGAGTTGGGAATTGTTTGGGGAAAGAGTTGGCCTGACTCTTGACATCTCAGTTCATTAACAGTGGTTGTCAACTGGTCAATTTGGGTTGTTAAATCCTGAATAGTAGCAGTGAAATTCTGCTGGAACTCAATTTGGGTTTTCATCAAGTCCTCCCATGAAGGCTCAAGTTTTGTGGTTGATGGACTTGTTATCTGCTGGAATGGCTGCTCATATTGAAATGATTGTTGCTGTAGTGATGCCGTATTGCCATATCCCAGATCCGAATAGTATTCCCAGCTAGGGTTGTATGTGTTGAAGAAGGGGTCATAACTCATTCTTCTTCTTTGGGCTGTGGTTCATCGGGAAAATAAACCATTTCTTTGCAACAAATTGATCTAGAAAAATAGAACTACCATCTTGAAGTGTAGGGCATGCATATGTGGGGTGAGATGAACAAAAACAAATGTTACACACACAAGTGTAGCTTCTGCTGCATGTGATTGTTGTCTCACTACTATATGTCTTACCAAAGAAGTCAACTCCTCAAGTTTTGACTCCATTATGCATGATCTATTGTATCCATAAAATGCAACAGAATGCAACAAAATGATAATGAAAGAAAAAGAAAAAATTAAAAAGAAAGAGTTAGTATGGGATCAACACTCAAAATATGCAAAAATAAATCTAGTTAATGTATCTAAACATTTTTAAAAATTATGGAATCAACACATAACAAAATCTACATAAAAATGAAACTAGAAAATGCAATAAAAAATAATAAAAAATTGAAAAAGTGGTCTAAATGATAGAATTTCGAAAAACCAGGGGTGACCTCACAGTTTCTTGTGAGTCTTGTTTATCAGGCTGTTTTCCTTCAACCGACCAAGTTTCAAAGCTCATTCTGGGCATGTTTCAGTTCAAAAATTGCAATAGTTACCCGTAATCACTGTTTTCCGTCTTTCCTAAATCAGAAAAATTCAAAAGCTAAGATAAAAACGTTAGTATGGTATGAACAATGTTAGTAAATGAAAAATAACTGTTAGAATAGGTAAAAAAAAGAACAAAAATTAGTAAGGTTACTCAAAATGAAAAGATTACACCTTCGAGATCCCAACAACTGCGCCAAAATTCGACGAGCGCCATAGAACTCGGTCAAAATTATAACCGAAGTTATTACCTAAACTTGTACTATAGTGAACAACACCGGATCGTCTCCTCAAGGATCGTAGATGCAATTTGATCAAATCAAGTGAAAGTTAGAAAAAGGGGGTTTTGATGGTTCAAGGATCGTAGTGACAGGATTTAAAGAGAAATAACAATTAAAAGAACAATCAATTCGAGAAATCTATCCAGATTGGGTGGATTCAATCATAGACCTTTCAACAAACACCTGAAATACATTTGAATGATTAACTTGGATCTAACCGAGATCTCTGCATCAGATCCAGAATTCATACTAGACAATCGTCCAGAATTCAATTGACAAGTGATAAACACAAATCTGCAATCGCACCATTCATGTAAATATATGTCAATTTAAGCACCAAATTCAATTAACCTAGGCACAAATCAGTAACCAAACCTCTTCAATTACATGATTAGTTTAGATCAATTAGTTCTAAGTTTCATCACAAATCTCAATCTTCAGTTATGTGATTAATTCAGATCAATCAGCTCTAAGTTTAATCACAATACTTAATCTTAAAATAAACATAAATAGAATCACCATTCATGCATTCAAGATCAAGAAAACAGAAGAAGAAGAAGAGAAGAAGAATCTAAATATAAATCAAATACATTACATAAACCAAGGTCTCAAGAATCCAAACCACAATCTCTTCAAGAGTTCCAAATTGACCGAAAGTAGCTTAGCTCTCCATTACAATGAAGGAAATCATCAAAATATACAAGAACTATGAAAAGCTATCTCTAACACCAAGTGTGTGTTGTGTGTCCCTTAGAGCTCTCCACATGCTTCCTTTTATAGAGGATTCGGAGTAGTAGTAGATGGGTAGATGGGATTAGTAGGTGGGTGAGTAAGTGGATGAGTAGGTAGGTAAGTAGGTGGGTGAGTAGGTGAGCTACCTTGTCTCCGAAATTCTTTATTGCTGAACTCATTGATTTCGTCATTTCTGAGCCAAGTGGTCTTCATGAAAGTTCTAGGAAATTGTCTAAGCTTTCCAATGGCTCTGGAAACACCTAAAAATTCGTCCTACAGCCCAAGATATGACTCAATTACTATAGACTGTTCAGGACCAGTTTCAGCACCTTTGTTTTGACTTTCAGACCCAATATCTCCATCAAGGAGCCCGAATCAAGTTTTGTGCTTGACATGAAAGTTGTACATATGGGTCTTAACTTTCAGATTACAAATTTTCAGCCCATTTTATATGCCCAAACTCGAATTATGTTCTGGTTACTACACATTGTTCGGGTTCCAGTCACAAATCTCGTATTCTGATTTCCATGCCCAATTAGCTCCACTAGATGTCTGAAATTGACTTTGAGCTCTTCATCAAAGTTGTAGAGCTCTCTCTTATCTTTCCTACAAGGTAAAATTCATAATTATCAGACATTTAGAACTCAAGATATGGCTAAAATACAGAAACAGTGTAAGACCCGAATAATGCTGAAAAAATCAATTAAGTCCGATTCGAGTTCAAACTTACAAAACATAATCAAATTCAGTCAATTAAGTACATCAAGAGTGTAAATAACTAAACATAAGGGTTTCTTAATGAATAAAATATGTTATTATCAGGCATCTTCCCTAGTAAACCTCAGTACTAGCAGCACCAATAGCCTAGATATGATCCCTACTCTAGCACTTACAATCCTAGCTGGAGGGATCATCCAAATTTTAGATATGGAAATGCAACAACACCACCACCACAACAGCCATACCAACCGCCAATTAGGCCACACTAGTTTCAGCAAAATTCTAGACCAAGTAGGCAGCAATTCCAGTAGCCTGGTAGACAACAGATACCGCAGCCACCTGTGCCACAACAAGGTCTTGCTTAATCTGAGCCTACATTGGAGGACCTAGTCAAGCAAATAGCTACCAACAACATCCAATTCCAGCAGAGAATAGAAGCCACCATTCAGAGTTTGGAAAATCAAATTGGATAGTTGGCTTCTTCATTACATCAATTGAAGGCAAAAGGCTTTGACCAACTTCCTGCCCAAACAATTCCAAACCCAAAGGGAAATGTCAGTGCTATTATATTGAGAAATGGTAAGATGATGGAATACCCTCAACCAACAAGTAAGCAGCAGAGAAATCAGATTCTATAGAAAAATCAAATTCTGCAGAACTTTAAACGAAGGTGGACCAAGAATTAGAGGTTGGAGTGAGAAAGAAGAAAATTGATCATGTAGTGCCTTTTCCATTTCCACAAAGAGCACTTCAATCCAAGAAAAAGGATGAGCCAGAAAAAGATAAACAGAACTTCTGGAGACCTTCAGGAAAATGGAAGTGAACATTCTACTATTGGATGCAATTAAGATAATTTCGAAGTATGTCAAGTTTCTGAAGGAGCTGCGCACGCACAAGAAGAGATTGAAGGGCAATGAAATAGTTAGTAAGAGGTAGAATGTTTCAGCCCTCATTTAGCCAATTCCTCAATGTTGAGTCAGAAACCAACCGCTTTTTTACTAACCGCAAGTGCACGGGTCGCTCAAGTAATTTTCAAAGCTAAATATTAATCTACAGCTCAATTAGTTCTATCGAAGCAAATGTAAATTGGAAAAGGTTGATAAATAAATTATAATGCATAAAGAAAAGATAAAGATAAGTTGAGAATATAGAGAATCCTTTTTCATCTCCTAATTCAATTGATAACATGCAATCCTTATGAGCATACAAACGATTAGATTAGGTTAGCCTGAGAAACTAGCTTAGTTAAAGGACTATGTCTAGGACGATTAACCCAATGCTATTTACCTAGTTCACTATGCATCCATGAGAACCAGAGCAAACAACAAGCATTAAGATCGATTCTCAACTAAGACTATGCACGACTAATAGGTATATGTCTATCCTAAAGTCCCATGTCCAGGCTCAATAGATTTCAACAAATCACCCACAAGTTGATCAAACAAATAAGAGCATTAAGCACAATATGATAGAACAAAACCCAAATCATTCATATAAACTCAAAAGGGTACAAATCAATCAATATTTAAAGGAAAATTCAAAGAATACTCTAAACACAGCTAGCCACACAATGAATACAAAAATGTCATACAAAAATCTGTATTTAGGATAAATTGAAGAGAAAGAGAGAAAGAAACAAAAGAGAAAGCCCCAATAGGTTGAGCCTTATGATAATCACATATTTTATACATTAATAAACCATTATGTTTAGTCATTTAGACTCTTCATATTCTTAATTGATTGAGCTTAGTCATGTTTTGTGAGTTCGGGCTCAAATTAGGCCTAATTGAATTTTTTAGAATCAATGAGCTTTGACACTGTTTTTGTATTTTGTCCATAACTTGAGATCTAGATATCTGATAATTATGAATTTTTCCTTGTAGAAAATCTAAGAGGAAGCTCTACAACTTTGATGAAGAGCTTGAAGTCTCAATTGGATGTCTAGTGGGCCTAATTGGGCTTGGAAGTCAGAATACGAGTCAAGAAGACCCTTTGATGTTGTTTTGGTCATAACTTAAGTTGTGGACCTCCAAATTGCATAGGGTTTAGGCCCAATTGTTCATAACTGACCCATCTTTGTAATTAATGGGTTTTTAATTATGTAAAACCAAAATAAGAGATAGTTTAGGGGGTGAGAAGTCAAAAACCGAGGCACCTCATTTTGGACACTTTTCCTCTTTCTCTCTAATTTTTGGTTTTCTTCTTCCTTCTTTTATTTTTTTGAGTTCTCCCCTTCTCATGGAGGGGTAAAGCCTTTAGATCAATCCAAGAGATTGAACATGCTTGATTGTTAATCTTGAGATTTCGTTTTTAATGTTTAAGTTTATCTATTAATCAAGTTTCTCCTCTTCTTCTTCTCTTTGTTAATTCTGGTTACTTAATTGAAATTTTCATATGTTAATTGCTTAATTTACATATGCAAAGAGATGAACTTAGAGATTAAATAAGACATTGAAGGTGTTGATGAAATGTTTAACTTGGTTGGATCTTGGCTTTTAAGTTGATTTCAGTTTTGGTTGAGTGCTTACTTTATCTAACCTTAATTAATTGAAATGTAGAAGCATTTCTAATAGAAGATCCATGGATCATTGAGAGGCGTCTTGAAGTGATCTAAGACCAAGGACTTGATTAATAATTGAATGAACCTATAGTAATCAAGGATGGATTAAAATCAAGTTCGGACAATTTTCTTGGATTAGTTGTTTTGTTAATTCTATTTTATTAATTCGAATTTTGTTCTGTTCTATTTGTAATTCTGCCAGACCCTCCTTTTTTTCACTTGATTTGATCAAATTGCATTTTACAATCCTTGGGAGACGATCCGGTGTTGTTTCCTATGCTACAAACCATAGGCGTAACTCAGTTACAATTTTGGTGAGTTCAGTGCTCGTCACCTTGAAGCTTGGATCTTGGTTCCTTCAACCTTCTTTCAACCTCACAATGCCTTCCTAGCTGTTGGATTCTCCAATGGGCAAAAGCCCCAAAATGTATTAAGATAGAATAGAAAAACCTAGGAGAAAAATGAGAGAGAGAGAGAGAGAGAGAGAGAGAGAAAGTGTTTTGAGGGCCAGGACAAAATTTGTGTTCCACATATTTATAGACGCACAGATTTAGCACATCACGCTGCGGCGTTACACAACACGCTCCGTGGCGTGCAAAACTTAGGGCACCAGCGCCGCGGCATTCACTTCCTTGAGTCGCGACGTGAAAGCCTCGGGTTGACAGGGTGCACTGGCAGAGAGTAAGACGCTGCGGCGTGAAGTTCCTTATGTCGTGGCGTGATGTACTGGAGCTTACCTTATGATTTCTCTTTCAATGCAGGGTCTTGGCTTTCATCAATTTAGCTCTTTTGGGACCATCTTGAAATTGAGAAATCAACCAGTCAAATACAAATGCAATCAATCCCAATCCAATCAAAGATTAGCAAGGATTTAAACAAGATTAATAAGAAAGACCTCAATATGGATTTTACATGAAAAAGAGGTTAAAGCCTTCTAACAATGCATCACAACAAGGACAAAACCATCAATAATTCATAAAGATAGGACACAAATAACTACATTCTATGGAGTTATCACACCCTAAAACCTAAATTTGTGCTAGTTCTCGAGCAAAACAAAGTCAAACTACACTTACAAAGACAAGCTCAACTTAAACACTAGTGTATGATGATTGCATTAAACCACAAAGAATATGCATGCCTCAAAATTCTGGTTCACACATGTACAATCCTTATCATACCAACAATCAAAGCTTCAAATCATTCATGATTCATTTCCCAGAAACATGCAAGTTAAACCTCTTCATTTCAAATCATACTCAACCAGATGAACTTATGAGCAAACACATGGATATCAATCAAAGAATCCATAAAATTGTAATGCAACTCTCTCTCCACTAAAGTAAATCACACATGAATGAGGATCAAAAGGGGCTTTATCAACTTGTAATGTAGGGCCATGGTTATGGGGTGAAGAAGAAAGGGGAAAGGATAACAAACCAACATTGAGAAACAAAAATATGTGATTTCAAGACTTGAGAACAAGTGAAACTAGCAGGGTATTCAACAGTGAAAGCTCAAAACTTGCCAGAACCATGTAATGCTTTTCATTTTTAACTTTTCTTCTTTCTTTGTTTGCTTTGCTTTTCTCTCTTCTCTTTTTCTTTCTTTTTACTTTTACAAAGCAATTTTTTTTTCTTTTTATTGCATTTGGTTCCTTCAGGCTCATTTTTGTATTGAAAGTATTAATTACCCTAATCACTAAACTCACTTCAAGAAATAACATAACATGCACTCAACAGACATTAATGGTAGGAAGAAAATGCAATGTTTTCACATGCATTAGAATTGTTAACAAGTAAACGAACACAACAGTAATAGAAAACAAATAAGGCCAAACAATTAAAAAGCTTCAAAGGGGACCAATGGATATTATCATGTAAGGTTAAGCTTGAAAGGCTTAATTGGTCCAAGAATGCCCTAATCATTTCCTCAATCATACACAACTTAGGATTTCACTTAAAGAGAGTTACAAAACAATTTCAGAGATGCAAGATACATCCAAAAGTACTTGTCATAAGCATTCTCTAGAAAAGCACTCAAATCCAATTCAAGGCCAAACAAGCATAGGAATGGAAAATTCATCATGCACAAAAAGAATCTAGATTGATTGTCATGCTTCCAAGATTGCATAAGGATTCACAAAGAAATTTGAGGTGAATTTACATCCCTAATTATCATTGGGCAATCATTACACTAGCAAATGGCATCATGTTATGCATTCAAATAATTTCATAAGAATCAACCATTCAAATCAACCATTATATGCACCAAATCATATAATAAACACTAAATATTACTAACAATATAAAAAATTAAACTAATAATTATATACCCCTAAACCCGAGGGAAAGAGTATCCCCATTGTGTAGTATATATATATATATATATATATATATATATATATATATATATATATATATATATATATATATATATAAAGTAATGTCAAAATGAAAGAACAGATGCCTTGTGTACATCACTACAAATCTTCATCAACATCAGGTAGAACCTCAGTGTCTCCACCGTTGTCATCATGAGCAAGTGGCTTAGTGTCACCACCACTATCATCGTGAAGGTCCGCTAGATCGCGGTACTGATGTGAAGGGCCTGCTCCATCAAAAAGAGGGTAGGGATGCTGTTAGTGAAAAGGCCCCGCACTAGGGAATGGTGGAATAGGGAAGTCATGAGTGGAGATCTGAAGGTGCTCTGCTAGCCATCGGATGCTCGCTACTGTGTATGACTGCATGGCGACCACTTGCCGAAGCTCTGCTCGAATGTCATCCTCCCACTAGGGAATCTAAGGCTCTAGGTCCAGTCTCTGAGCTCGTTTGGGGGCTCAGCGGGGGACTGCTGTAGTAGGGGGAGTTGCACCAACCCTCCCAATGAGGGTCAATAGGCATGCCCCACCTCCGGCATAAGAGCTAGATGAGAGATGGGAAAAATAAATTGCGTTGTTTAGTGGCTGAACTTTGCAGCTGCCTCTGAAGAATAACCACAACGTCTATCGACCACCGCTCCAGAATGCAATAGATCATGATGGCCCGATCGCGGGTAACCTCTGATAGGTTATTACAAGGCAAGAGCCTGGTACTGATGAAGTGGTACTAGACCTTGGCCTCTGGGGTCAGACAAAAATAGGGGAAATACCGCACGTGCCCCTGCTCTGAAACGGTCTAGGGGACCAGCTGTGACTCTATGGTGTATATGCACGCGGCATATCTATCCCCTCAGGCTCCCACTAGGTGAATGCAGAATAGTCACAAATCAAGGGAGGAGCGGGCAGGGTGAGCACAACTCTGATGGACTCCACTGAGAAAGATACACGGTGACTACGCACGACAACGATAGTGGAGTCGACATGGGTGAATGCCAGGTTCACATAGAACTCGCGAACCAACGACAAAGAAGCCCTGCTGGGGTGTTTAGTGTAACACCCTAATTCTAAATATTGTAGTATACCCTACGTATACTAAGTAAGTAGAATTAGTATGCCACTTTCTAACTTAAACTTAATTACACAACCATTAATATAATTTACAGACCAAAACAAATAAATAAACAACTTAACTAAATCTTCATCATCCTGCCTTGAGCTTGCTTTGATCCTTTGCTGGATTTATCATGGAAAGCATAAAACAAAACTGGGGTGAGAATTAATAATTCTCAGTAGTAAATTTGAAATCGTGACATCATAGTAAATCCAGCTGCTTTGGGGTAAAAATCAAATTGTACTTAATCATTCGGAAAGGTGGCATAAACCAAAACTCAGTCCTTTCCCTTCCCAAAGCAGACAGATCATTTGATTACAACATAATTCATAAATATCATAGCAATCAATTCAAACAACCTATACCTTAAACACTTATCCTCATATTAGGAACAACACTCAACTCATTTTAAACACTGATCTCAACCTTCTCTAACCAGCTTTTATCCTTAATCTTCACATTTAATAAAAACAAGACGATTGCCCATACAATCGTAAATTTCTATGCAATGCATGATAATGTATGATTATGCCTAATGAGAATCCTAAAATATGCGCATGTAATGATTATTTGAAAAGATTTTATTTTAGAAAACACATGTTATTCGATTATTTTCAGGAAGCCCTTTTATTCTAGGAAGCCCTTTTGTTCCTTGTATTGTTTTCTGGGTAGGCATGACGCCCTTTTGTTCCTTGCACTACCAAACATTTATAACTTTGGTACTTGGAGCCCTTTTGTCTAAACATAAATTTACAATACATGAAAATACCAAATAACAAGTTTGAAAACCAAAAATGCATAATCTTAAAAATCTTTTCTTCTTTAACCTTTACTTAATCATATTTTTCATTACATAATAGGGAAGCAATATCATAAACATTAAAACTTTCTTTTCATATATTAACATACATAATTATAGAGAAGGACTTATTCAACTTCATCTACCTTTATCATTCTTTTTATATTGCTTCCAAAATTACGTTTGCCAACATTACTCATAACATGGCTCAAAGGATTCACTTCTCATCATCATTTAACATCTTAATCATCACGGTTACCACTAATTTCTTTCAAAGTATAAACAAGGATGCACATCATTTAACTCAACTTTGTTAATATAAAGGAGCAATATCATTATTCTACACAGTCAATCCATCATAAACTTTTCAAGCATTTAACAATTGATCATCACAACTTATAATGTATCATCTCCCCCACTTGAAACTTAAACTTTGAATATAAGATGAGAACTACTAAGTCCCTTTAAAGGCACTAAAATTTCTAACCATTACTTGGTTCCGTGAATCTATCACCAATTTAACTATTTAATAAATGAATATAAAACAATTAATACAAAATCTCAGCATTTTTATTTAAATTTCTGTTTCAATACTTGAAACAAGTTCATGAAAATTGAGATCAAGAACAGAGCAACAATCTATTTTAGAAAGTTCAGCCCGAATCCAAACATAATTTGTGTTTCTCTTTAAAAGAATCTATTTGATCAATTAACATATATTAATGTTTAAACCAATTATAATGACTTTCTAATTATATATGCATTTACGGTTTCTATAGCATATAATCAAGTTATTTGAATAATCTTTACTATATTATATTATATAGTATACGTAATAGCTATATGAAAGGTGTATTATAATATATTATTCAATCATTTGAAAGATATTGTATTGCTTAAATATTATAATATTAAGTGGTGTTATATTTCATCTTATTATCTTTCTGTCTTCACGTTTTCACGTTTCCACTACAAATCCAATCCAAAGCTCATTCAAAAATTCAGAATCATTCCCAGCTATTCAGAAACATTCACAATTCATTTCCATAACAAATTCCAAATAAAATCAACACTTTTTCATTTCAAACATAAATCCATATTCAATGTATATTAATTCAAAATAACCTTCAAGTTCCATTTCTCTTTGATCCAAAACAGAAAATGAAGGAAAACCAAGATTTAGTTCCCCTACCTTTCCTCCATAGCTCACGTGAAGCTTGGTCTTTATCCATTTTTCTTTGCTTTCTTTTCTTTTCTTGCTTCCCTTCTCCTTCCTTTCCTCTTTTTTCTCTCTTTTCTTTTCCTTTGCTGCTGCCATTCTCCAGCAGAACCGAGAAAGAGAGGAATGAGAGTTTCCCTTTCTCTCATTTTCTTTTCTTTTTATTGTTGAAAACTCTAGCAAACCGAAAGAGAGAGACAAAATGTCTCCAGCAAAACGAGAGACCGAAATGAAAGATAAAAGGAAGGGATAAATATATCCCAAAATGGAGACTTCCAGAGGCGGTGAGAGAGTAAAAAAATAAAATAAAATTATATTGGAACTTCTATATCTGTTATGTACACTTTATTCTTTCAAAACCACATTTTCTAATCTCCATAAAAGTTCTAGAAAATCATACATCTCACTAAATTTTTATTTTTCAAATTTTCATAATTTTCTGACACTACTTTTTATCATATAATTATTCTACTTTTTTTTAAATTAAATCAAATCAAATCTGCAAGGTAGGCAAACATACCTGCCTCAACTTATTTTTCATATAAATTTTTTTTTCATATTCTACTTATCCTCTCCAAACAATTTCATAATTTTTTAAATTATCTAGCTATTTTATTTAATCTATAAACACTTCTTCAGTATCCTTAAAAATATCAAACTGACTCTGTTTGACATCAAAATTTAACTACATCATCTTTTACACATTTATGACTTAAAAATAAATTTTTCATATTTATTTCCTTTAATTATGCATTTATGCTATTTTTCCTAAGTTAAAATAGGTATTTTGCACGTTCTGTGTTACAGCAAAGTGCCTAAATTAACTCAAAATATTACAAAATTTAACAGACATATTAAATAAGTAGTAAGCTACATATGTAACTTTATACAAGTTTAACATGTGTTAAAAAGAGGATGTTGCATTTAGCAAACTCCCCTCACTTGGGCTGCCTAATGGTTGCCTCAATGTCCTCCTCGATGGAATAGGCGAAGAAGAATCCGCGCTCCTCAATGATGTTTGTAACACTCCAAAATTTATTTATTTCATTATAAATATCCATTTTATAATAATTATGATTTTTGAGAATTTTTTTAGATATTTCTAAGAACGTAGAATATTTTAATATTATTCCTCATTTTACGTATAAACTGAGCGGAGCTGGGAAAATGAGATATTTTTCCCGAGAACCTTGATTTGTGGAAACGTCGACGGGGGATCTTACTAAACCAGAGACTGACAAGGTTCACGAGATTTCACGTTTTTCAAGAAATTTTTCTGATAAAATAATAAATTGCTGTATAATTTTTATTCGCCGGACAATTAATACTGACTTCTGTCAACTGTAAAAATTGTCCATTGGATAATAGCATGTATTAAAAACCTTATCACATTATCTTAATGTAATCTACTTTATATCTAATCAAATCCACTTTAATTCAAATTTAGCGTATTTTAATCAAAGCTTCTTTGAGAAGCTTTGACCACCAAAAGACCAAGCTACCCTTGGCTTGTTGGAGAAGCCTCTCCATCCCTCTCTCCTCTCTCTTTGCCGCGGCATTGCTTGCCTTTGGGGAGCAAAAATTTTGCTCCCACACTTAATACATTTTACCCAAAAATATCATTTTCCATGTAACACCTTCTCTCTTCTTCTCCTTCTCCTCCACGGATTTGCAATCGCTAAGGAGACCATTTTCTTTCATTTTTCAACCTCACCAAGACCATTTCTACACTCTCCTCAACCTTCTCTACATTTTCTTTTTAGGAAATTTCTTCAAAATCCATCTTCACCTCCATTGTCATCCAAGGCAAAGCTTTCAACTTTAAGGTAAAGTTCCATTTTTCTTCTTTCTTCTCTCCATTTTTGTGTTCTATGGCTTCATTGGAGATCAAAGAACCATCTTTTACCAAGCTTAATATTGATTCTTTGTGTTGGAAAATTTAAGGGTTTTGGAAGCTCAAAATCGAAACCACCAAGGAGCCAATAGGAGACCATTTTCGTGTTCTTCCTTTAAGTAAGAGGGAGATTTACTCACTTCTACCATTATTGGTGGCGAGGAGACTTTGTGTGATTGTTTGATGAAGAAATCCATAATTGTATGCTTGCTTTAATTGATGATTTTACATGTGTATGTATTCTTAATTGATGTTGATGATTTAATAATGATTTTGAATGCATTGGTGGTGTTGGAATGTTTGGAAATGTTAGAATGAATGAATGGAAAATGTGAGGGTTTTCTACACTAAGGCGTGGTCACAGTTTTGGCTTGGATTTAAGGTTGTGTTTGGATAAGGTATTTTAAAATTTCAAGGTATTTGAAATTCAAAGAATTTCAAATGCATCAATTTAATTCCAGTCATTTATAAAATATTTTGTTTGGATAAAGTAATTAAATTCTCTTGAATTTCAAATTCTTTGTTTGGATAAAGCAATTCAATTGCCTTCATTTGAAAAATCTCTTTTTAAGATATTTTTGTAAAATTAAAATTTCAATACAAAATTTTACAAAACAAAATAAACATCGTATAATATTTTTTTTATTCATGGTAAAAATAAAAAAATAAATAAAAAATTTAAAAAAATTAAAAAATCTGCATAAAATGAAAAGATTAATATACCATTTTTATAAATTATCATTAAGATAAACTTCCTTGGCAACCATTTACAATACTTGCTTCATGGTGAGTCTATGCTAAGTTTTATAAATTAACAAATCTCACAATCTAATTACAATATAAATAAAATGAAATGGTACGAACTTAAATATAACACCATCTAATATAAATTGGATGGTTTGGTGACATAACAAAATTTTAAAATGGCAGTGAATGAACAAAGCCACAACCACAACTCTCTTCTATGGCAATGAACAGTTCCAAAAGTTCTTGTAATCTTCACACCATCGCTTTCTAATTATGTAGTTGTAGTTTATAGAAGATATTGGCATTGGCTGACCAATAGATACTATTTACAATCTCAAGTACAATAACAACAGCAAATGGCACTACATAATGATATGTAATTTGAACATACTATGTAATTGGAAGATACTGCACATAATGGTCTGAAGAAAGAGCACATAGCATCTGTTGCCACCTTAGTCCTTAGAGTGAAGCACAAGCTCCACAAGAAAGAGCTCCCCATCAAACCTGAGTCCAGAGGGCTCGGCGGTGAAGAAAACCATCCATCATTCCACCAAATACATACAAAAACGCCCGAGCAGTGCACGCACAGGCACAATGAAAGGATCTACTTCTGGGTTCATATCCATTTGACCTCTACCATTTCCACATTTTAGTCAACACTCTCATGGAGCTCAGTGTTGTTGGCTCCATACTAATGTATGGAGGGATAACACTAATATCCAATACCCAAAAATCATCTTTCCTGTGTCTATATGAGTCTTCTCCTCCACAAATGAGCAACCTACCTCCCAAAACCATTGTAGCCGAGTGACCAACTCTAAGAAAGGAAACACCATGTGGTATGTTTTGCAAATCATACAGTATTTGAACCCATCTCAGATAACCTTGGCATGTATCCAATAGCCAGACATCATCAAGCACCTCATAACCCAAGCCTCTACCTCCAAATAGAATTGTCCTGTTTCTCCCAATGCAAGTTAAGTTGATGAGTTGAGTTGGAAAGTAATTATCTTGATCAACCATTTGATAAGAATTAGCTAATTACTAAACAGAATCACATAGAATTAGAATCAAATTAAATAAGGTATGCAAGATGCCAATTAAAACTTGAAACAAATAAGGCAACAATTATAGTAAATAACATCAAGGATCTCAATTTCAAAACAGAAGCATATCCATACAGATTTTGTGCTATCCATTCATTAAGTGAAGAAAACTTCATCCTCCCTAGTATCAAATCAAATCAAATCCGAAATTGCTTCACAACAACCACACAACATCAACACTTAATATGAAACTTTCATGAACATACACCATCTTTTCTCTTTAGGTTCATATGACAACAAGTAGAGCCTTTAAAGATAAATAGGTTGGAATAAAATCAAGGTCCAAATAGTATTTAAAAGGCTAAGAAAAACAAACAAAACCTCATCCAACTACAACATACTAATCATCCACTAGCAAAGGAAGAAAGGAAAAGGATAAATAACAAAGAAAGAAACCCTACCTAAACTTCCTTGGTGATCCTTTTCTCTCCTTAATTTCTCCTAGCTCCTTTGATGTTTTTCTCCCCTGTTCTGCCGAGAGAGTAGAGTGCTTAGTGTGTGTATTTTTTTATGTTTTATCGTGAGAGAAGAATGAAGGAAGTGTGTGTGTGCTGCTGTGTTTTCTCTGCTTATATTTCATGTAAGATTTTCATGTAAAATTACTGGCAAAAATAAACAACATTAACCAGAACCTCTTCTTGCTGGCCATCTGGTATGATAAAATAACTGACAAAACCATTATTTGGAATGCAAATGCAGACAAAACCAGCTTTCTTCCTCATCTCCTTCCCTTTCTCCATCTCATTCATCACTAACTCAATTTTAACCACTATATCCTCATGCTTAACCTCATAACTCTTCCCTCTTGCAACCTCCACACAAACACCAACCACTTCCTCCAACAACTTGCAATTGTAAAACTGCTCCGCCGCCATAGGCCACCCAAGAATCGGCACTCCATGACTCAGTGATTCCAACACCAAGTTCCACCCACAGTGACTCAAAAACGCAAACACAGACTCATGAGACAGAATTTCCACTTGTGGTGCCCAATCATGAACTATCAACCCCCTCTTCGATTCCAGAACCTTCTCCATAAACCCTTTTGGAAACCACTCATCTGATCTGAACTTTGAGATTATGTCAAAACCAATCGGCGACCTCACAACCCAAACGAAATATTTTAAAAATTCCTTTCACATTAGATGCAAGAAAGTGAAAATTTGTGCATTAACAAAATATTTTATAATCCAAACTAGGTCTCATTTCACCCAAAAGCAACGATTCAAGCATACTATCATACAACTTAGGTGCAACAAGGATAAGCATTAAATTGAAAAGGAAGCCAAATTACCAAGAATACAGAAAAAATACATATGGAACATCATATAGGTATCTAAGTGGATACATGGTATCACAGTGTGAGCCGAGAAAACAAAGAAAAAAAAGAGAAAAAAAAAGGTCAGGATTACCCCTGACTTGGGTCGCAGCTGAGCAATTGAGAAGCAGCTTGTGCCTCAATTCTTCCCCAATTTTAGTGTCTAGCGCTCTTTCTCTCTTCAGATTCGTTCTCCTCTCTCTGTCGCCGTGGGTGCCACCACCAGTGCAGGGATGGTGGCAACGTGGATGCTACGACGCAGCTGCAAGTTGCGATGTGGAGGCGCCGGCGAGGTGGGTGCGCCGTTAGAGGGTTGAGAAGAGTAGATCGAGAATAGTGAGATGGGAGAGAAGAGAGAGAACGCGTACTTGGTAGAGAGGTTGCATGGTCGAGGGATTTTGGAAATTCCACCTGCGTAGGTGAAAATTAAAATTCCTTAATTTTGGTTAACAAAATTTTTTCTTAAAATTTTTTAGAATTCTTAAAATTCTTCACTTAATTATCCAAACAAAGTATTTTAAAATGAAGAATTTTAAATTCCTTAAAAAAATACATTTCCTCATTTGAATACTCCATCCAAACACAACCTAAGGGATTGGATTGATTTTGGGTGAAATAAAATTTAAGTGATTAGGTATCAAGTAATTAATGCATAATATGAAGAAAAATTGGAACCTTAGTGACCTAGGGAGGCCACAGTTTTAGAGAAAACTTTTAGGCTAAATGATGCCTTGGGGCATTTTTAGAAATTAAGAATTTAGGGATATACATAATCCATAATGAGATGGGAAAAATTAAATTAAGTAATAACTCTTAAGAGAGCCACAGTTTTTAAGGGCTATTTGACCTAAATTTTTCATAATTGATCAAAGCTTAAGACTTTGGAAATGTAAATGCATGAAATGGACTTGTAATAATTGATGAACCATATATGCATAAATGTTGATGTTGAGAATTGGTTCTATGTTGTTGTGAGTTCCTATGTGGAACTAAGTATTTGATGAAATCATGACATGTTGATATTGAGGAATAAATATATGTCATTGTGATATACTTTATGATAAATGTATCATTGATAAACATACATGATGTACATTGTGTCGTCATGTATATGTGTTATCCGATGGACATTGTTGAAAAGGCGATGTATGCCTAAGAGTTGAATAACACCTATGTATGGGTGCGAGTAGACTAAGCATAGGGTCATAATGGTTGGCCTAGGGGGCATCGGGGTGCGGGTGTCTCACAATAGACAGTGGTAGCTCCACTGGGGCCGTGGGATAAACCGATGCAAACACACCGACAATCCGGACTGAGACGCTGTCCTATATCACGATCAACTGTTGAGGTGCCATGTATAAGCCATATTACTCAAATATTTTTATGAGATGAGCACATTGTTTTTAAGGCTAACGAGATACTGGTATAACTTCTTAATCATTCACTCTAAAAATGTTTATGTCTAGCTCCATGGAGTAGGAACTTGGTATTATTTGCATTGTGAACTGTCAGTCTCATAATTCATTAAGCATGAGCACTTATAACTGTAGAGAAATATTTGTTATTATTACTGCAATAATTATTTGATTACTTGAGTTGTCAATTGTTGGAAATATTGATGTTGTATGTCTGTTATTGATAATTCCTATTGCTATATATTGTTTTTCTACTTTTATCGTTAATTTAATTATTACTGTGATTGGGTATATGAGCTGTGTGGATATGTGGGCGTCCAGCGCCGTTTTGTTTTCTTGCTCCCATTTTGGTATTTAAAGCTGGGTGTCTCACATCTTTCTGTAATTTTTGTATTTCTGTTTATTTGTATACTTTTGAGAAGACGTTCGTGAGGAAGAAAAGGAAACACTTGAATTTCTGGGTTTTTGGTCACACTACGACTAGAGCTTGTTGAGGATGTCGTCACGCCCAAGTCGATTTTTGGGGTACGTCAGGATGACCTTCTATGGAGGGGCCGATACCTGGCACATACATGTGCAGACGGACCGATGCGTCTACCGCGGGGAGTTGACGTTGTCTTTAGCTTGGGATTGCTATGACCCTCTTGTTTTCGATTCCACTGCTTTTGTCATTTTGGACTTTTATTTACCTGTTAGGGATATGTGGGCTAATATGTACTACACCCCACAAGAGGACTCTTTCCTCTCCACTGCTCGGGCTTCTCCCTGAAATTCGGTCTCTATGATGGTAATTTCATCAGATGAGGAAGACCCTAAGGAGGACCCGGCTACGGCCCCTTCTCGTCAGTCTTAGGAGCTGATACTGCCGGTGGCTACTGATGGTTAACTGTTTATCTTTTTGGGGAAGCCTAGTGTTTTGCCGTATTTAATGGGTGTATATTTGTATCAATGCGGGTAGGTATATCTTTTATTTTTTGTATAATTTATGATGTAATTAAACAGGCTGATCCATATAATATATATATATTGTGAATGTATGATTTCCAATTCTGTGTCAATTTTATTGTATCTTTAATTATTGTTATCTCTTTATTATTGATTCAGAAAAAAAAAAGAAAAATTTTTTATGTACACGTATTTCAATACTCGATTATTTTATCATTCAAGAGTGCAAATTACTTAATCACGTGTTAAAAAAAATGAACAGGGTCTTAATTAATCAATGTACTTATTATTTTCCCCAATGTATGTCGTTTCTCTATATTATGGTATGACGTTCCTTCTTCACGAGATAAAGAAAAAGGGGCGTTACACTGTCTTGGTATCAGAGCGCCAGTTTAAGTTTTCTTTTGGGTCTTGTGGTTTTCGACTATCTTGTTTGTGTTGTGTGATTCTCAGTGTTTGGTATTCTGAAAGGATACATCTGACTTTCTCTGTGTTTTGTATAGCTTAACTTGAAAGATGATTATGGCTCGTAGAGGAGACATGACTGCTGCAATTGAGGCAATTCAGAAGATGGGTAAAGCTATGCTGCAACAAAACCAGCAAATGGCTCAACAACAAGAAATAGCTGCACAACAATTTGAGGCTACTGCTGATGCCCAAAAATCTGGCAGAATTTCGTCGCACTAACCCTCCACAATTTAAGGGAGAATATGATCCTGAGAAGGCTACTCTGTGGATCAAAGAACTGGTGAAGATATTCACAGGCATGAACTGTACCAATGACTAGAAGGTGACTTATGTTGCGTTCATGCTGATTGGGGACACAGAGGATTGGTGGACTGGAGAGCAAAGGTTATTGGAGGCTTAGAATCGAGCAATTAATTGGGAGGTGTTAAAAGAGAGATTCTTAAATAAATATTTCCCAGAAAGTGCTAGGCATGCTAAGGAAATGGAATTTCTTGGCTTGAGGCAAGGAAATATGACAGTAAGTGAATATGCTACCAAATTTGAGAGTTTGTCCAAATTCTCAACCTACTTTCAACACCAACCAAATGAAGCATGGAAATGTCGGAAGTTCGAGGAAGGTCTGAGACACGACAGGAAGAGAGCCATTATAACCTTGAAGATTACTCAGTTTTCGGAACTACTTGATACGTGTCGCCGGGTGGAAGACTTGGACCAGGCACATGATGCAAGAAACAGAAACTTTGGACCTTTTCGGTCTCAAAAAGGAGGAAGCATTAATACTAACCATCACCAGAAGAAGCCTTATTCCAGACCACCTGGAAGTCAACAACAGAAACCATAAGGGGGAAGTCTTGGAGGAAATCTGGGCAGAACTGGTCAAACAATGGCGTCTATGCCGAGATGCGTGAAGTGCGGGAAAGATCACTACACGAGGGACTGCACTATTAAGGGAGTGATCTGCTACAGATGCGGGAAACCCGGACATGTTTCTCATGAATGCAATCAACCTAAGGCAAAACCTTCCGTCAATGCTACTAGAACTACTAAACCGCAGGCTGGAGGTCGAGTTTACACCTTGAGTGGTGCTGAAGCCTATGAATCCAAAGATCTTATACAAGGGGAAGGTGTCATAGAAGGTAATCTTTTAACTGTACTGTATGAATCTAGTGCAACACATTCTTTCATTTCCTACGACTGTGTGAAAAGACTTGGTTTACCTATGTCTTTTTTGCCTTTTGATTTGACTGTTTCAACTCCTACTGCTAAACCTGTTGTCACTACCAAAGTCTGTTTAGATTCTCCATTGATTGTTGAAGTTCGAATCTTTTCTGTTGATTTGATCTGTTTGCCACTATCTCAGTTAAATATGATCTTAGGAATGAATTGGTTATCTTCTAACCATGTCCTATTAGATTGTTCTAGAAAAACCATAGTTTTCCCTTTGGATGAGAATTCTAGATTTTTGACGGCCAACCAAGTTCAAGCTTTCTTGAAAGAAGGAGCTCAGGGATACATGTTGTTGTCTTCTTTGAAAGTCAAGAATGAGGTAGATGTGGATGCAATCTCGGTGGTTCAAGAGTTTCTTGAAATTTTTCCCGAAGATGTACCTGGTTTACCACCGGAGCAGGAGATTAAATTTGCCATTGATCTTATACCTGGAGTTGGTCTTATTTCTATAGCACCTTACAAAATGTCGCCAACGGAGCTAGTTGAGCTCAAGAAGCAACTGAAAGAGCTTTTGGAGAAGCAATTCATGAGACCCAATGTATCACCTTAGGGAGCACCGGTATTGCTAGTTAAGAAAAAAGATGGTACTTTGAGATTGTGTGTGGATTATCGTTAGTTAAACAAGGTCACGATCAAGAATAAGTATCCATTGCAGAGGATAGATGACTTGATGGATCAATTGAAAGGAGCAACGGTGTTTTCTAAGATCGATTTGCGATCGGGTTACCATCAGATCAGAGTAAAAGTGGAAGATATTCCTAAAACGGCTTTTCGTACTCGTTATGGGCACTACAAGTACCTGGTGATGCCTTTTGGCGTAACGAATGCACCTACTATTTTCATGGATTATATGAATAGAATCTTCCGTCCTTATTTGGATAGATTCGTTGTTGTCGTCATCGACGATATCTTGATCTATTCAAAAAATTAGGAGGATCATGCTAAACATCTCAGTATAGTTCTTCAGGCTTTGAAGGAGAAAGAGTTGTATGCTAAGTTATTGAAGTGTGAGTTTTGGTTGAATGAGGTTAAATTTTTGGGTCATATGATTTCGAAAGAAGGAATTGTTGTAGACCTATCAAAAGTGGAAGCTGTTCTACAATGGGAAAGGCCGAAGATGGTGATCGAAATCAGAAGCTTTATTGGATAGCAGGATATTACTGGAGATTTATTGAAGGGTTCTCTAAGATTGTTTGACCTCTCACTCAACTCACGAGGAAGAATCAAACTTTTGAATGGACGGATGCTTGTGAAGAGAGTTTTCAAGAGTTGAAAAGGAGACTAACTACTTCACGAGTGTTAGTTCTACCTGATCTGAGTGAACCATTCGAAGTGTACTGTGACACTTCATACCAAGGATTGGGTTGTGTCCTTATACAAGGCGGAAAAGTGGTGGTGTATGCCTCAAGACAATTATGAGTGCATGAGAAGAACTACCCAATGCATGACTTGGAGTTAGCTGCTATTGTATTTGCCTTGAAGATATGGAGACATTATCTTTATGGAGTAACGTTCAACGTCTTCAGTGATCATAAGAGCTTGAAATATTTGTATGATAAAAAAGAGTTGAGCATGAGACAATGAAGATGGTTAGAATTCCTGAAAGATTACGATTTCCAACTTCAGTATCACCCTAGAAAGGCAAATGTTGTGGCTGATGCCTTAAGTAGGAAAATGATCAGTGTTTCTGCCATGATGATCATAGAAAAAGATTTAATAGAATAATTCAGAGACGTATGGTCTTTTGTGGAACTAATGCCAGGCAAAATCTGTATGAACATGGTCACCATTTCAAGTGATTTAATGGATGACATCTGAGAGAAGCAGAAGATTGACAAGTTCTTGCAAGAGGAAAGAAAGCTGATAAAGTAGGGCAGTATGTCAACATTAGAGGAAAGAAGCGATGGAATTTTAAGATTCCAAGCTAGGGTTTGTGTACCTAAAGATGAAGAACTCAGGAAGTACATTCTTGAACATGCTCATACCAACAAGTTGAGTATGCACCCTGGAATGACCAAAATGTATCAAGATTTGAAGAAATTATTTTGGTGGCACGGAATGAAAGAGATATTGCGAGATGCATATCTTTATATTTAGTTTGTCAGAAAACAAAGATCGAGCATCAAAGACCATCTAGAATATTACAACCCTTGACTATTCCCGAATGGAAGTGGGATAATATTGCTATGGACTTTGTTGTCAGGTTACCAAAGACTAGAGGAGGGTATAATTCAATATGGATAATTGTGGATCGACTTACGAAGTCAGCACATTTCTTGTCGATCAACATAAGATATCCATTGGAGAAGTTGACTCAGTTGAACATCGGTGAAATTGTCAGACTACATGGTATGCCTACTAGTATCATATCTGACAGAGATCCCAGATTTACATCAAAATTTTAACAAAGTCTTCAAGGAGCAATGGGGACAAAGCTACATCTGAATTCTGCTTACCATCCTCAGATGGACGGCCAATCAGAAAGAACAATCCAATCATTGAAAAATTTGCTGAGAGCTTGTGCTATAGAGCAAACTGGAAGTTGGGACAAGATTTTACCGTTGGTAGAATTTACCTACAACAATAGTTACCATTCTAGCATAGGGATGGCACCCTATGAGGCTCTGTATGGACAAAGGTACAAAACACCCTTATGTTGGTATCAAGACAGAGAATGACTTATAGTTAGACCTGATCTTATTCAGCAGACAACTGAGAAGGTTAAGATGATTCAAGAGAAGATGTGAACGGCTCAGAGTCGGAAAAAGAGTTATGCAGATAGAAGAAGAAAACCTCTTGAATTTGAGGAAGGAGAGCATGTGTCTTGAAAGTCACGCCTACGATTGGGGTCGGTCAAGTTCTTAAATCTAGAAAGCTCACTCCAAAATTCCTTGGACCTTACCAAATTCTTCGTCGGGTAGGTCCCGTTGCTTATCAAATAGCTTTACCACTTTTTCTTTCAAATCTCCATAATGTTTTTCATGTGTCACAACTTCAAAAATACATTCCGAGTCTTGATCATATCATAGCACCCGATTCAGTACAATTGAAGGAAAACTTGACTTATGAGACAACTCCTGTAAGGATTGAGGATAGGAGAATGAAGCAACTCAGAGGGAAAGACATTTCATTGGTGAAAATGATCTGGAACGAGACAACCGGAGATGCGACATGGGAACTGGAGGACAAGATAAAGGAGCAATACCCAGAACTATTCTAAGGTATGAAAATTTCGAGGACGAAATTCTTATTTGTTGGGGAGAGTTGTAACACCCCAAAATTTATTTATTTCATTATAAATATTCATTTTACAATAATTGTGATTTTTGGAAATTTTTTTAGATTTTTTTGAGAACGCAGAATATTTTAATATTATTCCTTATTTTGTATACAAACTGAGCGAAGCTGAGAAAACGAGATATTTTTTCCGAGAACTTTGATCTGTGGAAACATCGACAGAGGATCTTACTAAACCCGAGATTGGACATGGTTTACGAGGTTTTACATTTTTTGAGAAATTTTATCTGATAAAATAATAAATTACTATATAATTTTTATCCGCTGGATAATTAATACTGACTTCTGTCAACTATAAAAATTATCCATTGGATAATAGCATGTATTAAAAATCTTATCACATTATCCTAATGTAATCCATTTTATGTCTAATCAAATCCACTTTAATTCAAATTTAGTGTATTTTAATCAAAGCTTCTTTGAGAAGCTTTGACCACCAAAAGACCAAGCTACCCTTGGCTTGTTGGAGAAGCCTCTCCACCCATCTCTCCTCTCTCTTTCTCGCGGCATTGCTTGCCTTTGGGGAGCAAAATTTGCTCCCACACTTAATACATTTTACCCAAAAATATCATTTTTCATCTAACACCTTCTCTCTCTAGTTTTTCATCTTCCATTTTCTCTCTTCCTTCTCTCTTTTTCTCCTTCTCCTCCACGGATTTGCAGCCCCTAAGGAGACTATTTTCTTTCATTTTTCAACCTCACCAAGACCATTTCTACACTCATTTCAACCTTATCTACACTTCCTATTTAGGAAATTTCTTCAAAATCCATCTTCACCTCCATTGTCTTCCAAGGCAAAGCTTTCAACTTTGAGGTAAATTTTCCATTTTTCTTCTTCTCTCCATTTTCGTGTTCTATGGCTTCATTGGAGACCAAAGAACCATCTTTTACCAAGCTTAATATTGATTCTTTGTGTTGGAAAGTTTTAGGGTTTTGGAAGCTCAAAATCAAAACCACCAAGGAGCCAATAGGAGACCATTTTCGTATTCTTCCTTTAGGTAAGAGGGAGATTTACTCACTTCTACCATTATTAGTGGTGAGGAGACTTTGTGTGATTGTTTGATGGAGAAATCCATAATTGTATGCTTGCTTTAATTGATGATTTTACATGTGTATGTGTTCTTAATTGATGTTGATGATTTAATAATGATTTTGAATGCATTGGTGGTGTTGAAATGTTTGGAAATGTTAGAATGAATGAATGGAAAATTTGAGGGTTTTCTACACTAAGGCGTGGTCACGGTTTTGGCTTGGGTTTAAGGGATTGGATTGATTTGGGGTTAAATAAAATTTAAGTGATTAGGTATCAAGTAATTAATGCATAATATGAAGAAAAATTGGAACCTTAGTGACCTAGGGAGGCCACGGTTTTAGAGAAAACTTTTAGGCTAAATGATGCCTTGGTGCATTTTTGAAAATTAAGAATTTAGGGATAGACATAATCCATAATGAGATGGAAAAAATTAAATTCAGTAATAACTCTTAAGAGAGCCACGGTTTTTAAGGGCTATTTGACCTAAATTTTTCATAATTGATCAAAGCTTAAGACTTTGGAAATGTAAATGCATGACATGGACTTGTAATAATTGATGAACCATATATGCATAAATGTTGATGTTGAGAAATGGTTCTATGTTGTTGTGAGTTCCTATGTGGAACTAAGTTTTTGATGAAATCATGACGTGTTGATATTGAGGAATAAATATATGTCATTGTGATATACTTTATGATAAATGTATCATTGATAAACATACATGATGTACATTGTGTCGTCATGCATATGTGTTGTCCGTTGGATAATGTTGAAAAGGTGATGTATGCCTAGGAGTTGAATAACACCTATGTGCAGGTGCGAGCAGACTAAGCATAGGGTCATAGTGGTTGGCCCAGGGGGTGTCGGGGTGTGGGTGTCTCACAATGGTTAGTGGTAGCTCCACTGGGGCTGTGGGATAGACCGATGCAAATACACCAATGATCCGGACTGAGACGCTGTCCTATATCACAATCAACTGTTGAGGTGCCATGTATAAGCCGTATTGCGCAAATATTTTTATGAGATGAGCACATTATTTTTAAGGCTAACGAGATACTGGCATAACTCCTTGATCATTCACTCTGAAAATGTTTTTGTCTAGCTCCATGGAGTAGGAACTTGGTACCATTTGCATTGTGAACTTTCGGTCTCATAATTAATTAAGCATGAGCATTTATAACTGCAGAGAAATGTCTATTATTATTATTGCAATAATTATTTGATTACTTGAGTTGTCAACTGTTGGAAATATTGATGTTGTATGTCTGTTATTGACAATTCCTATTCCTATATATTGTTGTTCTGCTTTTATCGTTAATTTAATTATTACTGTGATTGGGTATATAAGCTGTGTGGATATGCGGGCGTCCAACGTTGTTTTTGTTTTTATACTGTCGTTTTTGTTTTTTTGCTGCCATTTTGGTACTGAAAGTTGGGTGTCTCACCTCTTTCTATATTTTCTGTATTTATATTTATTTGTATACTTCTGAGAAGACGTTCGTGAGGAAGAAAGGAAACACTTGAGTTTTCGAGTTTTTGGCCACACTACGACTAGAGCTTGCTGAGGATGTCGTCACGCCCATGCCGATTTTTGGGGTACGTCAGGATGACCTTCCATGGAGAGCCCGATTGCTGGCACATACATGTGCAGACGGACCAATGCGTCTACCGCAGGGAGCTGACGGTGTCTTTAGCTTGGGGTTGCTATGACCCTTTTGTTTTCGATTTCACTGTTTTTGTCATTTTGGAGTTTTATCTACCCGTTAGGGATATGTGGGCTGATATGTTCTACACCCCACAAGAGGACTATTTCCTCTCCACTGCTTGGGCTTCTACCCAGAATTCGATCGCTCCGATGGTAATTTCATCGGATGAGGAAGACCCTGAGGAAGACTCGGCTACGGTCCCTTCTCGTTAGTCTTAGGGGCTGATATTGTTGGTGGCTACTGATGGCTAACTATTTATCTTTTTGGAGAAGCCTGATTTTATTATGAACGTATGATATTGTGAACGTATGATTTCCAATTCTGTGTCGATTTTATTGTATCTTTAAGTATTGTTATCTCTTTATTATTGATTCAAAAAAAAATTTATGTACACGTATTTTAATACTCAATTATTTTATCATTCAAGAGTACAAATTACTTAATCACGTGTTAAAAAAAATGAACCGGGTCTTAATTAATGAATGTACTTATTATTTTTCAGAATGTATGTCATTTCTCTATATTATGGTGTGACGTTCCTTCTTCGCGATATAAAGAAAAAGGGGCGTTACAATGTTCTTCGAAACCAAGGTGTCATAATGGTTCTGCGCAGCCGCAAAAATAAACCTGGCCCAGTTGAAGTCCTGGGGAGGAGATGGTTCCCTTTGTTGCCTACTACTCTCACCTCAAAGTCTTTTGGGTGCCATGTGCCTGAAAAGGAAATAAGCATGCCAAAATTGAGCAACAAAATGAATAAGACAATTAAAATAATCAATTTTCTGGAAAACAGGGGTTTCACGCCACAACATTGATGCCAGCACCGCGACACTCAAGCAGTTCATATGATGCCACGACGTCATTAATACACGCCGCGACATTCAAAGAACTTCAAACTTGCGTCGCTGCGTAAACATGCCATGCTGTGGCATTCATGAACAGATAAAGCATGCCCAGCCGCCCAAAGCAACCCCCAACCCCAAAATAAACCTTATAACAACTAAAAATAAGGAAATACGAAACAACAAACTTAAAACTAAGGTAAAATCTAACTAGAAAGGACCTAAAACTAGAAAAACACTAAGATAAATATGAATACAAAAAATAACAAGAGGAAAAGGGGGAAATTTGCATACCTTGAATTAGAGATGGGAATGTGATGCTTGGGATGCACTAAAATGCACAAAATAGAGAATTATGGGAGAATGAGTTAGAAGAAAAACGAGAAAAAATGCAGAGGGAAAGCCTGAAGGGTTTGCGTTGCGACACAAACCCTATTACTTATTTAAGAAAAATACACTTGGAACGTCGTAGCTTGAACTAACCAACGCCGCAGTGTGCATCTGCGCACAGACTTTTCATTTTCAAATTTCAAACATTTTTTTTATGGATAGAACATCGCGGCGTGCACAAACCAATGTCGTGGCACTGTGCTCTCTGTCTCAAAACCCTGATAGGGGCAGAGACCAAAACATCATGACGCAATAAAGCGAGAGTCGCGGTGTGAGAGGTCTATCTGTACAATTCTACAGCAAACATCACACAACACCCAAAAGTACCTCAATAAAGCCTCAACTACTTATAAAAATTGTCTAATAGGTTTAAAGCATGCATGCAACAACAAAATAGCATGAATTATCAAAATCAAATACACTACATACTAGACTTTGAAACTTAAGAAATTAACCCAAAAAAGTGGATATATCCAAAAAGGTGATATATCCAAAAAGATGCCTTTTTATAGTCTAGGCAGGACTTTTTCTACTTCTTCAACTTGGGGGAGCATGTTTGAGAGAGACCTCCCTGTCATCACTTGAAGAAGTCCCTGGGGGCCTATTGTTTATGGCATTGGCTAGTTGCCCCACTTGAGTCTCAAGAGCCTTGATTGAAGATGATTGGCTTTGAAGAATAGAATCATTTTTGGCCAGATGAGCATCGATTTTAGTCATGTATGAATCAGATTTGACCACATATTGCATGAACATGTCTTCCAATGATGGTTTCCTTTCTTGCATAGGTGGCCTTGCTTGCGATGAGAAACCAGGAGGGTAAGAGGGTCTCTCATTGCTAGTAGATGAAGATGTTTGCCCTTGGTTGTCCCTCTATGAAAAATTGGGGTGGTTTCTCCACCCAGATTATACTATTGTGAGTATGGGTTGTTTTGAGGTAGACGATAGTTTCCCGCATATTGAACACTCTCCAAAGTGGATGGGCAACTATTGGTGGAATGATTATTCCCACACTGATCACACAACATGAAGGGGCTTTAATTAGGGCCTGTACCAAAACTGTCAAACTTATTTGCTAATGCTGCCACTTGAGCAGACAAAGATGTGAGTGCATCAACGTTATGACTCCAACTACCTTCCTTTGAGTGTTTCTTGCTGAAGGCTGTAACGTCTGGGACTGCCTGCATAATTGACGAGTGTCTTCACAAATTAACACGAGTCTTTTCAACGTGCTTTGTCTTATCTCATACGCATCCTAGGAAACTTCCAGGAGGTCACCCATCCCACAATTGCTCCAAGTCAAGCACACTTAACTATGAAGTTCTTATGTTTTAGGCTCCCGAAAAGAAGTTGCAACTAGTTGATATAGCTACGCCTAATCAATTCCTTTAAGCCATCCTCAACTATGCAGTCTCATACCTGCACAGTCTCTGAATCTCTCTTATTCCGGTGCGTATTTAGTTTATTTATGGGACCCTTCACCTAGAAAGCCTACCAGGAGCTACTCATTGATGCTTTCTCTTAGCACCAGCGACCACTCCCCGCCCTCGTCGGCCCCGGGACGCCACATGCAACTAATGTAACACCCTCCGTAGGGCATTACATTTCCGACTAAAAACTTAGAATTTGAAAAATCATTTTATAAAAGCTTTGAGTTCTAAAATATGTGTTACCAAGTGGCTTCAATACTCAAGAAGGGGGTGAATTGAGTTTATAGGACAAGTTCGCAATTCATTCGCAAAACACTTGAAAGTTGAATTTCATTGAAGCTATTGACTATTTAAAATGAATGAATTGATATGAACGATAGATAATGCTTAATAATCAGCTAAGAGAGAAGTAATCAAAGAGAATAAGCAATGCACAAATATAAAGAGAAGGGTTTAGAGAATCAAACACAATAGTTTATCCTGGTTCGACCACCAATCCACTTGTGACCTACGTCCAGTCCTCAAGCAACCACTCGAGATTTTTCACTATATCTTCAAGCTTCAATAGGTGCTTGACAACCTTTACAAACTTGAGCACTCAACTCCTTGGGATGCCTCACCCTTGAGCTTGAGCCTCTTCAAACAAAGGGATGCCTCACCCTTTACAATTTGGAGGGATACCTCACCCTCTTCTTACAAAGCAATCAAGGTTGATAGAATGAAACTCTCACTAGAGTAAATGATACAAATTGAAGCTCTTAGAATGCTCTCAAATGATATCTCAAGGATTTGTCAAAAAACAGAGCAATAAGCGATTTCAAGGATTGATTCTCGTTTTGATGTGTTGCTAAGATGTTTCAGGTTCAAGAAGACTCCTTAATGATGTATCAACATATGTATTTAAAGAGATATGCACTTAAGGAGCCATTAGGGGAATTAAAGGCAAGCATTAAATGCATCTAATATACCTGTTGGGCATGTCAGAACACTGGTAATCGATTACATGTTACTAGTAATCGATTACATGGCAATTAGAATGTGTTCTGTAGCTTTCTGGGCATGTGGTAATCGATTACAATCCTTGTGTAATCGATTACACATCCTCTGACTTTCTGGTAATTGATTACATGGTTGATGTAATCGATTACATGACTGTTTGAACGTGTTCTTGCCTTTTTGGACAGGTGATAATAGATTACAATCCTTGTGTAATCGATTACACGTCCTCTGACTTTCTGGTAATCAATTACATGGTTGATGTAATCGATTACAAGGCTTCTGTTTAGCTTGTAATCAATTACCATACATGTGTAATCGATTACTTTACACTTTGAACACATTTTTCAAGCCTAAATGAGGATTCATGTCATTTTTAACTTTAAGAAACATGGATTTGAACAATATTGAACTATGTTTAGCATGATCTATGATTAAAGACAACATCTTTTTAGAAAGTGAACTTTGAAAAACATATTGATTAAAAACATATTTGAAAAAACCATTTGAGATATCTGAAGAGATTTAACATTGATATTCTTAAGCCTATGTCTAAACCATTTGATTTATTTCTTTGATGTTGATCTTCTCGTTTACACTTGATTTTCATTTTTGACTTTGTTATCATCAAAAATCATTTGACATGCTTTAAGACATAAGCATTTAGAATATAGATTCTAAAATTTCTTTTTGCGGAAACATGCACTTACCGAAATATATAGATAATATAGAAAATAGAATGAACTGATTAATACACACATTTAATTATACCACTTAATATTCAACAACATTTAAAACATAAAACTTACAGACTCAAAGAAACAGTAGCAAACCCAATGACGGGTTCTACTTAATGGCACAGTAACAACACTAACGAGAAAACTCAAGATACTTGTTTCGTTCCTCCACCAAACTACACACTGTCGAAACTGGGAAGATCACTCGTTGACGCTGTCACCGACCTCAGAACATTGCCTCCAGTTAAGTCTAAGAAACTTGCTTCACCTACTACATGAATTTTAATAATACAAACACAACAAAACAATATAGCAAAGAGGTGAGATCCCCTTTCATCAATACCAGTATGGTAGCAAAGAATGATACGAATGGCAGAGTCATTCCATACATACAGATATCACAAGTATAATCATGTTATCAATTTATCTTCAGAAAACATAGTTCACAATATTATAAACATTAATGGTATTTTAACAACAGATATTAATAATATATATAGATATTGATTATGCCACCATAATATGCACATTGACAATGCCACAACAATATGTATACCGACTATACATATGCACAATGCATCATCTTCCTACTCCATGGAGCTAAACAACTTCGGATGTGAATGGCCCAGAAGATCTGCCCACCTCTATGATAGTCTACATGGACGCAAAAAGCAATAGTGTTTTGTCAGGACATGCACCAGTGCGTTGCAACGGTTTATCATGGCCAGAGATGTATAAAGTGACAAACAGGTCACTATGAATCACCGCGCCCTGACGCCCCCAGTAGATCTCCCACTAGATCATAGTATTCAATTCTCATTCACTCCTAAGCAGCAAAAGCCATCACAGCCATTGACTATATAGTGTTCAATGCATGACAACTCAATGCATAACTAAAGTCATTGTTATACTGTTCACAATAATATTAGAACAACTGCTCATTTAATTGTCTAATAATATTCGTTTCAATGATATTATATAAATGCTCATTCAATTACATAATATCAATGATCTGCCCAGGTCCAGTATGTCAGCCCAACAGTAATCCGTTGTTTTTCTCAATTGTGTAACCTTTTTATCGAAGAATTAGATAATGGTCACCACATGAAAAGGTCTTAGAATTGCATGGAGATTCAAGATCTATGGTTGTTTAGAATTATTGAAGCTTAGAAGGTATTTTGGAAGGGTGTGGCCGTGAGCTTCCTTTGAAGGAGAACTTTTTTATTTCCAAGAGAGAGATGAATATGATCACAACACCAAAGTGTTTTGAATTGGTATAAGGATTCAAGATATGAAACTAGATGAAATTTAGGAAGTTGGGAGGTGGGTTCTTGGTGCTTTGGCTGTGGGTTATAAAGAAGGGAAAGGATAAGATTTTTGTGTTTAGCTTATGGTTTTCTTGATGGAATTGATGGAAAGATAACTAAGTCACAATCTTGGCCTCTACAAACAAGCTTGGCCGTGGCTTTCAAGAAAGAAAAGTGAGAGAGATTTTCATAAATGTGAGAGTTTGGTGTATAGATTTTGGCTTCTTGAATAGAGATGAAGAAAAGATGACCAAGTGTAGAATTTTAGCCTCCAAGTAGTATTTGGACGTGGAACACAAGGAGAGAAAAGGGTGAGAGCTTCATGCAAAAGATGGAAATGAATCAAAGCCCTCCTATTTATAGACTTCATGAAAAAATGAAGATTAGGATATTTTGATCAAGATATTTTTAGAGTCTCCTAGAACCTTCCTGTAGCCTTGAGTCACATGCTGAGTCACAGAGCGAGTCATCAGAGAGAAACTCCTAGAACATGCGACTCACTATGATGAGTCAGCATGGTGAGTCACCGTGGAGATTTCTAGAACAGGTAAGTCAACATGATGAGTCGTAGCGCTGAGTCACTACCTGAGTCACCAAGAGAACCTTCTGGAATATGTGACTCACTGCAGCGAGTCACAAGGTGAGTCAGTGTTTCTACAAGCTTTTAGAATGTGGCGAGTTAGCATTCTAGAACATGGCGAGTCATCGTTTTTACAAGCTTCCAGAACAAGCTGAGTCACAGGTGTTGAGGTGTCACGCCACGCGTCAAGCTCCTATTGGTCCTCCGTGATGCGTCACAACTGCCAACTTTGACAGCTCCTCATTGGTCCACGTGTAAAGTAAGTACTCAAGTACTTGATGACTAGTCGCGTGACTAGGCATTTTCTAGAACCTTCTAGAATAGTCTAGAACATGTGAGTCATTAGGCTAGTCACCTAGGTGAGTCACCAAATGATGAGCCATCGTCTTGAACATTCTAGAGTGGGTGGCTAGGCTTGCGTCTAGAATCATCCACTAGATATTTTTGAGAAAGATATTTATCGGTAGCTATTAACCAACGAACAATAACTACAAAAATTATTACTCAATGAACAAAACATTACTACTTACAAGTCAATAAATATTTGTTCGCTATAAAATAAAAATATAGTATATTTTTATTTCACAGATAATTTCTAAAAATTAAAAGATTATATCATATATCTCTCAGAATTGGATTTAGTAAGATCCCCCAGCTCCGAATAAATACGTAAAGATTTTCCCCGGCCCGAAAATCATTATTTTCCTGACCCGGAGTAAATCACACTAACTAATCAAATGCAGTCACGGAGCAGTCAAAATAATTTTACAGCATACATAAATCACAAAACATCCAAAATATAATAAAATATTCAAAATATCTCAAATATATTAAAATATTCAAAATATATCAAAATATCACCAAAATTCACAAATATTATATAAGTCATGAAAATCAAATTAGATTAACAAAAATAATTAAGGATTGACAAAAAGAAATAAAATATTAAGGCTCATATATAGCCTAAAAAATAATATTAAAATAATAAAAAACATAAAAACTCAAAAATTCCTAAAAATCACAAAAATTATAAAATTCACGAAAGTCCAGTCGGATTACTCAAAATAATTAAGAATTGACCGAAGTAAATAAAATACAAATTTTCTGGGTCTTACAACACTCCCTTCCTGAAAAGAATTCCGTCCTCAAAATTCGTAGTAGTCTCAGAACAAATATGGATACTGCTCTTTCATCTTGTCTTCCAGTTCCCACGTTGCATCTCCGCTTACGTCATTCCAAATTACCTCGACTAACGAAAACTCCTTGCCTCATGTTCAACTTCTCCTTTAGAATTTGGAGAGGCACACTGAGATGTTCAGTATATTCCTCATGATTTTGAGAATTGATTAGAATGTCATTAATAAAGATAATGACAATTCTATCTAGATAAGGACGAAAGATCCTATCCACATAATCTATGAATATTGTGGAAGCTTTCGCCACTCTGAACAACATCACTTGAAATTTCCTTGTCTTCGTACCGCTTCACTGTCCTACCTTTGTGTTTAACAAGAAGTGTCTCACAAATCAAGTTCTCTTTTTCAACAGTACTGTATCTGATACTATGACATGAATTGGACTAGGAACATCCTTTCTTGCAATTGCAATATATAAAAGACATTATAAAGGTTAGAAAGAAAAGCTAGCGAAACTATCTAATGTGTTACCAGGCATATCCAACAAAGAATTTGATGTTGCCTGATTTTAAGAATGATTTTTCTAGGACACTAAAATTTTACTGAAACAATCTACAGGATATGGTTGAAAGATAACCAATCTATTCTTAAGTTCATGTCTATCTCGTGAAAGAGGTAGACAGTTTAGATTAACAGAAAAAATTGTTTAAGGAACTAGATAGTAACAATGGGTTTGGTAATAAAAGTAGAAATTGGTAAGTCAAAAGGTAACGAAGATACTGATAGCTCTAATCAACCCACACAGTCAATTAGCCATAAAAGAATGGGTTAGACCAAGAATATATTTTTCCAATTGCGACACATGAAAGATATTATGAATGCATAGAAAGAAAAGATGGTGGAGTCATCTAATATACTACTGGACCTATCCAACGAAGAAATTGATGTGGTCCAATGAATTTAGAAATGATCTTTTTAAGTTGAATAATTCAACTGATAGATCTAACAGAGCATGGATGGTTGGAAAGTACCTAATCCATATTTTTAAATCGTGTCTGTTTTATGAAAGAGGTATACAAATTGAATCAACAGAAAAGATTCAGTCATTTAACAGACTTAGGATAGTTTAACCAACTCAAGTTATCAACCACAAGTTTTAGTAATAGAAGTAGAAACAACTAGGTTAAAGATAACGAAGACACGGATAACTCTATTTGATCCACACAATCATATACCATAAAGAAATGGGTTATCCTCTGAATTATACAGTACAGTTAAAGGATCACCTCTTGTGACACAATCTTCTTTGTTTAGGTCTTCAGTCTGAGATGCTTTTGCTCTACTTGGAGAATCAACGCTCCTTTCTACCTGAGATTTTGAAGCATGTACGTTACTAATAGAAAACTTCATTTTTGGTGGAACACAATCTCTGGAAATGTGTCTGTTAGCTCTTTTGCTTACCGCAAGTGCATGGATCGCACCTGTAGCATAGCTAGGAGTCAGATATCATTCCCACGAGGACAAACGTTAAATTTAGTACTAATTATAAACCAATAACTTAAGTATTTCTATTCAAGTACATATAAATTGGAAAGGTTTGTATTAAACTACTAAGAAGAACTTAAAAACTATCAGATTGAATTGAGATAATGATTTAGAGAATAGGGCATCCTTTTTCATCTCCTATATCAATTGTTAACAAGTAATCCTTATGAGTAATATAAATGCAATGGCTAGGTTAGCTTGGGAATCTGATTTAGCCAAAAGCCTAAGTCTAGGTCAATTAACCATGAAAACTAGTGTAAGCTCTACTACTGAACGATCTACTCCCAATTAATTACTATGCATGGCCAATAGGTATATTTCTATTCTATTAATGAATCATCGCATCCAAGCCAATTGAATGAAATAGAACATGCATCAATCATACACACGATCTCAAATCCAAATTCCTATGTCTAGGTTCATTAGATTTGAACAAATCAGTTGAAAGTTGATCAAACAATCAAAGCATTAAACACTATATGATTGACCAAAAACCAAATCATGTATATAACTTAAAGGATTACAGGATTAATCAACATCCATAGGAGGATCCAAAGTAAAACCCTATAAATAGCCTAGCCAGCCATGACAAACAAAAATAAATCACAAATACTCATAGTCATGGAAATAGAAAAGAGAAAGGAGAAGAAAAGAGAAGAACAAAGCTAAGGGGAGTGATCCTCCAAGCTTCAATCCTCCACCAAGGTGAAGAAAGACTCCAAACTTGGTCACTTCTACTTCCTACTGGTCTAAAATGCTAAAACCTGGTCGCAACTTTCTAAAATATAACCTAACTCTCTATAAAAATCGATGCAATAGTATTTATAGGGCTCAGAAAATAGAGTCATGCCGTGACATTTAACTATTTAAGCCGCGGTATGTTACCTGCGTAGCTCTCAGACTTTGGATGCAGGGGAGGCACACGCCGTGACATGACAAGCTGATCCTTGCACTTAGCTTTCTCTTGTAATGCTGGTCCAAATCTGAAATGACTCACTTGGTTGGAACCTGACCTGCTATGGAGAAATTTCCAATTCAATAATCAGTGCTAATGTACTCAATATATCCGAGAATCAGACACATTTTCTTAGAATCATGATGGAAGACATTAAAATCAAATCATATGAGTATACAACTAAACTCTTTCATTCATGCATCAGAACAAGGACTAAGCAGACAATAAAGCATAGATATGGGGCCCAAATAACTATAATTTATGGAGTTATCGTACCCCCAAACCTAGATTTTTGCTAGTCCTCGAGCAAAACAAAGTACATTCATATCAATCAACTTGCTAACCTGCTTCACCAATCCGTACATTCCATTTTCACTTAAACAAAACTCATGTAAGATGATTGCATAAAATCTCAAAGAATGTACTTGCCTCACACTCAGTTTCACACATATACAACCCTACTCATGCTAATAATCACAATTTCCTTTTAGTCAAGATACAATTTCCCACAATCATGCATACCAAACCTCTTCTTTTCAATTAAGACTCACCCGGATAAGTTTATGAACATCCAAATGAATATGCATCAAGGAATCCATAAGATTGTAATTCAACTATCTCTCCACTAATGTAACTCATACATGATTAAAGATCAAAAAGGTCTTTATCAGCTTATAATATTAGGCCAATGGTATGGGTTAAAGAACAAAAGGAATGGATTCAACACAAATATTGAGACACATACACATATGATTTCAAGACTTGAGCACAAGTGAGATTATCAGGGCATGCCACAAGAACTTTGAGAGATCAGAACTCATAAGAACCATTCAATGCTTTATTTTTACTTTATTTTTTTCTTTTTCTTTTTCTTTTGCTTTGGTTGTCTATTTTCACTTTTTCTTTCTTTCATTTTTACAAATCAAGGCTTTTCTAGCAACAGATGGTTCCAACAAGTTCTTTTTGAATTTGACTTACATAGTACCCCTGATTAATGGACTCAATTCAAGAAATCATATATATATGCACTCAACAACAATGATGGTAAGATAACAAATGTCATGTTTTCACGTGCATTTAGAATGGTTACATGGTATAGAATATGTAGGTGATGAAAAACATAAGGCCAAACATACATAAGGCTTCAAAGGGGACCTAAAGATATGATCACGCCAAGGTAAGCTTTTTTAAGGCTCAATTGGTCCAAAGAATGCCCTAATCATTTCCTCAATCATGCACAAATTAGGATTTTGCCTCAAGAGAGTTCAAAAACAATTTCACAGATAACTGACACTTTCACATGCATAATCCATAAACTTTCTCTAGGCAAGACTTCTTATCAATCCCAAAGTTCAACAAACATGCAAGTGGGAAACATATCAATCCAAAAATGAAACTAGATTGCTTCAACATGCTTCAAAGATTGCATATAGATTCACAGAAATGTTAAGGTCAATTTACATCCATATCTATCATTGAACAATCATGTCACATTAGTTTTTAACCTTTATGATTCAAATTGTGAAAGGGAATGGCAATTGTATCTTAAATGAGATTTTCAAGAAATGATTATCAAGATACAAGTTCCTTTGGATACTGACAAGCATACACAATTACACACATAGCTATACTAAAATACCAAAATATCATATCCACAATAGGCAATACTAACAAAACACTATATTATTATCATGCATAAACATCAAAATCATAAGTCTAAGACACCCCCCAAACCTGAGGGAAACAGTGTCCATATTGTACATGAGAAACATACATATACTAATAAAAAGAAACTACAACGAAAGGAAAATGCCTTGAAAGCCTCAAGGGCTAGATGGAAGCCTCCTCAGAATCGGTGGCCTCATCATCTGTGTCCTCGTCCTTATCATCGTCATCATGGCCTGTCTAGTGAGAGGGCCCAGGCTCCTGGGGGGTGGTGGTGGGTCAGCAACTGCCATGGGCAGGAAGTCAGGGATGGGATAGTCCTCCATGGGTAAGTACAAACGCTCTGCAGTCCAGTGCTAAGTCTGGATAAGATATGCCAGTATAGTTGTCGTCTGTGCTGCCTAGGCCTCTAGACTGGTCACCAGGGTCTCTAGCTGTGTCCTCCATGTAACAACATTTGTTGTAGCTGCCCTAGGCTGTGATGGCCCTACTCTAGGCTCTGCTGGAGCCTACCTCGGTGGTCCCCTAGTTGGTGGAGGTGGTGCTGCTGGAGCTGCTCGTACCCTCTCAAGAAAGTAATCATTGAGAGGTTGTTTAGCCTCTGTGCACTCCTCCTGGTCCTGAGATTGGACCATCTGCCCTCGACACAACCTCTAGATGAGGGAAGGAAAGAACAGACTCCTACAATCCCTAACAGCTCTCTTAATCTGCAGGTAAATGATATGGCCGACATCTATAGCTCGATGCTAGAGAATAACGTATATCAAGATCGCCCGATCTCGAGTTACCTTTGACAAGTTGTTAGATGGCAAGATCCGGGTGTTGATGAAATGATACCACACCCGGGCCTCTGGTGTTAAGCAGGCTCATCTGAAGTATCTGGGTCGAGCATCCTAAACGCTCAAGACCCACTCCACTGGTTACGACACAAGTGTGCAGATCTTGGCGGTAACCATAGTGCAGTCGATGTCATCTGGGTCGATAGTGAGGAAGTGGGAGTACTCACAAACCACTGGGGGAGTAGCCAAACCAAGTGCCGCCCTGATGACCGGAATGGAATAAGAGACAAGGCGACCCCTCACAACAACAGTGGTGGTGTTGGCGTCAGTAGTATCGATGTTTGCGTAAAATTCGCGAACCACAGGAAGGACCGCAACATCAGGGTGCTGTGCAAATCGACTCCATTGATGATGGCGAATGGTTCGGTTGATGATCTCCGGTATAACCTCCTTAAAGGAGAACCCTCGCTCTGTCGTCACTGGTTTTGAAACCAATATGGTATATCTCTGTGTAGCAGCAGCGGAAACAAATCGCCCCTCATCAAATGGCGAAGGGGGAGATGGCTCTCGGTGTCTCTGACTGGAGGATCCTCTCTGTCTTTTTGGAGCCATAGTACTTGAAAGAGAATTGCAAACAGTCAATAACAAATAATGGCAATGTATGCAGATGAAAAATTTTGTAATTTCTGAACAATTTTGGAAAATTTAAAAATTAATGTCGCGACATTAACACATGCGCCGCGACATTCAAGTTGTTCATGTCCATGCCGCGGCACTCACATGATACGCCGTGGTATGCAAACACTTTCATCCTAGCGCCGCGGCATTTATACACAACACCGCAGTGCGCAATCAACCCGAACCCAGAAATACCTACCAAATCAATCAAATTAACTCCCCCAGGCAATATATCACAGAAAACAACTTAAAACTAAAACATTTTACTATTTAAACACATTTAACCTCACTAAACAACAACAAATATGCATTTTAACACAAAAATAAAAAAAACATAAGAAAATTAGAAATAAATAAAAGGGGAGAGCTTCATACCTTGTTTTGAAGCGAGGAAATGAGGCTAAAGATGAGAGAAATGGAAAACGAGGGGGGAGATTTGAGAGAAAACACAGAGAAATGAGGGAGAGGGTTACGTAATGAGGGACGAATGAATCGTCGTGGCGTTTAACCCCAACAGATGCACCACGCCGCGACGTGATACGAACTACGCCGCAGCGCGCATAATTCCCTCTAAAATTAATATTTAAATAAATACTATTATTATTATTATTATTATTATTATTATTATATATTTATATTAATTTTTTTGACAGATACAAACATCGCAACATGAACACATTTGACCCTGCGGCATGAAACAACTGAATAATAAACTAATAAGGTTGCACGCCGCAATGTGCAATCAATGCACGCCGTGACGTGAGAGGTTAGTCTATTGAATTCTACAGCAAATTGACTTCATCTTGGATATTTGGCCAAAATGGGTCATTAACATCTATACAATATGCCCAAATGATCAAAAATCAGTTTAATTATCAACAACATAAACAAACTACAAAAAACACATATTAAGTACTAAGGACATAAGAACACAAACTATGAACATTTGGGTTCCCTCCCAACAAGGGCCTTATTTATAGTCCTGGCAGGACTTTAGTGATTTCAAGTTGGAGCTGTTAATGTGAGGGAGGTCGTCTCCTTATTAATATCTCCTCCAAAATAAGGTTTTAGGCACTGGCCGTTAACCTTGAAGCTTGATGTTCCATCCTGTTGAGCTAATTCCACAGCTCCGTGGGGAAACACCTTTATCACCACAAAGGGTCCCGACCACCTTGATTTAAGCTTTCCAGGGAAGAGCTTAAGCCTGGAATTATACAGGAGAACTTGCTGGCCTTCATTGAATCTTTTCTGGACAATCTTTTTGTCATGCTAGTATTTGACCTTCTCCTTGTATACTTTTGCATTCTTATAGGCTTGTAGCCTAAATTCGTCCAGTTCATTGAGTTGCAAAAGTCTTTTCTCACTGGCAGCTTGCAAATTAAAGTTGAGCTGCTTTATTACCCAATAAGCACTATACTCAAGCTCAACCGGTAGGTGGCATGCTTTTCCGAATACCAGCTTGTACGGAGACATACCAATGGGTCCCTTGTAAGCAGTCTTGTAAGCCCATAGTGCGTCATCTAACTTCTTTGACCAATCCTTTCTGGTTGGGCACACTGTCTTCTCCAAGATCCGCTTTATCTCGCGGTTGGATACCTCTGCTTGCCCACTTGTCTGTGGGTGATAAGCGGTGGATATCTGATGCATCACTCTATGCTTGGCTAGGAGGGATTCAAAGTGTTTATTACAAAAATGTGACCCTCCGTCACTAATGATGGCCCTAAGTGCTACAAACCTGGTGAAGATTTGTTTCTTCATGAAGCCAATCACTATCTTTGAATTGTTGGTAGGAAAAGCACATGCCTCCACCCATTTGGACACGTAGTCCACAGCCACGAGTATGTATTGATTCCCAAAAGAGGGAATAAAAGGGCCCATGAAGTCAATGCTCCAAACATTAAAGATCTCAACTTCTAGAATGAAGTTAAGGGGCATCTCGTTCCTTCTGGAAATGTTTCTCGATTTCTGGCACTGGTCACATCTTTGCACATGAAAATGTGCATCCTTGAAAAGTGTTGGCCAATAGAAGCCAAATTGGAGCACCTTCAAAGTTGTTCTCTCACCACTGTAGTGTCCACCATATGGAGAAGCATGACATTGGTTCAGGATCTGCTCCACTTCCTCCATAGGTACACACCTCCTCAACATCTGGTCAGAGCACTGCTTAAACAAAAATGGCTCATTCCAAATATAGTGCCTAACATCGTACAAGAATTTTTTCTTCTGATGAGAGGTTAAATCAGGTGGCAACACACTACTCACAATGTAATTCAGCATGTCTGCATACCATTAATAGGATTGAGTGGTGGCTGCAAAAAGCTGCTCATCAGGAAATGTTTCCCTGATATTGATCGGTTTAGGCTGGCATTCTTCATTCTCAAGTCTTGAAAGGTAGTCTGCCACTTGATTTTCCACACCTTTCTTGTCTCTGATCTCCAGATCAAACTCTTGTAGAAGCAGAACTCACTTAATCAATCTTGGTTTTGCGTCTTTCTTGCTCACCAAGTACTTTATGGCTAAATGATCTGTGTACACTATCACCTTGGTCCCTACCAAGTAAGCTTTGAACTTGTCAAGTACGAACACTACTACCAGTAGCTCTTTCTCCATAGTTGTGTAGTTCAATTAGGCATCATTAAGCGTCTTGCTCGCATAGCAAATGGAGCGAAACACCTTATCCCTTCTTTGCCCCAACACTGCACCAATCACATAATCGCTGGCATCGCACATGAGCTCGAATGGTAACTCCCAATCTGGAGTGATAATCATGGGTGCTGAGACCAGTCTCTTCTTTAGTTCCTCAAATGCAACCTGGCATGAATCATCAAAGATAAACTGGATATCTTTCTCCAAAAGGTTGCAAAGAGGCTTGACTATCTTCGAGAAATCCTTAATGAACCTCCGATAGAAACCCGCGTGGCCAAGAAAATTGCGGATTCCTTTCACTGAGTTTGGCAGAGGAAGCTTGTCTATTACCTCAATCTTTGCCTTATCAACCTCCATTTCTCTAATAGAAACTTTATAGCCAAGAACTATGCCTTCTTGGACCATAAAGTGGCACTTTTCCCAGTTTAAGACGAGGTTGGTTTCTTCACACTTTTTCAGCATGGATGATAAAGTATGCAAACAGCTACTATAATCATCCCCAAACACTGAAAAGTCATTCATAAACACTTCCAGGCCATGCTCAATCATGTCTGCGAAGATAGACATCATGCACCGTTGAAAAGTTGCAGGAACATTGCATAACCCAAATGGCATTCTATGAAACGCAAATGTACCATAGGGACAAGTAAAAGTTGTCTTCTCTTGGTCCTCAGGTGCTATGACAATTTGGTTATATCCTGAATAACCATCCAAGAAGCAGTAATAGGCCTTTCCTGCTAGCCTATCTAACATCTGGTCTATGAACGGAAGCGGGAAATGGTCCTTCCGAGTGGCCTTGTTCAGCTTGTGGTAGTCCATGCATACCCTCCAACCTGTGACCTTCCTAGAGGGAATGAGCTCATTGTTTTCATTGGTGACTACCATCATTCCACCTTTCTTGGGAACATATTGAATCGGTGAGACCCAAGGACTGTCAGAAATAGGATATATTATGCCTGCATCCAGCTACTTGATTATTTTCTTCCTCACCACTTCCTTTATAATTGGATTCAGCCTCCTTTGGTGTTCTACAACACCATTTTGATCATCCTCTAACAGGATCTTGTGCATACAGATGGAGGGGCTAATGCCTTGGATATCGACAATAATCCATCTGATAACATTCTTATATGCTTCAGCACACGGAGAAGTTTTTTCGTTTGATCATCTGAAAGGGATGATGATATGATTACCGATATAGTGGTGGTTGCTCCCAAATATGCATAGTGCAAATGATTGGGCAGAGGTTTAAGTTCAAACCTCAGGGGTTCCTCAATGGAGGGCTTAAATGCCTCTTTTATTACATCAGACTCCAAGGTTTCAAACTTGGGTGGCTGATATTGCTTAGGAATTGCTTCTATGCACTTGATAATATTTGACACATCATTCCTAGGTTCTTCATCATTATCAGTTGATGAAGCCAATGCCACAGCAAGGGAGTCTTCTAGGATATTGGCTTGGAATGCGTCATGAATGATGTTATCTAATATCTCGACATAAGAACACTCTTCTTGATCTTGAGGAAACTTAATTGCTTTGAATATATTGAAAGTTACCTCTTGATCTTGAACTCTCATTGTTAGTTCACCTTTTTGCACGTCAATGAGTGTTCTTCTTGTGACTAGGAACGGTCTACCTAGGATCAAAGGGACCCTGTGATCCTCTTCTATATCCAGTATCAAGAAGTCCACAGGGAATATGAATTTATCCACTTTTACCAGGACATCTTCCACTATTCCCCTTGGATACGTATAGGAGCGATCGGCTAGTTGGAGAGTAGCAGATGTGGGCTTGCATTCCCCCAACCCTAACCTCTGGAATATGGATAAGGGCATCAGATTGATGCTTGCCCCCATATCACATAATGCTTGGCCTAGGAAATTCTCTCCTATGGCACAAGGAATTGTAAAGCTTCCTGGATCCTTTAGTTTTGGGGGAAGCTTCTGTTGCAAAATGGCGCTGCATTCTTCAGTCAATGCCACTGTTTCATACTTACCCAGCCTATATTTCTTGGACAAAATATCCTTCATGAATTTAACGTAGCTGGGCATCTGCTCCAAGGCTTCATGTTTATATGAAGTTTCTTGAAAACTTCCAAAAACTTCTTGAACTGCTCGTCCATCTTATGCTTGATTTGCCTGCTTGGAAAAGGTAAAGGATGTATATATGGATTATTCACAAACATCTTGTCCCTTTTCTATCTTATTGTCCACCTCCTTGTGGACTATTTCTTCATAGTCTTGGCTCTTGACCACTTCATCCTCCAGCAATCTCGTCCTAGGATTTCCCTCAATGTCCTTGCCACTCCTCAATGAGATGACTTTATAGTCCTCATTTAAGGCACCCTTTGGATTATTAACAGTGTTATTTGGGAAGGTGCCTGGGGGCTTATTGTTGACGGCATTTGCCAACCGTCCCATTTATGTTTCCAATTCTCTCATCGAAACCATTTGGCTTTGAATCATCGAATTATTCTTTGATAAGTGAGCATCAGTCCTTTGCATGTAAGAGTCAGTCTAGGAAATAAAAGCATCATTTTTTGCCATCAGCTGCATGAATATATCTTCCAATGTAGGTTTCCTTTCTTGCATTGGTTGTCTTGGCTGAGCTGGAAATCCAGGAGGGTTAGACTAGCATTCAGGTCCAAGAGCATTGGAGGAGGAAGAAGGTCCTTGCTTGTCCCTCCATGAGAAATTTGGATGGTTCCTCCATCCAGGATTATATTGGTTGGAGTATGGGTTATTCAGTTGGGAGCAATAGTTACCCATATAGTGTGCACTTTTAGACATACCAAGGCACCTATCACTCGCGTGATTATCTCCACAATTGTCACAAAGGACCAATGGGCTTTGATGAGATCTTTGTTGTCCCATACTGTCCATCTTGCTTGCCAACGTTGCAACCTGTGCTGTTATTGAGGTTATGGCATCCACTTCATGCACACCAGCCACTCTCCGTGGAGTATTCCTTGCCGAAGGCTATTAATAGTTGTTAGCAGCTAATTCCTCCAATAGCTAGAAGGCATCATCGAAAGATTTGCTTAACAAGGAGCCTCCGGCTGCAGCATCTACTATTGGGCGGTGATGGTGGAGCAAGCCATTATGAAATGAATAAATCTGGTGCCAAGGTGGTATCTCATGATGTGGGCACCTTCTTAACAGATCCTTATACCTTTCCCATGCTTCATGTAAGGATTCTAATTTAGACTGGGAGAATGATGTAATATCATTCACCATATCTGCAGTCTTGGTCAGAGGGAAGTATTTATTCAAAAACTTAGTACATACCTCCGCCCAAGTTGTAATTGATCTCGCTGGAAGAGAGTACAACCGGCTTTTGGCTCTATCCTTTAAAGAGAAAGGAAAAAGCCTTAGGCGAATAGCATCCTCGGACACTCCGTTATGCCTAAACTTGTCACAAATCTCCAAAAAGTTAGAGAGATGCGCATTGGGATCCTCATTAGATAAGCCGCCAAACTGTACAGAAGTTTGGATCATTTGAATGATAGTCGGCTTAATCTTGAAATTGTTTGCTCGGATAGCAGGATGTCTAATGCTGGATTGCAGATTATCCAACTGAGGAGTAGCAAACTCCCTCAGTGGCCTTGTACGGCTATCGTCCTCCACCTCGTGCGTAGCAACTTCTTCCGCCATCTTACTACTACCTGAAATAATTAATTAACAATGAATTAAATGAATATGTAGAAAAAAACTTGAACAAGAGATACTTAAACTTATTGTTTATACTAGCTAAGATAAATTTAAACCGTTGTCCCCGGCAACGGTGCCAAAAACTTGTTGGCTCTTTTGCATACCGCAAGTGCACGGATCACACCTATAGCATAGCTAGGAGTCGGATATCGTTCCCACGAGGACAAATGTTAAATTCAGTACTAATTATAAATCAATAACTTAAGTATTTCTATTCAAGTACATATAAATTGGAAAGGTTTGTATTAAACTACTAAGAAGAACTTAAAAACTACCAGATTGAGTTGAGATAATGATTTAGAGAATAAGGCATCCTTTTTCACCTCCTATATTAATTATTAACAAGTAATTCTTATGAGTAATATAAATGCAATGGCTAGGTTAGCTTGGAAATTTGATTTAGCTAAGAGCTTATGTTTAGGTCAATCAACCCTGGTATCACTTACCTAATCTACTATGTTTCCATGAGAACTAATGTAAGCTCTACCAATGAACGATCTATTCCCAATTAATTATTATGCATGGCCAATAGGTATATTTCTATCTTACTAACGAATCATTGCATCCACGCCAATTGAATGAAATAGAACATTTATTAATTATACACACGATCTCAAATCCAAATTCCTATGTCTAGGTTCATTAGATTTGAACAAATCAGTTGAAAGCTGATCAAACAATCAAAGCATTAAACACTATATGATTGAACAAAAACCAAATCATGTATATAACTTAAAGGATTACAGGATTAATCAATATCCATAGGAGGATCCAAAGTAAAACCCTATAAACAGCCTAGCCAGCCATGACAAACAAAAATAAATGACAAATACTCATAGTCATGGAGATGGAAAAGAGAAAGGAGAAGAAAAGAGAAGAACAAAGCTAAGGGGAGTGATCCTCCAAGCTTCAATCCTCCACCAAGGTGAAGAGAGACTCCAAACTTAGTCACTTCTACTTCCTACTGGTCTGAAATGCTAAAACATGATCGCAGCTTTCTGAAATATAACCTAACTCTCTATAAAAATTGATGCAACAATATTTATAGGGCTTAGAAAATAAAGTCATGTTGCGGTATTCAACTATCTACGTCGCGGCACATTACATGTGTACCTCTCTGACTTTAGATGCAGGGGAGGCACACGCCATGGCATTCAAATGCCACGCTGCGGCGTGACAAGCTGATCTTTGCACTTAGCTTTCTTTTGTAATGCTAGTCTAAATCTGAAATGATTCACTTAGTTGGAACCTTACCTTCCATCGAGAAATTTCCAATTCAATAATCAATGCTAATATACTCAATATATCCGAGAATCAGACACATTTTCTCAGAATCTTGATGGAAGACATTAAAATCAAATCATATGAATATGCAGCTAAACTCTTCTATTCATGCATCAGAACAAGGACTAAGCAAATAATAAAGCACAGATATGGAGCCCAAATAACTACAATTTGTGGAGTTATCAGTGCCCAGGCTTTCCGCACTTGAAACAAATTACTCCCTTAAACGTACAATCCTTTGTTAAATGGCCTTTTCCACATCTCATGCTTGCCATGGTCCGACTAAAACTACCACCACTCGTACCTCATCCATATGATTGTTGCTGTTGTTGACTTCCCGGAGATCGTGAATACGTTTTCTGCTGGAATCGCTTGACCTTACGATTTCTCTTCCTTCGGAACCAATATGGTCTAACGTTATAGGGTCTCATATCCTGAGACTGGTTCAACTCTAACAAAATTTTAGCCTCGCCCATCAATTCCTGTTGTTGAACGAGCCTCCGAGTTTGTTGTATAATTGCATCAGTCGTTCTCTGTATTACTTCCAAAGTTGCAGTCATATTACCACTATCACGTCCTGCTTCCACACGCGTACGTCTACCACGAGCCATTGCCTTTTCTTCAAAAACGGATGAATCAAAATACAATAGAAACCAAAGTAACCATTCTAAACAACATTGTCTCCTTTCGAAGTCCAAGCACAGAGAGTCACACAACACAAACACGACAGACCTAATCACAAAACCCCAAAAGACTCTAACTGTGCTCTGATACCAACTAATATAATACCCTCCGTAGGGCATTACATTTCCGACTAAAAACTTAAAATCTGAAAAATCATTTCATAAAAGCTTTGAGTTTTAAAATATGGATTTTAAAATTTCTTTTCACGGAAACATAAACTTGCCAAAATATATAGATAATACAAAAAATAGACTGAACTGATTAATACACACATTTACTTATACCACATAATATTCAACAACATTTAAAACATAAAACTTACAGACTCAAAGAAACAGTAGCAAACCTAATGACGGGTCCTACTTAATGGCACGGTAACAACACTAACAAGAAAACTCAACATACTTGTTCCGTTCCTCCACCAAACTGCACATTGTCGAAACTGGGAAGATCACTCCTTGACGCTATCACCGACCTCAGAACATTGCCTCCAGTTAAGTCTAAGAAACTTGCTTCACCTACTACACGAATTTTAACAATACAAACACAACAAAACAGTACAACAAAGAGGTGAGATCCCCTTTCATTAATACCAATATAGTAGCAAAGAATGATACGAATGATAGAGTCATTCCATACACACAGATATCACAAGTATAATCATGTTATCAATTTATCTTCAGAAAACATATTTTATAAGAATATAAACATTAATGGTATTTTAACAATAGATATTAATTTTATATATATATATATATATATATATATATATATATATATATATATATATATAGATATATATTGATTATGTCACCAGAATATGCACCTTGACAATGCCACAACAATATATATACCAACTAAGCATATGCACAATGCATCATCTTTCTACTTCATGGAGCTAAATAACTTCGGATGTGAATGGCTCAGAAGATCTGCCCATCTCTATGATAGTTTACATGGACGCGAAAAGCAATAGTGTTTTGTCAGGACATGTGCCAGTGCGTTGCAACGGTTTATCATGGCCAGAGATGTATAAAGTGACAAACAGGTCACTATGAATCACCGCTCCCTGATGCCCTTAGTAGATCCCCCACTGGATCACAATATTCAATTCTCATTCACTCCTAAGCAACAAAAGCCATCACAGCCATCGACTATACAATGTGCAATGCATGACAACTCAATGCATAACTCAAGCCATTGTTATACTGTTCACAATAATATTAGAACAACTACTCATTCAATTGTCTAATAATATTTGTATCAATGATATTATATAACTGCTCATTCAATTATATAATATTAATGATCCACCCAGGTCCAGTACGTCGGCCCAACAGTAGTCTGTTGTTTTTCTTATTCGCCTAACCTTCTTATCGCGTTTTCACAATCGCATGATGCTTTTGTCACGTTTTCAAATCACGTAAATATTTTTCAATGTTTTCTTAATCACGTAAAAATATTTAAACATTTTCAAAATCGCGTAGCTCAAAAATCATTATTTTTGAATCGCATAAGGTTTTTCTATTATTTTTTACTGTATAAAATATTTTTTGACGTTCTAAATTAAATTCTGAAACTTTCCAAACTAAAAATATTATTTGGACATCATTTTCCATTTTTCTTATAAAAACTACTCTAAATAGTAATTTCTGACGTTTTTCTAAAAACCTATATTATTTGAATTTAATAAAATCTTCTACTGTTACCTTTACTAAAATCCTTTTAAATAAAATACTTTAAGCTATAAATCACTTTCAAAACTTATTCTCCATTATCATAAATAAAAATCACTTTTATCTACTAAAAACTTTGTTCCATTCTCTTTAAATAAATTACTTGAATTCTCAAATCACTTTTAAAACTCCTTTTTCATTTCTATCATTAAAATCATTCTTTTTATATTTCAAAATTCACTAAATTGAGTTCCTATTAATTAATCCTTTAAGACTACACTTAAGAAAATATTTTTGATCTAGAATATCAATTCTTGGTATATTGGCCAAAATTAAATCTTTGCTTCATCATTGAATATTTATTCATTTTCTATCTCATTTTTCTTTGTAAAAATCTTTAATCCAATTACTTATTACTAAATCATCTAAATTTACACTTAGCAAAACATTTTAAATTGGTCTGCTCTAAAACAAGAGTGAAGGTCGTGAGCCTTTTTATGGCTATTGGAACCAAAATTCTTTTCTTTGCAACATATATCATAATATACACATATCATCTAAATCATATTTATACTACCACATGTTCATACATATTATTAAAACAATAAAACTCGTATTAAGCAATTTATCACAAGGTAATCAAAATCATACTATCACACATACTAATCAAGCAACAAAATCATGCATAGCTATCAAAGAAATAAAATCACACATAATATAACATAGAATACTTAAGCATACATAACCAAGTAAATAAATCCTTATGAATTTTTTAGCACACACAAATCCACTACTCACCACCAACACATGGTTGATGAGGGTAATCTCCCTCTTACCTCTTGATGAAACCTCTAAAACTCCTTGTATGCCCCCTTGTTGTCTCCTCTATGATGAACTTCAACCACCAAGTGAAACTTAAAAACAAAGAAAACATACAATATTAATATCTAAGACTTTATCTAAGATAACCATGGATTAGAATCATGGTTAGAACCTTGAAAATCTAAAGAAAAGTGAAGATTAATGAACTTCACCTATAAAGCTTCAATCTTTAGCTTGAAGAACAAGGTTGAAGATGGAAGAACTAGATAATGGTCATCACATGAAAAGGTCTTAGAATTGCATGGAGATTCAAGATCTATAATTGTTTAGAATTATTGAAGCTTGGAAGGTATTTTGGAAGGATGTGACCATGAGTTTCCTTAGAAGAACAAGGTGAGAACTTTTTGATTTCCAAAAGAGAGATGAAGATGATCACAACACCAAAGTATCTTGAATTGGTATAAGGATTCAAGATATGAAATTAGATGAAATTTAGGAAGTTGGGAGGTGGGTTCTTGGTGCTTTGGCCGTGGGTTATAGAGAAGGGAAAGGATAAGAGTTTTGTGTTTAGCTTATAGTTTTCTTGATGGAATTGATGGAAAGACAACTAAGTCACAAACTTGGCCTCTACAAACAAGCTTGGCCGTGGCTTTCAAGAAAGAAAAGTGAGAGAGATTTTCATAAATGTGAGAGAGTTTGGTGTATAGATTTTGGCTTCTTGAATAGAGATGAAGAAAAGATGACCAAGTGTAGAATTTTGGCCTCCAAGTGGTATTTGGCCGTGGAATACAAGGAGAGAAAATGGTGAGAGCTTCATGCAAAATATGGAAATGAATCAAAACCCTCCTATTTATAGACTTAATGAAAAAGATGAAGCTTAAGATATTTTGATCAAGATATTTTTAGAGTCTCATAGAACCTTCCTTTAGCCTTGAGTCACATGTTGAGTCACATAGTGAGTCATCAGAGAGAAACTCCTAGAACATGTGACTCACTACGATGAGTCAGCATGATGAGTCGTAGCACTGAGTCACTACCTAAGTCACCAAGAGAACCTTCTGGAACGTGTGCCTTACTGAGGTGAGTCACAAGGTGAGTCAGTGTTTCTACAAGCTTCTAGAATGTGGCGAGTCAGCATTCTAGAACATGGCGAGTCATCGTTTCTACAAGCTTCCAAAACAAATTGAATCACAGGTGCTGAGGTGTCACGCCACGCATCAAGCTCCTATTGGTCCTCCGCAATGAGTCACAACTGCCAACTTTGACTAGCTCCTCATTGGTCCACGTGTAAAGTAAGTACTCAAGTACTTGATGACTAGTCGCGTGACTAGGCATTTTCTAGAACCTTCTAGAATAGTTTAAAACATGTGAATCACTAGGCTAGTCACCAAACGATGAGTCATCATCTAGAACATTCTAGAGTAGGTGACTAGGCTTGCGTCTAGAATCATCCACTAGATATTTTCGAGAAAGATATTTACCGGTAGCTATTAACCAACAGACAATAGCTACAAAAATTATTACTCAATGAACAGAATATTACTGCTTACAAGTCAGTAAATATTTATCCGCTGTAAAATAAAAATACAGTAAATTTTTATTCCATAAATAATTTCTAAAAATTAAAAGATTATGTCATATATCTCTCAGAATTGGGTTTAGTAAGATCCCCCAGCTCTGAATAAACACGTAAAGATTTTCCCCGGCCCCAAAATTATTATTTTCTTGACCCGGAGTAAATCACACAAAACAATCAAATACAGTCACAGAATAGTCAAAATAATTTTACAGCATATAGAAATCACAAAACATCCAAAATATAATAAAATATTCAAAATATCTCAAACATATTAAAATATTCAAAATATCTCAAAATATTACCAAAATTCACAAATATTATATAAGTCATGAAAATCAAATCAGATTAATAAAAATAATTAAGGATTGACAAAAAGAAATAAAATACGAAGGCTCATATACAATCCCAAAAATAATATTAAAATAATCAAAAACATAAAAACTTCTAAAAATTCCTAAAATTAAAAAAAATATAAAATTCACGGAAGTAGAGTCGGATTATTCAAAATAATTAAGAATCGATCGAAATAAATAAAATATGAATTTTTTGGGTGTTACAATGGTCATTGGTAGATGTTGGCGGCCAGTTCTTCTAACAGTTGGTGTGCTTCATCAAAAGATTTACTCAATAATGAACCACCTGTAGCCGCATCCATAATTGGATAATAAAGAGGTAGCAACCCTTTGTGAAAGGAGTAAATCTGGTGCCACAGAGGTATTTCATGATGTAGGCACCTTCTAAGCAGATCCTTGTACCTCTCCTAGGCTTTGTACAAGGATACAGATTCTGATTGTGTGAATGAAGTGATGTCATTCACCAATCCAACAGTCTTGATTGGAGGAAAGTACTTGTTCAGAAACTTTCCGTACACCTCCTCCCAAGTAGTTATGGATCCTGCAGGTAGAGACTGCAACCAACTTTTGGCTCGATCCCTGAGAAAGAAGGGAAAGAGCCTGAGACAAATGGCGTCTTTTGAGACACTAGTGTGCTTGAAGGTGTCACAAATCTCTAGAAAGTTTGTCAAATGAGCGTTGGGATCTTCGTTATGCAAACCGCCAAATTGTAAAGATGTCTGAATCATTTGGATAATGGCTGGTTTGATTTCAAAATTGTTTGAGCGGATGGGAGGCCATCTGATACTTGATTAGAGATTTTCTATTTGAGGATTAGCAAACTCCCTTAGAGGCCTCGTATGATCATTGTTTTCCACCATTGATGGTACCTTAATCACAATAGAATGAAATATTAAATCAAAATGTAATAAAAAAAAAGACTTGAATTAGAACTAACAAAGCTCAATATCCATATTAGCAATATAAAAATTGACCAAGGTCCCCGGCAACAGCCCCAAAAACTTGCCAAGTCAAAAACTAACTGCTCTTTTCCTAGCCGTAAGTGCACAAGTCGCTCAAGTAATAAAAATGATGAGTAAGATCATCTCCATAGGAACTATGGTAATTTCCAAAGCTAAATATTAATCTACAACTCAATTAGTTCTATCTAAGCAAACGTAAATTAGAAAAAGGTTGATAAATAAATTACAATGCGTAAAGAAAAGATAAAGATAAGTTAAGAATATAGAGAATCCTTTTTCATCTCCTAATTCAATTGATAACATGCAAACCTTATGAGCATACAAACAATTATATTAGGTTAGCCTGAGAAACTAGCTTAGTTAAAGGCCTATGTCTAAGATGATTAACACTATGCTATTTACCTAGTTCACTATGCGTCCATGAGAACCAGAGCAAACAACAAGCAATAAGATCGATTCTCAACTAAGACTATGCACGACTAATAGCTATATGTCTATCCTATTAACGAATCAACCCACTCCGCCATTGGAATGAAATCGAAATGCATCTACCATACAAACGATCTAAAACCTAAAGTCCTATGTCTAGGCTCAATAGATTTCAACAAATCACCCACAAGTTGATCAGACAAATAAGAGCATTAAACATAATATGATAGAACAAAACCCAAATCATTCATATAAACTCAAAAGGGTACAAATCGATCAATATTTAAAGGAAGATTCAAAGAATACTCTAAACACAGCTAGCCACACAATGAATACGAAAATGTCATACAAAAATTCGTATTTAGGATAAATGGAAGAGAGAGAGAGAGAAAGAAAGAAATAGAAGAAAAAACCCCAATGGGTTGAGCCTTGAAGCTTGGATCTTGGTTCCTTCAACCCTCTTTCAACCTCACAATGCCTTCCTAGCTGTTGGATTCTCCAATGGGCAAAAGCCCCAAAATGTATTAAGAGAAAATAGAAAAACCTAGGAGAAAAATGAGAGAGGCAGAGAGAGAGAGAGAGTTTAGTAAGATCCCCCATCGACGTTTTCACAGTTCAAGGTTTACTAGCCTCGGGGAAAATATTTTATTTTCCTGGTTCCGCTCAGCGCCTATGCAAAATGAGGAATATATTAAAATATTCAACATTTCTAGAAAAATCCACAAAATTTCACAAAAATCATAAATATTATAAAATGACTATTTATTATGAAACTAGCAATTTTCGACGTGTTATATATTGCATAAAGAGCCAATTTATTAGGGTTCAACCTTATTACATAAGTTAGCCAATTCATTAGGGTTCAACCTTATTGCATAAAGGAGCCAATTCACTAGCTAAACACCCCTTCAATCCTAACTTAATGGGAGAATAGAGTATTAGCTAGAAACATGCATATTTAGCTCAACTTTAACTATTAAAGGAGTTACTAATGTTCATAGGGTTCAAACCATCCCCAAAACACCTCAAATCTTGCCTAGAAAGGTTGATTTTCAAGATTGCACCAAATGTGCATCATAACTTATAAAATTCTAAAAAATATATGTGCAAATAGATTTCTCTCATATCTTTCAAATGCCACAAACCTCATCTCATTTGGCTAAGTGTAGCTAAAGTTATGTGACATTTTGCAAAAGTTAAAATAGTGTACTCACTTTTTTTTCTAGGATCTGACCTGACTTTAAACTGAAACTAGGAACAAACTAAAATTGGTAAAATTTTGAAATTTTATGAGCAAGAAGCCTTACATCTTAGCTTCAAAATTCCACTGGTCTCATGTTAATATGACATCGGAACAAGAAATTATGCAATCTAGTTTACTGGCTGTCAGAATGCCTTTTTTGCAGAATCTACCTTAGATTCAAATAGAAACTGGAACTGATTGGCTTGCTCCAAAATTCTAATTTTTTTTACCACATGAAGCCTTATGTCTTAGCTTTCAAATGCCACTAGAATCAGGTCAATACGATGTCTGTAACTCAAGTTATGCTACAAACAATACAAGTTGTCAAGATGCTACCCTGTCTCACGCCTAGGCATGAACCTCCCACGCCTAAGCGTGGTACGCTTTGTCAGGTCTGGACTGAAAGTTTTTCAGTCCATGCCTAGGTGTGTCAAATGGTGGCTAGGCGCCATGCTGCACCAGAAATTTTGTAGAAGCAAGTTTTCTGCATAATTGATTCTCAAACTCAAATCCAACTCTCATATCATAGATTCTAAGTGATTTCCAATCCTAAACATGATCTCTAATCATTTTAGAATCATCAAACACTAACTTGAACTCATTAAAACATGGATTAAAGAACAATCATCAACCTAAAAATCTATTTCTCAAATTTCAACTCAAGTGAATATCATGGATTCTAAGGAATCAAAATTGACAACCATGCATCAACCTAGCTATCAACTAACTCACTTCAACTATAGAAGCAAGAATCAAGCCTAAATCTTCACTAACAACACTAAAACTCATTTTTCCATCTTTAATAAAACTAAGAATAAGATGAAGATGAGAAGAAAAGGATGAAGTTAAGCTCCCCTACCTCTTGTAGACACTTGATCCTTGAAGCCTTGTCCCCTAGATCTTGGATCTTCCATTTTCCTTTCCTTTTCTTCTTTCTTCCCTTCGATTCCTCTTCTTTTTTCGCTTCTTTTCTTTTTCTCTTTTTCTGATTCTCAACAGTTGAGAAGGAGAGAAAATGATAATAAAAAGGGTAAACTTGTCATTTTGGCATTTTGCTGTAATTTTTTGATCTGTTAAGAATACTTAGATCTCACCAAATCAAGTTTTATAACTTCCAACATATTTGAAATAAATCCTAAGATTCATTAAAAATCATGTTTTGCCACTTCTCTATTTTTTCATATTTGCTGGGGGTCAATTCGGCATTAAAAGCACAACCAACATGTCTAAAAATAAGAAACTAACTCTAATTGTTCTCAAATTTTAATTGCATCTTATTTAACTCATTTGTGACTTAGAAACAAGTTATCCATCCCTATTTCCCTCAACTTAGCAATTTATGCTATTATCTGAGTCATTTTAAGCTACTTTTCAACTCCTGTATTGCAACAAAATGCTTAAACTGACTCAGTTTGTCACAAAACTTAACTGACATGTTATACAATTATAATAGTACCTCTGAGACCATATACAAGCCTAATATGTTTCTTGGGATGTTATATTTGACCTTTGTGAGTAACTAGTATTGTGATTCAATTGACAAATAGGAGCAATGCATACCAGCTGGCTTGATAAAGGATGTTTTGGTGAGAGTGGATGAGTGGATCTTTCCTACTAACTTTTACATTCTGGATATGGAGGGAGAGTCTTTGTCCAACATGTAACACCTACCGTAGGGTATCACATTTTAATGTTATTCATTACTAAATTTCCTAAGCTATAAAATGATATTGTATAATATAAATATGAGTTGTGAAATTTCTTGATATTGATAAGATAAACTTAACAGAATATAAAAATACTTAAACAATATCACAAATAATATACATCATATACATAACCTCGATACTGACATACTTAAATATATACAGACAGAGTTCTCAAAAACTGATAAACATTACTATATTATCACACTGGTCCAAGTACACGTCTATAGAGTAGAACCCTCAGACGGATCCTCCTCAGACTCCTCAGAAGATAGGAATCCTGGATGACGCGTGGTCCTACGAACAAGTGTCCAAGTAGACGACACAATGGTAATCTCACTAGGAGTGTGGTTGTAAGCACCCCAATACAGTCTAATAGATAATGGAAACTCCAAATGTACATAAATGTTGACATCGAAGTAAGGGTTCCCATGATACACCCTACTTAGGGAAACACTCATATCTCCCATGTAGACAATACACCCTCTATATAAATGAACATGCCAAGCCTCCGAACCTCCTCGGAATTGTAGCCTCATGTACCTAAGAAAACTTGGCATCGCCATCTACTCAGAAATCAACTTCCTCAGCAGGAATCTACTCCTCACCTTCTTGCTCAAACCTGGCTCACTATCTTTACCAATTACAATTACAATACAAGAAAATATACAAAGAGTAAGATTACCAATACCAATACCAACATGGCAGTAAAGAGACAGGAATGATAGTAATGTCATACAGATATAACAAACAATAATACAAATATAGCAAACAATAATTATAATCATGGCATCAAACATTATCTAATATTCGACAATTAAAATATCACACAGATATAGATGTACAAACTATGCATATGCATACAGACTCAATTTCCTACTCCATGGAGCTAACTCAAGTCGGAGAGATTGATCTAGAAGATCTATCGGTACCACAATTGCCTCAGACCAAGTGCTACAACTTTCATCAGTTTTGCACATCTAGCATTATACATGATAGTCTACGCCAGATCTTGATTAAGAATAGTATCTCGGTCTGGATCGTCGGTGCATTGCATCAGTCCGATCCACAGTACAGTAGAGCGACCAACTGCCCATTGTGAAAAACCCGCACCCTGACGCCCCCATGGTCAACAAGTGACCTACACTACGCATATCACACCACACAAAGGTGTAATTCTCTCCTAGGTCATTGACCTTAACATAGTCCATCAGACTATTTGAATGCATGTTCAATGCATACAAGCCAATCACAGGTTAAAGTCATATTTCACATATATGGGTCCACACTTTGGCCCAACAGTAATTTTACTGTATTTTTAATCGCATAATTATTTTACTGCGTTTTCACAATCGCGCAACATTTTTGTCGTATTTTTAATTCACAGATTGATTTTTCAACGTTTTTGAAATTGAGTAGCTTAAAAATCACATTTTTAAGTAGCGTAACACATTTTTCATCATTTTTCAACTGCGTAAAATATTTCTCAAAATTATAAACATTATTTTGGCCTTTCTAAAAAATAATATAACTTCTAACTTTATTTTTACACATTTTCTCACTTAAGAAATCCTTTTCACAATATTTTCCACAAAATCACTTTTTTATTGAATTAAATCAATGTTTCTAACTTAAAATTTCCTAACGCGCTCCAAAAACCCAAAGGGTGAGCTATACGTCAGTAAACTTTAAGTCACCAATTTATTTCTCATCATAACTATATTAATTCTAAAAGATTTGTTTACTGTATAAATATTTTGAGGTTCAAACACTTTTAACCTCACTTTTCTTTTCATAAAAACAAAATCTTCCTTTTTCAAATAATAATTGCTTTGTTTCTATTTTTATTTATTAAATCATTGTATTAATTTCCTTGCATCTAATCAACTAAGTTACCATTTATAAGTCATATTTTTACACAACAAATCCATTTTATCCCTCATGGTTGTGTGGTATATAGTCATTGGAACCAAAACATTTGTTCATTTTTCTTGCTCTTCTAAACATCCATTTTTACCATTCATAAAAATATTAACTTGGAAACACCTATTTTGAGGTGTTGAGGCCGTAAGCCTCATGGTCTTTGGAACCAAAATTATTTTTCCTTTTCAACATCTATTATGGCATACATGGCATATAATCATCATACTATATATCAAGCATATCTTTAAAGCAATAAAATCATATAAAGCATAAATAAATAAATTCAAAGCATATAAACACACATAAATAATTTACACAACCATGGATTTGAATCCTCACATGGATTCACCACCCATCACATACAAATTCATCTCTCACCACCATACTTGGTTGGTGAGATAGATCTCCCTCTTACCTTTTGGTGAAGCCTCCAAAGCTCCTTGCTTTGCTTCTTGTACTAGTCCTTCACCACCAAGAGCTTCTTGAACATAAAAAAAAATACCCAAGTTTATTAGCATCTAAAGCTTGAACAAGAAAGACCATGGATCAAAACATGACCTAGAACATAAAGATGAAAAAAAAAGTGAAGTTTCCATAAACTCCACCTTAACACCCTAGGACTTGAGTCTTAGAAAACTCCTTGAAGATGAATGATTTTGGTCAAGACTTCAACTACAAAGTGTCTTGTATTTAGGTAAGGATTCAATAAATAAGGTTAGTTAAAATTATTGGAGAGTGAAGGTATGATTTAGGCCTCTTGGCCGTGGGGTTTAGGGAAGAAAAGAGAGAGAAGTTTTGAGAGCTTTTGGTGATAGCTTCTTGGTTGTTTTGGAGAGAATGAGTAATATGATAAAAATGTAAACTTTACCCTCTAAGAGAGTGCATTGTCATGGAATGATGGAGAGAAGAGTGAAATAATTGCGTTGATCTTTAATGTAGATCTTTGTGGAAGCTTCCAAGAGATAGGATTGAATTTGAACCACTGGATCCCTCCTCTATGAAGCCTTAGCCGTGAGATACATCTTCAAAATTGAGGGTCAAGAGTTTCTCTTCCATTCTTGCCATCCAAGGGTCACAAAAAGTCCTAGCCACTTTGTAAGACTAATCTCCACCATAGATGAAATCAATGATGGATATCCAAAGCCTTCACCTCTAAGCTTGCTTCCTATTGGTTAGAAGAAGTCATAGCTATTAAGTTGGACTAGCACTTTGCTTAGTCTTGAGGTTTTCTTCCTATTGGTGCATAGTAGATATTTTCCAGACAATGGCTACAGAAATTATTATTCAATGAACAAAACATTACTGCTTACAAGTTAGTAAATATTTGTCCGCTGTAAAATAAAAATACAACATATTTTTATTTCACATAAAATTTTTACAAATTAAAAGATTATGTCACGTATCTTTTGGAATTGGGTTTAGTAAGATCTCCCGGTTGCAAATAAGTATGTAAAGATTATCCCTAACCTAAAAATTATTATTTTCCTGACTTGGAGCAAATTATACAAAATGATCAAATATAGTCACGAAACAGTCAAAATAATTTTATAGTATACAAAAATCACAAAATAATACAATTTTGTCATTACTGTCAAATAACTAAATTTTGACACAACAAGGCCCCAATCCTTTTTCATATAGACTTGCTTGATGAATTGGTTGAGAACAATTATGATGAGTTGTGTGTTGAGTTCCCTAATTTGGATGATTTGGATGATTTTGAATTAGTATGTTCATGTGTTGATTGTGATGGTGTTGTCAAGTGTGATGTGTGTTGTAAAGTGTGATGTGTGTTCTAAAATTTCTGCATATTTGGGGAATGATGAAACTGACTGTATAGGATATGTAGCAGTTGCTAGTTGTGCAAAAATTTAGTCTGCTAAAGAAGTTCCCACCACCAGATTGCCTCCCTCCATAGTGCAGCCACCTAAATTGGAGTTGAAGTTGTTACATGCACACCTTAAATATGCATATTTGGAGGATGGTGAGAAGCAACTAGTGATTGTAGCCAAGGACCTCAATAATGAACAAGATGAGAAATTGTTGCAAATTCTGAGGGAGCATAAGAAAGCAATTGGATGGACACTTGTAGACATTCCTGGTATTAGTCCCTCTACGTGCATGCATCAAATATTGCTTGAGGAGGGAGCTAAACCAGTAAGGCAGCTATAAAGAAGACTGAACCCATTGATTATGGATGTGGTGAAGAAGGTGTGACACCCTAACTCTAGATATCGTAGTATATTCATAATATACATAAGTAAACAAAGTTAAATGAGTTACTTATATCTAATAAACAATAAACATAACCTATAGTGACATACATGTCATTATAAAGAGCCTTAAAGTAATAAAGATACATGTTTATACACTGTTAGCCTCAAAAAGGCAAATTGTAATTCATAACATCTTAGTACATCACAAAGCAAAAATAGACATAATAGAAGCTATGTTAAAAAGTAAATAAAAAAAACTATCTATTCTATTCGCTTCTTCTTCTTTCCCTTGGGAGGGTCATAACCTAGATTTACCTGGAAACACAACGGGGGGAGAATTCACAACTCTTAGTAATAGCATTTGTAACATCCTCTTTTTGACATGTTAGTCTTGTATATGGTCATAGAGACATCCTTATACTTGCATAACATGTTAATTAAATTTTGTGACAAACTTAGTTAGTTTAGGCACTTTGCTGCAAGACAGAAGGTGAAAAGTAGCTTAAATGATTCAAATAATAGCATAAATGGCTTAGTTAAAGGAAATAAATATGGAAAATTTATTTCTAGGTGACAAATGTATAAAATGAGATGTAGTTGAAGTTTCAAGATAAACTGAGTTAGTTTGATATTTTTAAGTACATTGGTTATATATTTTAATAACGGATTGACTTGTTGTAACATCCCGAAATCCTAGTACTTTAATTTGTTATCTTAGATTTTTAGTTAAGATTAACATTTAGTAATTTGGAATAAATTAAGGACTTTGATTCAATTTAAATTCCTAGGCAAGTTCACGGCTAAGACTAAGTAGATGGTAATTTGATTTTAGAAAATTCTATTTAGACTTAGTCTTAATTTTAATATAAGAAAATGATCTATTCAAAGTTAATTATCAAGGATTAATCATAACTTAGTATGTGATAGATTAAGATTTGTCAAAATCATAAATACTTGAGTTGGCCACGAAAATGGAAAAGAAAACCATGCAAGCTAACCAGTGATCACTTGCATGTCATTATTCAAAAAATAAGTATTGATGTCCATTTTCTAATGCACGGCTACAAGAGTGAATAAAAGGAGGACAATTATAGACATGCACCAACTAGTCAAAGAGAGAATAATAAGTAGAATCCTTCATTTTTGGAGCAAGCCACGGCAACAAGGCAGCACATGCAAGATAAAATAATATTGTTCTCATCCTATACAAGTGTCAAGCTCATCCAACCCTTTGTCATGCAAGGAGCCACGATAATAACACATGGAGGGCTGCATGTTCACCTCCAAACTAAGTGTTTTGCATGTGTTTTCATAATCAAGCCAGCATGACACACACACCCATGGCTGGACAAGAAAGGCAGCATGTGAAATGGTCTAATTTACTCATAAATTCAAGACAATCAAGGCTGGAACAAGTGGCAAGCTGCATGCCTTGCTGGTCATGCAAAATGACATTTCAAAATGCTATGATTTCTTGGCATTCCAAGACAACCACGGCTGGAAGTTTTTTTGGTCAACTGCATGCCTTCAATCAAAGCTTACTTGACACCTCTCAACCTCCTAATTCACTCCAAGCCAAGTGTGCAAAGCGAAGCACACCATTATTATCATGAAATTGACATGGTTAACATGAAGATTCCAAGACAAATCTTCCATTCAACTAGCCACAACGTGTTCAGCTGCAAGAAACATAATGCATGACACTTTACACTAAGCAATTCAGACCGTGAGACACTTGGTTTGCATGCCATTCACCTCTTCATGCAAATGACACCACTCAAGTCTAAAAGACTACTTGATTCATGAGGAAAATAGGGGGCAGCAGAAAACCTTACATCTTTCACTTCATCTTTTCTCCATTTCTTTCAAATCTATATTCTTTGTTGTCAACGAAATGACCTCTCTAAGTACCCAACCAATACACCCTTCCATTGATAGAAATTGCCACCAAGACAATCCTAGACCTAGCCTTGTAACACCCCTTTGGAGGATATCACACATAAAAGAAAATAAAATAAATAGAAATAAAATCTACCCAAGTTGCGGAACATTTGTTAAATATTATTACGGGTTGTAAAATAATTCCTGATAGACAGAAATATGTAATAAAAAGATAATGCAAAAAATACGAAATAAAAAAAAAAAACATCATCACTAATAATATACATATGGTTAAGTTATAAATCGTACAAATAATTTACAACTAAGACTACAACTACTTAAACAAAAACAAGAAAGAAAGCAATAAAAGAGTTAATATATACAATCATACGGCCGACGCGCCCAAAAAAAAAAACATCATGGTTATCTAATCTTCGGATGGATCACTCTACCGAAAATGATCATCGGAGATAGATATCCGGATGTCTCGACACACGGCGATAACGGGATCGCGCGGCCGATACGATGCTTATCTCACTAGGCTCAGGGTTTTCAAGCACCCCAATAACGCCTAATGGATAAGGGTAACTCTAAGTGCAAAAATAACGTCGTAGTCATAATGGGCTCTCCATCAAACCGATGACGTAAAATCACGGTCATACGTCCCGCATATGTAATGAAGCACGATCTCCTCGTAAATGCCAAGCGGATCACCTCCATGAAATACCAGCTCTATGAATCCCAAAAATGTCAAGGCGTCGCCATCCCACACAATCAATCCAGAGGATATGGATGATCGGATGGTTCTTGATCGTAAAACTGATCGTCTGCTTGCTGACCTTCCTCTTCCTCAGGGTACACGATCTCAAGAGGCTGTTCCTCTTCTTCCTCTTCAAACTCTTTACCGCATAAAATAAACAGACAAGAGACACATACAATAAAGAGGTAAGACAACATAAAATCATCACAACATGGCCAATAAGAAGACGACAATTAACAACTATACAGTTCATACAATACGAAAAAAAAAACTATAACAGTAATAATAAATGAAATAGAGTACATATTAGATATCCTAATGTTTGAGAACATCACGAGATATAACACAAATAAAGAAAACTACATAGATAAATCAATCTCACAGATAAAATAAGATAAGAAATGGACAACTAACATAAGAATTATCGATAAATATAAATAGAGAAAATGTAAAAACATCCAAGATATTACCGAGATAAAGATAAATAGAGAAAATGGAATATTATCCAAGATATAATCAAATACACCAAAACACAACCCTACTCCATGGAGCTAAATCCAAACAGATATCGAGAGAATGACTTGCAAAATCTATTAGTACCACGGCTGCCCAACCAACTATTACGCGGTCACACGTTGCGTCAATAGCCTACGGCCAGGAATCCACCATCCAGGCGTAGTATAGTTCACGGTCTCCCGTTGTGGCACTATAGGCAATGTACTACTAGACTTTACAAACCTCGATTAAATATAGTGAATGTCGAGTACATTAGTGTGCTATCGGTTTACCACGGTCCAAACGGAGCTACCAACTGTCCACATATGGAATCCCGTACACTAAAGTCTCCTAGTTCATTAGAACAATGAACCACACTACGTTTATCGCATCGACAACACGATGTGATTCGTCTCGTCAACCAAAACACCAAAAATTGGTATAAAGACAAAACATAATTCCAAATATATGAAATTACGAAAATGCCCTCAAGATAAAAATATGCCCTCAATGGCAAAAAGCCCGTACGGGTTCACTTTTTCCCGACAAATGAAATAACCTCAAAAGCCTCAGACGGGTTCACATTTTCCCGACAAATGAAAAATAAATATGGTAACGGCCAATCGCGTAGAAATTTTATCGCGTTTTTGAAATCTCGTCATTTTTACAAACGTTTAAAAATCGGGTAAGGATATTTTTTGTTTTTAAAATCGCGTAGCATTTTTAATACGTTTTCTTAATCGCGTAGGATTTTTAAATCATTTTCTTATTCAAATGCCTTTAAAATTACTGTTTAAACAAACAGAAATAGTACTTAGTACATTTAAACTACGTAGAATAATTTTTCATACCGCATACTGTCTTTTAGATATTTTTGCTATCTTATTGGTTCATTTTTACTAAAAATTGACAGTATTTTGTTTAGAATATCATAATAATGGTTTCCTAATTTATCCATAAAATTTCCATTTACCTAATTTTTAACCATTTCATTTAATTCTTTTTGAAATCTCTAACATGCTTCAAAACCAAAAGTGAGCTATATGTTAGAAAATTTCTTAACATTATGTATTTCCTTTCTAATGATAAAATTTTGAACTTTTAATCCTTTAGACTTACTTCTAATCAATTGGTCCCTTCAAAAATCATTATAGAAAATTTCTTCTTAACTTGTATTGTTTCTTTTTAATTGAAAAAGGTTTAGAATCAAGTTTTAGAAATCATGATTACCTATAGTGGCATGTTGGCGAATTTCATAAAACTTTTGCATTTGATTTCCAAAATGTCTTTCACCTTTTAAATCATATCAAATGTATTATATTGTCTAAGTTCATTAAATCATTTTAGAAAATAGTTAACAATAGTCAATTTAATCCTTTAGGCATGTTGGCCCAAAATACTAAGTTTTTACCATTTGATTTCTAAATGCATTTTCTTTGATCAAATCAATTAGAAACTTTCTTGATTCTCCTAGGTTAATTAAGTTACACTTTAGGAAAAATCAAGAGAACATTTTGGTCCTCCAAACTTGTCATTGCCGTGAGCTATTGGATGTGTTCTTTGGAACACTCATGCAAATTTACACATGTTATTCACATCCTATACTTTATCATACAATTCTAACACATGCATTATATTTCTAACACATGCAAAAATATTTTCTAACACATACAACCTAAATTAAAGCTTGTAGACATGCTTTCAAAAGCTAATAGACATGCAAAATTATTACAATCATCAAACAAGAAAGCTAATAACAATTACCACATAAACTACTAGCAACCACAAAAATTAACAAATACACACATAATTAACACATGACCACCGAATCCTTATGGATTCTACAAACATCACAAATGGCTCCATCTTCTTACCACCATCAAGAGATGATAAGAATTGTCTTCCTCTTACCTTAAATGAAGACAAAAGGCTTGCTTTCACACCTCCTAGGTCACGGTTTTCACCACCAAAAATACCTAGAAATCTCAAACAAAATCTACATGTTACTAACCATGAAAAAGAAGCTAAACCATGGAAAAATCATGGCTTAGAACTTTGAAAAAGAAGAGAGAAAAGAAAAGCATGAAATTTCACCTTCTAGGTAAAACTTTCAAGGTTGGTTTCCAAGCCCTAGATGGAAGAATTTGAAGAAACTCCCAACTACAAAGGTTCTTAGAATAGTGTTTAGGTTAAGGAAACTTGGTTAGAAAAATTTTTGGATGGTTGGATGGTTAGGAAACAAGCTTGGCCGAATGGAAGGGAAAAAGGAACAACAATGGTGGCTAGGGTTCTTGATGAGAGAGAAGAGAGAAAAGTGATGAAGGAGAAAGTGATTTTAGGTCTCCTAAGGCCTCTTGGCCGTGGACTTCAAGTGAGGTGCAAGGTGGGCACCTTGCTTGGCTTCATCCAAGCCATTGGATGAATCAAAGGCCAAGATCAAGCCTTGGTGAGCAAGCTTGATTCCCATTGGTTGGTTCCGGTGACTCACATCTTTGAGTCACACAACAGATAAATGCTCTTTGAGTCACTAGTGAGTCACACATTCTCGGAAAGTTCTACGACTTACGGTGATTAATTAAGCTACCGATCCAACCGTTCGCTAATTGTGGGTCCCGCAAAATATTTCCGGTCCACTTTGTCACTAAATTATACCGACTAATAAAATAATATTATAATAATATAAAATTATTTTATTTGTGATTAAATCCTAAAAATTAAAAGATTATTTTTAGTCTCATTCAGAATCGGGTTAAGTAAGATCCCCCAATTCTAAATAATAAAATAAGATTTTCCCCGGCCAAGAAAAATATTATTTTCCGCCTCGAGCAAATCACACAAAAAGTCCATATAAAATTACAGACAGTATTTTCGGGCATTAAATCAAGAAGAAAACAATTAAAAATGAGACAAAAAGCAATAAAACAAGACGTTCGGGACGTAACGGTCATTTTCCCATTTTTTCCCACAACGTAGGTAATCGTCCAAAACGTTCAAATAAAATATCCAGCAGTATTATTTAGCTGTATATCTTTCAGAAAAATTAATACAGTAGCTCAGAAAAAATTTTATTTTACCGTCTCGAAGCAAACTACGTAAAACGATCAAATAAAATTTGAACCTGTATTATCGTAATTGTTTTCATACAAAAATCAAGAACAGAAAAATAGGGACACAGCGATCATTCATACAAAAACATGAAAAACAGAAAACAGTACATTCAGAATATTTTCTAAAAATTGGGGCGTTACAACTCTCCCCAACAAATAAAAATTTCGTCCTCGAAATTCGATGTTCATCCAAACAAATGAGGATACTGATCCTTCATTTTATCTTCCAGTTCCCAAGTAGCTTCACTCGTCATATCATTCCATATGACTTTCACTAGCTCGATCATCTTCCCTCGAAGCTGCTTTAGCTTTCTGTCCTCTATCCTGACAGGTAAAGTTTCGTAAGTCAAATTCTCCTTTAACTGCACGTCATCGACCGTATAACATGTGTCGGATCCGGTATATACTTCCGTAAGCGAGACACATGAAACACGTCGTGCAAATTGGATAGAAAAGGCGGCAAAGCAATCGATATGCTACGGGACCAATACGTCGGATAATCGATATGGTCCAATGAATTTAGGAGTAAGCTTCTTAGACTTAATCACTCTTCCGACACCGGTCGTAGGAGTAACTCTCGAAACACATGCTCACCCTCCTCAAACTCAAGAGGTCGTCTTCGTTTATCCGCGTAACTCTTTTGTCTCGCTTTGCGCCGTCCTCATCTTCTCTTGTATCATCTTGACTTTATCCGTAGTCCGTTGTACAAGTTCCGGTCCAACATCATACTTTCCCCATCCCGATACCAAAGATAGCGGCGTTCGACATCGTCTTCCATACAATGCTTCATAAGGTGCCATTCCGATGCTTGCGTGAAAACTATTGTTGTAGGTGAATTCTATCAAAGATAAAAATTCATCCCAACTTCCCCGTTGTTCCAAAACACAAGCCCGCAATAAATCCTCCAAGGATCGTATAGTTCTCTCTCGTCTCGACCGTCGGTCATGCGGATGATACGCTGAACTCAGTCGTAACTTGGTTCCCATAGCTTCTTGCAGACTTCGCCAAAATCTTGACGTAAACCTTGGATCTCTGTCAGAAACTATACATGTAGGCACTCCATGTAATCTGACAATCTCGCTGATGTACAACTGGGTTAATCTTTCCAATGAATATTTAATATTGATTGGTAAGAAATGAGCCGATTTCGTAAGTCTATCAACTATAACCCATATTGCATCATGACCTTTCTTTGTCTTCGGCAAACCAGTAACGAAATCCATAGAAATGCTGTCCCATTTCCATTCTGGAATCGATAATGGTTGTAACATCCCAGCTAGTCTTTGGTGTTCAACTTTCGATTTTTGACAAACTAGGCAAGTTGACACGCATCTAACCACATCACCCTTCATTCCATGCCACCAGAATAACTTTTTCAAGTCTTGATACATCTTTGTTATACCTGGATGCATACTCAATAGACTAGTATGGGCATGTTTCACAATATATCTTCTCAGTTCTCGGTTACGAGGAACACAGACTCTACCCCGAAATCTCAGAATTCCATCAGTTCCTTCTTTGAACTCTAGTGTCTCGCCTTGTTTCATTTGCTCCTTTATTCCTTGCAAAAATTTATCGGCATTTTGCTTTTCCTTTATGTCTTCCATCAGCTCGCTCGAGATAGTAACCATGCTAATACAGATCTTCCCCGGTTTCAACTCAACAAATGACCACTCATCTCTAAATTGTTCAATGAGCTCCTTTTCTTTAATCATTAGCGCAGAAACACTAATAATCTTCCTGCTCAAGGCATCGGCCACCACATTTGCCTTACCAGGGTGGTACAAAAGTTGAAAATCGTAATCGTTCAGAAATTCTAACCATCTTCGCTGCCTCATATTCAGCTCCTTCTGGTCGTACAAGTACTTCAAACTCTTGTGATCACTGAAGATGTTGAACGTTGCTCCATAGAGAAAGTGTCTCCATATCTTCAAAGCAAAAACTACCGCAGCCAATTCCAAATCATGCGTAGGATAATTCTTTTCATGAACCTTCAATTGTCGAGAAGCATATGCCACCACGTTCCGATCTTGCATCAACACGCATCCTAGTCCTTGATAAGAAGCGTCACAATACACATCGAAAGATTTCGTCGAATCCGGTAGGATCAACACCGGTGCGGTTGTTAACCTCTTCTTCAACTCTTGAAAACTGGCTTCACGCTCTTCCGTCCATTCAAAAGCTTGACTTTTCCTCATCGAGTTGTGTAAGCGGTCCAAAGCAATCTTGGAAAAACCTTCGATAAATCTCCGATAATAACCAAGCAAGTCCAACAAAACTTCGAACTTCATTCTTGTCTTAGGTCTCTCCCATCCGTAAAAGCAGTCTCCACTTTCGATGGGTCCACCGCAATACCTTCTTTAGAAATTACGTGACCAAGAAATTGAACTTCTTCCAACCAGAACTCACACTTAGCCAATTTCGCATACAGCTGCTTCTCCCTCAAAATCTGAAGAATAACTTTCAGATGTTCAGTATGCTCTTCCCTCGATCTAGAATAGATCAGAATGTCATCGATAAAGACAACGATAAATCTGTCTAGATACGGACGAAATATCCTGTTCATATAATCCATAAATATGGCAGGAGCATTTGTCACCCCGAATGGCATTACTTGATACTCATAATGTCCATAACGAGTTCGAAAAGCAGTTTTCGGCACGTCTTCCCCTCTTACACGAATCTGGTGATAACCTGATCGTAGATCTATCTTGGAAAATATCACAGCTCCTCTCAATTGATCCATCAAATCATCGATTCTTGGAAGCGGATATTTATTCTTGATAGTCACCTTGTTCAACTGCCGATAGTCCACACAAAGTCGTGACGTTCCATCCTTCTTCTTGACCAAAAGTATCTTGGTGCACCCCATGGGAAACGCTAGGTCGTACAAATTCTTTCTCTAACAGTTCCACCAATTGCTTTTTCAACTCCTCCAACTCTACTGGCGACATACGATATGGTGCAATTGAGATAGGACCTGTTCCCGGTACTAAATCAATTGAGAACTCGATCTCCCGCTCAAAGCAGTAAACCGTGTACATCTTCGGGAAAAACATCCGAGAAAATTGTTGACAACGGGAATAGTATTCACATCCTTCTCATTCTTAACTTCTAGAGAAGACAATACCATATATCCCTGCGCTCCATTTCTTAACAAAGACTTGACCTTAACAGCAGTTAAGAATCCAGACTCTTCTTCCTTAGGAAAAACTATAGTTTTCTTTGCACAATCTATGAGGATATGGTTAGAACATAACCAAAGTCCATCCCTAAGATTACATCTATCTCAATGAGAGGCAAACAAATCAAATCGACCAAAAACAAACGGCCCTTCACAACAATAGGACAATCCAAACAGATCTTAGAAGTAACTACGAGGTTTAGCAGTTAGCGTAGATACATTCAACATAACATTCAGAGAAGACATAGGCAACTTCAACCTTTCTACACAATCATATGCAATAAAGGAATGTGTAGCTCCAGAATCATACAATACAGTCAGAAGATTACCTCCAATGTCTCCTTCTCCCTGAATAAGATCATCAGACTTAGAAATCTCAGATCCCATCATTGTATACACTCGCCCTCCAGATTTCGGTTGAATATTTCCAGATTTCTGTTGATTAGCTTTAACATACCGAACAGCAGGTTTTCTCTCCGGCTGTGGACAATCCTTTGATATGTGCCCAGGTTGCTTACAATTGAAACAAACTGTACCTTTAACCGTACACTCGGGAAAAATATGACCTTTCTTCCCGCACTTAAAACATGTTGGCGTAAACGCCACCCTCTGTCCAGCTCCACTACCACTTGCACTTCCACTAACAGATGGTCGTTGAGATTGACTTCCTGCTGGCCTGGTATACGGCTTACGCTGAAACCGATTTGCATTACTACCTCCACCTCTCTGGAACCTTGTCGGTCCAAAATTCCGATTCCTCTAATCTCTAGATGGCTCCAACTCCTCAAGTCGAGCACACGCATCCACCAAAGCATGAAACTGAGTCATCCTCAAAGATACCACTCCTCGTTTCAGTTCCACCCTTAAACCTGATTCAAATTTCCCGCATCTCCACACATCATCTTGTCGTGTCTCGAGCATAATCTGAGAATTGAGACAAATTCTCAAATTTTGTGGCATACTCATTCACCGTCATATTCCCCCGTCGCAAACCAAGAAATTCCATTTCCTTGGCATGCCTAGCACTTGCGGAAAATATTTATCCGAGAAAAGTATTAGAAAACACTTCTCGGGTAATCTCGGTCCCTTGACTTGCAACACTCGGCGGATTCCTCTCCACCAATGTTCTGCATCTCCCTCAAAGCATGAAGACAAAGATAAGTTACTTTCTTTTCATCCGTGCATCTCATCCCCTCAAAGATTCTCTCTAAATCTTGCATCCACTGACTCGCTTTCTCCGGATCCACCTCGCCTCTAAATTGTGGCGGATTATGGCGCCTAAATTCAGATAAATTTAGGGCATCAGCTGTAGCATCTTGTTGTTGAGCTGCTCTCAAATTTTGCTGAGTAATCACTTCAGCCATCTGCCGCATAGCCTCAGCAGCAACCAACATCGGGTCCTCATCACGATTTACGTTAGCACGTCCTCTGCCTCTATCAGCCATCTTCTTTCTTCAAACATAACAAAACAAAGTTAGATACATGCTTCTAGATATTTCCGAAAGGATATAAATCACAAAGATCACAGAGAATCACACAGCACAAACAAAAACAGACCCAACCACAACCCCAAAAGACTCTAACTTGGGCTCTGATACCAACTAATGTAACACCCCTTTGGAGGATGTCACACATAAAAGAAAATAAAATAAATAGAAATAAAATCTACCCAAGTTGCGGAACATTTGTTAAATATTATTACGGGTTGTAAAATAATTCCCGATAGAGTAAATATGTAATAAAAAGATAATGCGAAAAATACGAAATAAAAAAAAAACATCATCACTAATAATATACATATGGTTAAGTTATAAACCTGTACAAATAATTTACAACTAAGACTACAACTACTTAAACAAAAAAACAGTAAAGAAAGCAATAAAAGAGTTAATATATATATCATATATTGACGCGCCCAAAAAAAAAAACATCATGGTTATCTAATCTTCAGATGGATCACTCTCGGCCTGAAAATGATCATCGGGAGATAGATATCCCGGATGTCTCGACACACGGCGATAACGGGATCGTGCAGTCGATACGATGCTTATCTCACTAGGCTCAGGGTTTTCAGCACCCCAATAACGCCTAATGGATAAGGGTAACTCTAAGTGCAGAAATAACGTCATAGTCATAATGGGCTCTCCATCAAACCGATGACGTAAAATCACGGTCATACGTCCCGCATATGTAAAGAAGCACGATCTCCTCGTAAATGCCAAGCCGATCACCTCCATGAAATACCAGCTCTATGAATCCCAAAAATGCTTTGGCGTCGCCATCCCACACAATCAATCCAGAGGATATGGATGATCGGATGGTTCTTGATCGTAAACCGATCGTACGCTTGCCGACCTTCCTCTTCCTCGTGGTACACGATCTCAAGAGGTGTTCCTCTTCTTCCTCTTCAAACTCTTTATCGCATAAAATAAACAGACAAGAGAGACACATACAATAAAGAGGTAAGACAACATAAAATCATCACAACATGGCCAATAAGAAGACGACAATTAACAACTATACAGTTCATACAATACGAAAAAAAAAAAACTATAACAAGTAATAATAAATGAAATAGAGTACATATTAGATATCCTAGTGTTTCGAACATCACGATATAACACAAATAAAGAAAACCACATAGATAAATCAATCTCACGAGATAAAATAAGATAAGAAATGGACAACTAACATAAGAATTATCGATAAATATAAATAGAGAAAATGTAAAAACATCCAAGATATTACTAGATAAAGATAAATAGAGAAAATGGAATATTATCCAAGATATAATCAAATACACCAAAACACAACCCTACTCCATGGAGCTAAACCCAAACAGATATCGAGAGAATGACTTGCAAAATCTATTAGTACCACTACGCCCAACCAACTATTACGCGGTCACACGTTGCGTCAATAGCCTACGGACGGGAATCCACCATCCCAGCGTAGTATAGTTCACGGTCTCCCGTTGTGGCACTATAGGCAATGTACTACTAGACTTTACAAACCTCGATTAAATATAGTGAATGTCGAGTACATTAGTGTGCTATCGGTTTACCATGTCCCGTACACTAAAGTCTCCTAGTTCATTAGAACAATGAACCACACTACGTTTATCGCATCGACAACACGATGTGATTCGTCTCGTCAACCAAAACACCAAAAATTGGTATAAAGACAAAACATAATTCTAAATATATGAAATTACGAAAATGCCCTCAAGATAAAAATATGCCCTCAATGGCAAAAAGCACATGACGGGTTCACTTTTTCCCGACAGCTAAATAACCTCAAAAGCTTAGACGGGTTCACATTTTCCCGACAGCGAAAAATAAATATGGTAACGGTCAATCGCGTAGAAATTTTATCGCGTTTTTGAAATCTCGTCATTTTTACAAACGTTTAAAAATCGGGTAAGGATATTTTTCTGTTTTTAAAATCGCGTAGCATTTTTAATACGTTTTCTTAATCGCGTAGGATTTTTAAATCATTTTCTTATTCAAATGCCTTTAAAATTACTGTTTAAACAAACAGAAATAGTACTTAGTACATTTAAACTACGTAGAATAATTTTTCATACCGCATACTGTCTTTTAGATATTTTTGCTATCTTATTGGTTCATTTTTACTAAAAATTGACAAGATATTTTGTTTAGAATATCATAATAATGGTTTCCTAATTTATCCATAAAATTTCCATTTACCTAATTTTTAACCATTTCATTTAATTCTTTTTGAAATCTCTAACATGCTTCAAAACCAAAAGTGAGCTATATGTTAGAAAATTTCTTAACATTACTGTATTTCCTTTCTAATGATAAAATTTTGAACTTTTAATCCTTTAGACTTACTTCTAATCAATTGGTCCCTTCAAAAATCATTATAGAAAATTTCTTCTTAACTTGTATTGTTTCTTTTTAATTGAAAAAGGTTTAGAATCAAGTTTTAGAAATCATGATTACCTATAGTGGCATGTTGGCCGAATTTCATAAAACTTTTGCATTTGATTTCCAAAATGTCTTTCACCTTTTAAATCATATCAAATGTATTATATTGTCTAAGTTCATTAAATCATTTTAGAAAATAGTTAACAATAGTCAATTTAATCCTTTAGGCATGTTGGCCCAAAATACTAAGTTTTTACCATTTGATTTCTAAATGCATTTTCTTTGATCAAATCAATTAGAAACTTTCTTGATTCTCCTAGGTTAATTAAGTTACACTTTAGGAAAAATCAAGAGAACATTTTGGTCCTCCAAACTTGTCATTGCCGTGAGCTATTGGATGTGTTCTTTGGAACACTCATGCAAATTTACACATGTTATTCACATCCTATACTTTATCATACAATTCTAACACATGCATTATATTTCTAACACATGCAAAAATATTTTCTAACACATACAACCTAAATTAAAGCTTGTAGACATGCTTTCAAAAGCTAATAGACATGCAAAATTATTACAATCATCAAACAAGAAAGCTAATAACAATTACCACATAAACTACTAGCAACCACAAAAATTAACAAATACACACATAATTAACACATGACCACCGAATCCTTATGGATTCTACAAACATCACAAATGGCTCCATCTTCTTACCACCATCAAGAGATGATAAGAATTGTCTTCCTCTTACCTTAAATGAAGACAAAAGGCTTGCTTTCACACCTCCTAGGTCACGGTTTTCACCACCAAAAATACCTAGAAATCTCAAACAAAATCTACATGTTACTAACCATGAAAAAGAAGCTAAACCATGGAAAAATCATGGCTTAGAACTTTGAAAAAGAAGAGAGAAAAGAAAAGCATGAAATTTCACCTTCTAGGTAAAACTTTCAAGGTTGGTTTCCAAGCCCTAGATGGAAGAATTTGAAGAAACTCCCAACTACAAAGGTTCTTAGAATAGTGTTTAGGTTAAGGAAACTTGGTTAGAAAAATTTTTGGATGGTTGGATGGTTAGGAAACAAGCTTGGCCGAATGGAAGGGAAAAAGGAACAACAATGGTGGCTAGGGTTCTTGATGAGAGAGAAGAGAGAAAAGTGATGAAGGAGAAAGTGATTTTAGGTCTCCTAAGGCCTCTTGGCCGTGGACTTCAAGTGAGGTGCAAGGTGGGCACCTTGCTTGGCTTCATCCAAGCCATTGGATGAATCAAAGGCCAAGATCAAGCCTTGGTGAGCAAGCTTGATTCCCATTGGTTGGTTCCGGTGACTCACATGCCGAGTCACACAACAGTATAAATGCTCACGAGTCAAAGCCGGCCTAGTCGAGTCACTGCTCTGGAAAGTTCTACAACTTACGGTGATTAATTAAGCTACCGATCCAACCGTTTCGCTAATTGTGGGTCCCGCAAAATATTTCCAGTCCATTGTCACTAAATTATATCGACTAATAAAATAATATTATAATAATATAAAATTATTTTATTTGACAGTTAAATCCTAAAAATTAAAAGATTATTTTTAGTCTCATTCAGAATCGGGTTAAGTAAGATCCCCCAATTCTAAATAATAAAATAAGATTTTCCCCAGCCCGAAAAATATTATTTTCCTGCCTCGGAGCAAATCACACAAAAAGTCCATATAAAATTACAGACAGTATTTTCAGGCATTAAATCAAGAAGAAAACAATTAAAAACAGACAAAAACAATAAAACAAGTACGTTTGGGACGTAACGGTCATTTTCCCATTTTTTCCCACAACGTAGGTAATCGTCCAAAACGTTCAAATAAAATATCCAAAGAAGTATTATTTAGCTGTATATCTTTCAGAAAAATTAATACAGTAGCTCAGAAAAAATTTTATTTTACCGTCTCGAAGCAAACTACGTAAAACGATCAAATAAAATTTGAACCTGTATTATCGTAATTGTTTTCATACAAAAATCAAGAACAGAAAAATAGGGACACAGCGATCATTCATACAAAAACATGAAAAACAGAAAACAGTACATTCAGAATATTTTCTAAAAATTGGGGCGTTACAACTCTCCCCAACAAATAAAAATTTGGTCCTCGAAATTCGATGTTCATCCAAACAAATGAGGATACTGATCCTTCATTTTATCTTCCAGTTCCCAAGTAGCTTCACTCGTCATATCATTCCATATGACTTTCACTAGCTCGATCATCTTCCCTCGAAGTCGCTTTACCTTCTCGTCTCCTCTATCCCGATGTAAAGTTTCGTAAGTCAAATTCTCCTTTAATCGCACGTCATCGACCGTATAACATGTGTCGGATCTGGTATATACTTCCGTAATCGAGACACATGAAACACGTCGTGCAAATTGGATAGAAAAGGCGGCAAAGCAATCGATATGCTACGGGACCAATACGTCGGATAATCGATATGGTCCAATGAATTTAGGAGTAAGCTTCTTAGACTTAATCACTCTTCGACACCGGTCGTAGGAGTAACTCTCAAAAACACATGCTCACCCTCCTCAAACTCAAGAGGTCGTCTTCGTTTATCCGCGTAACTCTTTTGTCTGCTTTGCGCCGTCCTCATCTTCTCTTGTATCATCTTGACTTTATCCGTAGTCTGTTGTACAAGTTCCGGTCCAACAGTCATACTTTCCCCATCCTGATACCAGCATAGCGGCGTTCGACATCGTCTTCCATACAATGCTTCATAAGGTGCCATTTCGATGCTTACATGAAAACTATTGTTGTAGGTGAATTCTATCAAAGATAAAAATTCATCCCAACTTCCCCGTTGTTCCAAAACACAAGCCCGTAATAAATCCTCCAAGGACTGTATAGTTCTCTCTGTCTGACCGTCAGTCTGCGGATGATACGCTGAACTCAGTCGTAACTTGGTTCCCATAGCTTCTTGCAGACTTCGCCAAAATCTTGACGTAAACCTTGGATCTCTGTCAGAAACTATACATGTAGGCACTCCATGTAATCTGACAATCTCGCTGATGTACAACTGGGTTAATCTTTCCAATGAATATTTAATATTGATTGGTAAGAAATGAGCCGATTTCGTAAGTCTATCAACTATAACCCATATTGCATCATGACCTTTCTTTGTCTTTGGCAAACCAGTAACGAAATCCATAGAAATGTTGTCCCATTTCCATTCTCGGGAATCGATAATGGTTGTAACATCCCGCCTAGTCTTTGGTGTTCAACTTTCGATTTTTGACAAACTAGGCAAGTTGACACGCATCTAACCACATCACCCTTCATTCCATGCCACCGAATAACTTTTTCAAGTCTTGATACATCTTTGTTATACCTGGATGCATACTCAATAGACTAGTATGGGCATGTTTCACAATATATCTTCTCGGTTCTCGGTTACGAGGAACACAGACTCTACCCCGAAATCTCGTAATTCCATCGTTCCTTCTTTGAACTCTAGTGTCTCGCCTTGTTTCATTTGCTCCTTTATTCCTTGCAAAAATTTATCGGCATTTTGCTTTTCCTTTATGTCTTCCATCGCTCGCTCGAGATAGTAACCATGCTAATACAGATCTTCCCCGCTTCAACTCAACAAATGACCACTCATCTCTAAATTGTTCAATGAGCTCCTTTTCTTTAATCATTAGCGCAGAAACACTAATAATCTTCCTGCTCAAGGCATCGGCCACCACATTTGCCTTACCAGGGTGGTACAAAAGTTGAAAATCGTAATCGTTCAGAAATTCTAACCATCTTCGCTGCCTCATATTCAGCTCCTTCTGGTCGTACAAGTACTTCAAACTCTTGTGATCACTGAAGATGTTGAACGTTGCTCCATAGAGAAAGTGTCTCCATATCTTCAAAGCAAAAACTACCGCAGCCAATTCCAAATCATGCGTAGGATAATTCTTTTCATGAACCTTCAATTGTCGAGAAGCATATGCCACCACGTTCCGATCTTGCATCAACACGCATCCTAGTCCTTGATAAGAAGCGTCACAATACACATCGAAAGATTTCGTCGAACCGGTAGGATCAACACCGGGTGCGCTTGTTAACCTCTTCTTCAACTCTTGAAAACCGGCTTCACGCTCTTCCGTCCATTCAAAAGCTTGACTTTTCCTCGTCGGATTGTGTAAGCGGTCCAAAGCAATCTTGGAAAAACCTTCGATAAATCTCCGATAATAACCAAGAAGTCCAACAAAACTTCGAACTTCACATTCGTCTTAGGTCTCTCCCATCGTAAAACAGTCTCCACTTTCGATGGGTCCACCGCAATACCTTCTTTAGAAATTACGTGACCAAGAAATTGAACTTCTTCCAACCAGAACTCACACTTAGCCAATTTCGCATACAGTGCTTTCTCCCTCAAAATCGAAGAATAACTTTCGGATGTTCGATATGCTCTTCCCTCGATCTAGAATAGATCGAATGTCATCGATAAAGACAACGATAAATCTGTCTAGATACGGACGAAATATCCTGTTCATATAATCCATAAATATGGCAGAGCATTTGTCACCCCGAATGGCATTACTTGATACTCATAATGTCCATAACGAGTTCGAAAAGCGCGGCACGTCTTCCCCTCTTACACGAATCCGGTGATAACCTGATCGTAGATCTATCTTGGAAAATATCACAGCTCCTCTCAATTGATCCATCAAATCATCGATTCTTGGAAGCGGATATTTATTCTTGATAGTCACCTTGTTCAACTGCCGATAGTCCACACAAAGTCGTGACGTTCCATCCTTCTTCTTGACCAAAAGTACTGGTGCACCCCATGGGGAAACGCTAGGTCGTACAAATTCTTTCTCTAACAGTTCCACCAATTGCTTTTTCAACTCCTCCAACTCTACTGGCGACATACGATATGGTGCAATTGAGATAGGACCTGTTCCCGGTACTAAATCAATTGAGAACTCGATCTCCCGCTCAAAGCAGTAAACTGTGTACATCTTCGGGAAAACATCCAGGAAAATTGTTGACAACGGGAATAGTATTCACATCCTTCTCATTCTTAACTTCTAGAGAAGACAATACCAGATATCCTCGCGCTCCATTTCTTAACAAAGACTTGACCTTAAATGAAGTTAAGAATCCAGACTCTTCTTCCTTAGGAAAAACTATAGTTTTCTTTGCACAATCTATGAGGATATGGTTAGAACATAACCGGTCCATCCCTAAGATTACATCTATCTCAATGAGAGGCAAACAAATCAAATCGACCAAAAACAAACGGCCCTTCACAACAATAGGACAATCCAAACAGATCTTAGAAGTAACTACGGGTTTAGCAGTTGGCGTAGATACATTCAACATAACATTCAGAGAAGACATAGGCAACTTCAACCTTTCTACACAATCATATGCAATAAAGGAATGTGTAGCTCAGAATCATACAATACAGTCAGAAGATTACCTCCAATGTCTCCTTCTCCCTGAATAAGATCATCAGACTTAGAAATCTCAGATCCCATCATTGTATACACTCGCCCTCCAGATTTCGGTTGAATATTTCCAGATTTCTGTTGATTAGCTTTAACATACCGAACAACAGGTTTTCTCTCCGGCTGTGGACAATCCTTTGATATGTGCCCTGGTTGCTTACAATTGAAACAAATCTGTACCTTTAACCGTACACTCGGGAAAAATATGACCTTTCTTCCCGCACTTAAAACATGTTGGCGTAAACGCCACCCTGCCGTCCAGCTCCACTACCACTTGCACTTCCACTAACGGATGGTCGTTGAGATTGACTTCCTGCTGGCTGGTATACGGCTTACGCTGAAACCGATTTGCATTACTACCTCCACCTCTCTGGAACCTTGTCGGTCCAAAATTCCGATTCCTCTAATCTCTAGATGGCTCCAACTCCTCAAGTCGAGCACACGCATCCACCAAAGCATGAAACTGAGTCATCCTCAAAGATACCACTCCTCGTTTCAGTTCCACCCTTAAACCTGATTCAAATTTCCCGCATCTCCACACATCATCTTGTCGTGTCTGAGCATAATCTGAGAATTGAGACAAATTCTCAAATTTTGTGGCATACTTATTCACCGTCATATTCCCCTGTCGCAAACCAAGAAATTCCATTTCCTTGGCATGCCTAGCACTTGCAGGAAAATATTTATCCAGAAAAGTATTAGAAAACACTTCTCAGGTAATCTCGGTCCCCTTCACTTGCAACACTCGGCGGATTCCTCTCCACCAATGTTCGCATCTCCCTCGCATGAAGACAAAGATAAGTTACTTTCTTTTCATCTGTGCATCTCATCCCCTCAAAGATTCTCTCTAAATCTTGCATCCACTGACTCGCTTTCTCCGGATCCACCTCGCCTCTAAATTGTGGCGGATTATGGCGCCTAAATTCAGATAAATTTAGGGCATCAGCCGTAGCATCTTGTTGTTGAGCTGCTCTCAAATTTTGCTGAGTAATCACTTCAGCCATCTGCCGCATAGCCTCAGCAGCAACCAACATCGGGTCCTCAACACGATTTACGTTAGCACGTCCTCTGCCTCTATCACCCATCTTCTTTCTTCAAACATAACAAAACAAAGTTAGATACATGCTTCTAGATATTTCCGAAAGGATATAAATCACAAAGATCACAGAGAATCACACAGCACAAACAAAAACAGACCCAACCACAACCCCAAAAGACTCTAACTTGGGCTCGATACTAACTAATGTAACACCCCTTTGGAGGATGTCACACATAAAAGAAAATAAAATAAATAGAAATAAAATCTACCCAAGTTGCGGAACATTTGTTAAATATTATTACGGGTTGTAAAATAATTCCTGATAGACAGAAATATGTAATAAAAAGATAATGCGAAAAATACGAAATAAAAAAAAAAACATCATCACTAATAATATACATATGGTTAAGTTATAAACTGTACAAATAATTTACAACTAAGACTACAACTACTTAAACAAAAACAAGAAAGAAAGCAATAAAAGAGTTAATATATACCATCACGACGCGCCAAAAAAAAAAACATCATGGTTATCTAATCTTCGATGGATCACTCGGCTACCGAAAATGATCATCGGGAGATAGATATCCCGAATGTCTCGACACACGGCGATAACGGGATCGTGCGGTCGATACGATGCTTATCTCACTAGGCTCGGGGTTTTCAAGACCCCAATAACGCCTAATGGATAAGGGTAACTCTAAGTGCATAAATAACGTCATAGTCATAATGGGCTCTCCATCAAACTGATGACGTAAAATCACGGTCATACGTCCTGCATATGTAACAGAAGCACGATCTCCTCGTAAATGCCAAGCCAGATCACCTCCATGAAATACCAGCTCTATGAATCCCAAAAATGCTGGCGTCGCCATCCCACACAATCAATCCAGAGGATATGGATGATCGGATGGTTCTTGATCGTAAAACTGATCGTCTGCTTGCTGACCTTCCTCTTCCTCAGGGTACACGATCTCAAGAGGCTGTTCCTCTTCTTCCTCTTCAAACTCTTTATCGCATAAAATAAACAGACAAGAGACACATACAATAAAGAGGTAAGACAACATAAAATCATCACAACATGGCCAATAAGAAGACGACAATTAACAACTATACAGTTCATACAATACGAAAAAAAAACTATAACAGTAATAATAAATGAAATAGAGTACATATTAGATATCCTAGTGTTTCGAACATCACGGATATAACACAAATAAAGAAAACCACATAGATAAATCAATCTCACAGATAAAATAAGATAAGAAATGGACAACTAACATAAGAATTATCAGATAAATATAAATAGAGAAAATGTAAAAACATCCAAGATATTACTAGATAAAGATAAATAGAGAAAATGGAATATTATCCAAGATATAATCAAATACACCAAAACACAACCCTACTCCATGGAGCTAAACCCAAACAGATATCAGAGAGAATGACTTGCAAAATCTATTAGTACCACGGCCTGCCCAACCAACTATTACGCGGTCACACGTTGCGTCAATAGCCTACCTTTGGGAATCCACCATCCAGGCGTAGTATAGTTCACGGTCTCCCGTTGTGGCACTATAGGCAATGTACTACTAGACTTTACAAACCTCGATTAAATATAGTGAATGTCGAGTACATTAGTGTGCTATCGGTTTACCATGTCCCGTACACTAAAGTCTCCTAGTTCATTAGAACAATGAACCACACTACGTTTATCGCATCGACAACACGATGTGATTCGTCTCGTCAACCAAAACACCAAAAATTGGTATAAAGACAAAACATAATTCTAAATATATGAAATTACGAAAATGCCCTCAAGATAAAAATATGCCCTCAATGGCAAAAAGCACAGACGGGTTCACTTTTTCCCGACAAATGAAATAACCTCAAAAGCTCATGACGGGTTCACATTTTCCCGACAGCGAAAAATAAATATGGTAACGGTCAATCGCGTAGAAATTTTATCGCGTTTTTGAAATCTCGTCATTTTTACAAACGTTTAAAAATCGGGTAAGGATATTTTTCTGTTTTTAAAATCGCGTAGCATTTTTAATACGTTTTCTTAATCGCGTAGGATTTTTAAATCATTTTCTTATTCAAATGCCTTTAAAATTACTGTTTAAACAAACAGTAAATAGTACTTAGTACATTTAAACTACGTAGAATAATTTTTCATACCGCATACTGTCTTTTAGATATTTTTGCTATCTTATTGGTTCATTTTTACTAAAAATTGACAGTATTTTGTTTAGAATATCATAATAATGGTTTCCTAATTTATCCATAAAATTTCCATTTACCTAATTTTTAACCATTTCATTTAATTCTTTTTGAAATCTCTAACATGCTTCAAAACCAAAAGTGAGCTATATGTTAGAAAATTTCTTAACATTACTGTATTTCCTTTCTAATGATAAAATTTTGAACTTTTAATCCTTTAGACTTACTTCTAATCAATTGGTCCCTTCAAAAATCATTATAGAAAATTTCTTCTTAACTTGTATTGTTTCTTTTTAATTGAAAAAGGTTTAGAATCAAGTTTTAGAAATCATGATTACCTATAGTGGCATGTTGGCCGAATTTCATAAAACTTTTGCATTTGATTTCCAAAATGTCTTTCACCTTTTAAATCATATCAAATGTATTATATTGTCTAAGTTCATTAAATCATTTTAGAAAATAGTTAACAATAGTCAATTTAATCCTTTAGGCATGTTGGCCCAAAATACTAAGTTTTTACCATTTGATTTCTAAATGCATTTTCTTTGATCAAATCAATTAGAAACTTTCTTGATTCTCCTAGGTTAATTAAGTTACACTTTAGGAAAAATCAAGAGAACATTTTGGTCCTCCAAACTTGTCATTGCCGTGAGCTATTGGATGTGTTCTTTGGAACACTCATGCAAATTTACACATGTTATTCACATCCTATACTTTATCATACAATTCTAACACATGCATTATATTTCTAACACATGCAAAAATATTTTCTAACACATACAACCTAAATTAAAGCTTGTAGACATGCTTTCAAAAGCTAATAGACATGCAAAATTATTACAATCATCAAACAAGAAAGCTAATAACAATTACCACATAAACTACTAGCAACCACAAAAATTAACAAATACACACATAATTAACACATGACCACCGAATCCTTATGGATTCTACAAACATCACAAATGGCTCCATCTTCTTACCACCATCAAGAGATGATAAGAATTGTCTTCCTCTTACCTTAAATGAAGACAAAAGGCTTGCTTTCACACCTCCTAGGTCACGGTTTTCACCACCAAAAATACCTAGAAATCTCAAACAAAATCTACATGTTACTAACCATGAAAAAGAAGCTAAACCATGGAAAAATCATGGCTTAGAACTTTGAAAAAGAAGAGAGAAAAGAAAAGCATGAAATTTCACCTTCTAGGTAAAACTTTCAAGGTTGGTTTCCAAGCCCTAGATGGAAGAATTTGAAGAAACTCCCAACTACAAAGGTTCTTAGAATAGTGTTTAGGTTAAGGAAACTTGGTTAGAAAAATTTTTGGATGGTTGGATGGTTAGGAAACAAGCTTGGCCGAATGGAAGGGAAAAAGGAACAACAATGGTGGCTAGGGTTCTTGATGAGAGAGAAGAGAGAAAAGTGATGAAGGAGAAAGTGATTTTAGGTCTCCTAAGGCCTCTTGGCCGTGGACTTCAAGTGAGGTGCAAGGTGGGCACCTTGCTTGGCTTCATCCAAGCCATTGGATGAATCAAAGGCCAAGATCAAGCCTTGGTGAGCAAGCTTGATTCCCATTGGTTGGTTCCCAGTGACTCACATGCTGAGTCACACAGCGTATTAAATGCTCTGCTGAGTCAGCTAGCTGAGTCAGCCTGTTCTGGAAAGTTCTACAGCTTACGGTGATTAATTAAGCTACCGATCCAACCATTCTCGCTAATTGTGGGTCCCGCAAAATATTTCCAGTGTCCCTTTGTCACTAAATTATACTGACTAATAAAATAATATTATAATAATATAAAATTATTTTATTTGTGAGCTTAAATCCTAAAAATTAAAAGATTATTTTTAGTCTCATTCAGAATCGGGTTAAGTAAGATCCCCCAATTCTAAATAATAAAATAAGATTTTCCCAGCCCGAAAAATATTATTTTCCCGCCTCGAGCAAATCACACAAAAAGTCCATATAAAATTACAGACAGTATTTTCGTGCATTAAATCAAGAAGAAAACAATTAAAAACAGACAAAAACAATAAAAACAAGATGCGTTCGGGACGTAACGGTCATTTTCCCATTTTTTCCCACAAAGTAGGTAATCGTCCAAAACGTTCAAATAAAATATCCAAAGAAGATTATTTAGTCTGTATATCTTTCAGAAAAATTAATACAAGAGTTCGGAGAAAAAATTTTATTTTACCGTCTCAAGCAAACTACGTAAAACGATCAAATAAAATTTGAACCTGTATTATCGTAATTGTTTTCATACAAAAATCGAGAACAGAAAAATAGGGAAACAGCGGTCATTCATACAAAAACATGAAAAACAGAAAACAGTACATTCAGAATATTTTCTAAAAATTGGGGCGTTACAAGCCTAGTCAAGAAGATGATGATGGCAGCCTTGCTTCTGCCCAAGAAAACTGTGAACACCATTTTAAGAAGCCTCAAGTTTTTGAAGCTTCCCTTGGATAGCATACCTCCCTCATTTTCTTTCCCACCTAGTCGAGAACCCCCTAAGTCACTTTCTAAATCACCCTACCCTCAAACACTTTCCATTCTTATCTTCATTAACCAAGGACATTGGAAGAAGTACATCCATCTTTCTCTCTTTTAGGAACGTGGTTAAGGTAGGAAAATAAAGCGAAAATATCTTCTCTACAACTTTTCTCCATAAAACTCTTCTTAAACTTCCATTCTTCTATTCTCTTCTAACAAGATCACATTCTGTTTTTCAACTTTTAATTTATGAAGGAGGACTCTAAATTAAAGTACTAACAACCTCTTGTAAGCCTTGTTAATAGTATGTTGTTGTTTAGATTCAATTCACCCCTTGTGATTTTAAACTTCATACTTCCTACCCTTGGTTCTTAACATTTTCTTTTAACTTAGAAGAATGTAAAGGTAAGTTTTGATTTAAGAAGACAACTGTACTTCAATGCTTATTGAAAGAATGATATGGATTATGATTATGAAATACATATTTGCTTGAAATTGCTTAACATAAAAGGCTTGAGTTTGCTTGAATTATACTTGACTAATATTATTGGTTGACATAATCTTGATTACTTTACTATGTTGTTTGGAACATAGTGATTTGAACAAAGTGATCTTACACTTATGCTTATGAAGAATCCAAAAATTGAGGTTATATGTTGGAAATTGGTAATTGGCCGTGAGCTTTGAAATTGCATTATTAGAGTAATGAGTTCTATTTTTATGACACCACAAGCTCTTCAATTATGGTATGTATAAATATAATAAAAGTGGAAAGACAAGGCTTCCTTGGGATTAGCCTACATGATGATATGTAAGGAGTAGATTGGGGGGGTGGTTAAACCCTTAATGCTATTGTGACCACACGTATGTTCAGGGTAGAACAGGTCCTGGTTGGACTATGATTTTGTTTATCGTGGGGGTTGCTTCCGGAGGTGGCATTACTTTAACATGCCCTTTTTCTCTAGAATGATGGAGAGCATACAGTGGGAGGTATGTGTACTCTCGTCCACCCGTTATCCCAAAGGATCACTCCATGGAGTTAGTTTAATAAAAGACACTTCAAACATTCTTTATGATTATTTTATCTTATGTATATTATAATTGTGATATGTGTTAATACTTATTAAATTGCTACCATTCTATAGGCATAACTATTTTTTTGTATGTGTGAATGTTTCTATTCTTTACTAATGCAATTTTATTGTTGTCTGTAATATTATTTCTTATCACCTAAACTTCTAACATTTATTTTATTTTGTAAAGAAGGTATTTTCAAAAGGTAAAAACGTTTTGGGAATCAGAGATTTTCCTACAGTTAAATCAATTACTATTATGAATATTTTACCTAAAACACCGATTCCCCTGGAACGCCATTAGTTCTATTTTTAAATTCTTTTTCCTACTGAGGATTTATTTTCTCACCCCTTGTGATTTTTATCATGGTATTCTAGACCCGTAGACATGAGTACTATTGTTGTTTGGTTGGGAGAAGGAAACCGATCCTATGACTTGGAGACCAAGCTGTTCACCTTTACCGGAAAGATCACGATCCAAGTTTTCTCCATAGCCCACCCAGAATTCAGAACCATAACCATTTCTGGCCACTTCACGTTTCAAGTGGCTATTCCCCTATGGTGACCATGATGTAGCCTGCCTCAGTTATGCTGACCATGATCGCTGCTGATTTCTCTTTTACATACTACTTGAACAGAGGAGAAAAGTGTTGATTTTTTTTTATGATGTTTTCAATCATCGGCCTGTATATGACCTATCATAGGTCAAATTTTGTGATTTTCCTTTTGAACTCGTGTTTGGAAATTCGAACTATGATGTTTGTGCACTCGTAAATTTTGAATTATTGTTTTCATATTTGAAGAATTCACGAAAACGTCACCTTACTAATCCTGTTAGTTAAAAACTACAATAATTAAAATATATTTTTTAACATGGTAGGGAAGTATTGTTTTAGGTTGTTACAATTCTTAGTATCAGAGAAGTACATCCAGAAATAGCCTAGCATATGGTCTGACCAATACTCCAAGGTAAGAATTGATTTATATTGATGGTATAATAACGAGGGTATCTTTTCTTGTGTAGTAACAAATGGCCCGAAGGAACACTAGGCAGAATATGGAGGACTTGATGGGAACAATTAGAGATATGGTTACTGCTATGGAAACACAGGCTAAAACTACAAACAGAATTCTAGAACAACTGCAATGGAATCAGAACACGAATGTAGCTGAACCTCAATATAGAAGGGATGAATTTTTCGGACTGGCAGAGTTCAGGAAGGCAAAACTCTCATCATTCCAAGGAGATTCTGATCCTATTAAGGCAAAATTATGGATTAAGGAGATGGAGAGAATATTTAGAGTTATGGATTGCGGCGATGCTCAAAAAGTACTTTTCGCTACTTATATGCTCGTAGGCGAAGCAGAACATTGGTGGAATAGTGCCCGTAGACTCCTAGAAGTAGATGGAACCCTGATTTCCTGGGAAATATTTAAAATGACCTTTCTCAATAAATATTTCCCAAAAAATTTGAGAAATGCTCGGGAGCTAGAATTCCTCCATCTTGAGTAGGGAACTATGAGAGTAGGGCAGTATGTTTCTAAATTTGATGAACTGTCCAAATTCTCGGCCAATTACATGCATCATCTTGATGAGAGGTGGAGATGTATCAAATTTGAAGCCAGATTGCGACCAAAGATTTTGAAAGCGGTAGGACCTATTGAGATACATGACTTCTCAACACTTGTCAATAAGTGTCAAATAATCAGAGGATATATCGCTCGAGCTGAGCCATCCCAAACAAATTTCTATCCGCAGAAAAGGAAGTTTGTCCCTAAACAAGGAAATAGAAATATAAAATTTAAGACGTCACAGGAAGGAAGCCAGCCACAACAGCCACGAAGGTTTGGACCACCATACGGAAAGTGTGGCAAAAGTCATGAGGGAAGGCCTTGTTTTATATGCTTTGGATGTGGAGAATACAAACATATTTGGAGCTACTATCCACGCAATCAGAGAAATGTTGCTAGTACCTCCAATCCCAAACCAAAGACTATCGGAAGAGTTTTTACCCTCAGTGGCGAAGAAGCGGCTAGGTCAAATGATCTTATACAGGGTAAGTGCAAAATCTATGACAATATTTTGAATGTGTTATTTGAATCAGGAGCCACCCATTCTTTTATTTCCCTTGACTGTGCAAAACAATTACAATTACCTGTGTCCATCCTACCTTATGACTTGATTATGTCTACCGCTACCCAAAAGTCTGTGTTGACTTCTCATGTATGTTTGGACTGTCCCTTTGAGATAAAAGACAAGAAATTCAGTCAAGATTTAGTCTGTTTGCCCTTGAGTAATCTTGACATTATTTTAGGGATGGACTAGCTATCCAAAAATAAAGTTTTTTTAAACTGATATGATAAAATGGTGGCTTTCTAACCCCTTTCATCTCCATTATATTCTTTTGTTGGTACCCGGTTACTAAAGAAATTTAAAGATTACATATTTTTCTCGTCTGTCGTAAAATCTGAGCAGTCTTTAAATGAAATCTTTGTGGTAAGAGATTATCCTGATGTGTTCCTTGACAATATCCCTGGGTTGCCACCAGAACGTGAAATAGAATTTAGGATCGATTTAATACCTGAGGCTGGTCCTATTTCTATTATGAATATTTTACCTAAAACACCAATTCCCCTGGAACGCCATTAGTTCTGTTTTTAAATTCTTTTTCCTACTGAGGATTTATTTTCTCACCCCTTGTGATTTTTATCGTGGTATTCTAGACCCGCAGACATGAGTACTATTGTTGTTTGGTTGGGAGAAGGAAACTGGTCCTATGACTTGGAGACGAAGCTATTCACCTTTACCGGAAAGATCACGATCCAAGTTTTCTCCATAGCCCACCCAGAATTTGGAACCATAACCATTTCTGGCCACTTCACGTTTCAAGTGGCTCTTCCCCCATGGTGACCATGATGTAGCCTGCCTTAGTTATGCTGACCGTGATCGCTGCTGATTTCTCTTTTACATACTACTTGAACAGAGGAGAAAAGTGTTGATTTTTTTTTATGATGTTTTCAATCATCGGCCTGTATATGACCTATCATCGGTCAAATTTTGTGATTTTCCCTTTGAACTCGTGTTTGGAAATTCGAACTATGATGTTTGTGCACGCGTAAATTTTGAATTATTGTTTTCATATTTAAAGAATTCACGAAAACGTCACCTTACTAATCCTGTTATTTAAAAACTACAATAATTAAAATATCTTTTTTAACGTGGTAGGGAAGTATTGTTTTAGGTTGTTACAATTCTTAGTATCAGAGAAGTTCATCCAGAAATAGCCTAGTATATGGTCTGACCAATACTCCAAGGTAAGAATTGATTTATATTGATGGTATAATAACGAGGGTATCTTTTCTTGTGTAGTAACAAATGGCCCGAAGGAACACAAGGCAGAATATGGAGGACTTGATGGGAACAATTAGTGATATGGTTACTGCTATGGAAACACAGGCTAAAACTACAAACAAAATTCTGGAACAGCTGCAATGGAATCAGAACACGAATGTAGCTGAACCTCAATATAGAAGGGATGAATTTTTCGGACTGGCAGAGTTCAGGAAGGCAAAACTCTCATCATTCCAAGGAGATCCTGATCCTATTAAGGCAAAATTATGGATTAAGGAGATGGAGAGAATATTCAGAGTTATGGATTGCGGCGATGCTCAAAAAGTACTTTTCGCTACTTATATGCTCGTAGGCGAAGCAGAACATTGGTGGAATAGTGCCCGTAGACTCCTGGAAGTAGATGGAACTCTGATTTCCTGGGAAATGTTTAAAATGACCTTTCTCAATAAATATTTCCCAAAAAATTTGAGAAATGCTCGGGAGCTAGAATTCCTCCATCTTGAGTAGGAAACTATGACAGTAGGGCAGTATGTTTCTAAATTTGAAGAACTGTCCAAATTCTTGGCCACTTACATGCATCATGTTGATGAGAGGTAGAGATGTATCAAATTTGAAGCCAGATTACGACCAAAGATTTTGAAAGCAGTAGGACCTATGGAGATACGTGACTTCTCAACACTTGTCAATAAGTGTCAAATAATCGAAGGATATATCGCTCGAGCTGAGCCATCCCGAACAAATTTCTATCTGCAGAAAAGGAAGTTTGTCCCTAAACAAGGGAATAGAAATATAAAATTTAAGACGTCACAGGAAGGAAGCCGGCCACAATAGCCACGAAGGTTTGGACCACCATACAGAAAGTGTGGCAAAAGTCATGAGGGAAGGCCTTGTTTTATATGCTTTGGATGTGGAGAATACAGATATATTTAGAGCTACTATCCACGCAATCAGAGAAATGTTGCTAGTACCTCCAATCCCAAACCAAAGACTACCGGAAGAGTTTTTACCCTCAGTGGCGAAGAAGCGGCTAGGTCAAATGATCTTATACAGCGTAAGTGCAAAATCTATGACAATATTTTGAATGTGTTATTTGAATCAGGAGCCACCCATTCTTTTATTTCCCTTGACTGTGCAAAACAATTACAATTACCTGTGTCCATCCTACCTCATGACTTGATTGTGTCTACCCCTATCCAAAAGTCTGTGTCGACTTCTCATGTATGTTTGGACTGTCCCTTTGAGATAAAAGACAAGAAATTCAGTCAAGATTTAGTTTGTTTGCCCTTGAGTAATCTTGACATTATTTTAGGGATGGACTAGCTATCCAAAAGTAAAGTTTTTTTAAACTGATCTAATAAAATGGTGGCTTTCCAACCCCTTTCATCTCTATTATATTCTTTTGCTGGTACCCGGTTACTAAAGAAATTTAAAGAATACATATTTCTCTCTTCTGTCGTAAAATCTGAGCAGTCTTTAAATGAAATCTTTGTGGTAAGAGATTATCCTGATGTGTTCCTTGACAATATCCCTGGGTTGCCACCAGAACGTGAAATAGAATTTAGCATCGATTTAATACCTGGGGCTGGTCCTATTTCTATTATGAATATTTTACCTAAAACACCAATTCCCCTGGAACGCCATTAGTTCTGTTTTTAAATTCTTTTTCCTACTAAGGATTTATTTTCTCACCCCTTGTGATTTTTATCGTGGTATTCTAGACCCGTAGACATGAGTACTATTGTTGTTTGGTTGGGAGAAGGAAACCGATCCTATGACTTGGAGACGAAGCTGTTCACCTTTACCGGAAAGATCACGATCCAAGTTTTCTCCATAGCCCACCCAAAATTCGGAACCATAACCATTTCTGGCCACTTCACATTTCAAGTGGCTCTTCCCCCATGGTGACCATGATGTAGCCTGCCTTAGTTATGCTGACCGTGATCGCTGCTGATTTCTCTTTTACATACTACTTGAACAGAGGAGAAAAGTGTTGATTTTTTTTTATGATGTTTTCAATCATCGGCCTGTATATGACCTATCATCGGTCAAATTTTGTGATTTTCCCTTTGAACTTGTGTTTGGAAATTCGAACTATGATGTTTGTGCACGCGTAAATTTTGAATTATTGTTTTCATATTTAAAGAATTCACGAAAACGTCACCTTACTAATCCTGTTAGTTAAAAACTACAATAATTAAAATATCTTTTTTAACGTGGTAGGGAAGTATTGTTTTAGGTTGTTACAATTCTTAGTATCAGAGAAGTTCATCCAGAAATAGCCTAGTATATGGTCTGACCAATACTCCAAGGTAAGAATTGATTTATATTGATGGTATAATAACGAGGGTATCTTTTCTTGTGTAGTAACAAATGGCCCGAAGGAACACTAGGCAGAATATGGAGGACTTGATGGGAACAATTAGAGATATGGTTACTGCTATGGAAACACAGGCTAAAACTACAAACAGAATTCTGGAACAGCTGCAATGGAATCAGAACACGAATGTAGCTGAACCTTAATATAGAAGGGATGAATTTTTCAGACTGGCAGAGTTCAGGAAGGCAAAACTCTCATCATTTCAAGGAGATCCTGATCCTATTAAGGCAAAATTATGGATTAAGGAGATGGAGAGAATATTCAGAGTTATGGATTGCGGCGATGCTCAAAAAGTACTTTTCGCTACTTATATGCTCGTAGGCGAAGCAGAACATTGGTGGAATAGTGCCCGTAGACTCCTGGAAGTAGATGGAACTCTGATTTCCTGGGAAATGTTTAAAATGACCTTTCTCAATAAATATTTCCCAAAAAATTTGAGAAATGCTCGGGAGCTAGATTTCCTCCATCTTGAGTAGGGAACTATGAGAGTAGGGCAGTATGTTTCTAAATTTGATGAACTGTCCAAATTCTCGGCCAATTACATGCATCATCTTGATGAGAGGTGGAGATGTATCAAATTTGAAGCCAGATTGCGACCAAAGATTTTGAAAGCGGTAGGACCTATTGAGATACATGACTTCTCAACACTTGTCAATAAGTGTCAAATAATCGAAGGATATATCGCTCGAGCTGAGCCATCCCAAACAAATTTCTATCCGCAGAAAAGGAAGTTTGTCCCTAAACAAGGAAATAGAAATATAAAATTTAAGACGTCACAGGAAGGATGCCGGCCACAACAGCCACGAAGGTTTGGACCACCATACAGAAAGTGTGGCAAAAGTCATGAGGGAAGGCCTTGTTTTATATGCTTTGGATGTGGAGAATACAAACATATTTGGAGCTACTATCCACGCAATCAGTGAAATGTTGCTAGTACCTCCAATCCCAAACCAAAGACTACCGGAAGAGTTTTTACCCTCAGTGGCGAAGAAGCGGCTAGGTCAAATGATCTTATACAGGGTAAGTGCAAAATCTATGACAATATTTTGAATGTGTTATTTGAATCAGGAGCCACCCATTCTTTTATTTCCCTTGACTGTGCAAAACAATTACAATTATATGTGTCCATCCTACCTTATGTCTTGATTGTGTCTACCCCTACCCAAAAGTCTGTGTCGACTTCTCATGTATGTTTGGACTGTCCCTTTGAGATAAAAGACAAGAAATTCAGTCAAGATTTAGTCTGTTTGCCCTTGAGTAATCTTGACATTATTTTAGGGATGGACTAGCTATCCAAAAATAAAGTTTTTTTAAACTGATCTGATAAAATGGTGGCTTTCCAACCCTTTTCATCTCTATTATATTCTTTTGTTGGTACCCGGTTACTAAAGAAATTTAAAGAATACATATTTTTCTCTTCTGTCGTAAAATATGAGCAGTCTTTAAATGAAATCTTTGTGGTAAGAGATTATCCTGATGTGTTCCTTGACAATATCCCTGGGTTGCCACCAGAACGTGAAATAGAATTTAGCATCGATTTAATACCTGGGGCTGGTCCTATTTCTATTATGAATATTTTACCTAAAACACCAATTCCCCTGGAACGCCATTAGTTCTGTTTTAAAATTCTTTTTCCTACTGAGGATTTATTTTCTCACCCCTTGTGATTTTTATCGTGGTATTCTAGACCCGTAGACATGAGTACTATTGTTGTTTGGTTGGGATAAGGAAACTAGTCCTATGACTTGGAGACCAAGCTGTTCACCTTTACCGGAAAGATCATGATCCAAGTTTTCTCCATAGCCCACCTAGAATTCGGAACCATAACCATTTCTGGCCACTTCACGTTTCAAGTGGCTCTTCCCCCATGGTGACCATGATGTAGCCTGCCTCAGTTATGCTGACTGTGATCGCTGCTGATTTCTCTTTTACATACTACTTGAACAGAGGAGAAAAGTGTTGATTTTTTTATGATTTTTTCCATCATCGGCCTGTATATGACCTATCATAGGTCAAATTTTGTGATTTTCCCTTTGAACTCGTGTTTGGAAATTCGAACTATGATGTTTGTACACGCGTAAATTTTGAATTATTGTTTTCATATTTAAAGAATTCACGAAAACGTCACCTTACTAATCCTGTTAGTTAAAAACTACAATAATTAAAATATCTTTTTCAACGTGGTAGGGAAGTATTATTTTAGGTTGTTACAATTCTTAGTATCAGAGAAGTTCATCCAGAAATAGCCTAGCATATGGTCTGACCAATACTCCAAGGTAAGAATTGATTTATATTGATGGTATAATAATGAGGGTATCTTTTCTTGTGTAGTAACAAATGGCCCGAAGGAACTCTAGGCAGAATATGGAGGACTTGATGGGAACAATTAGAGATATGGTTACTGCTATGGAAACACAGGCTAAAACTACAAACGTAACTGAAGGAATTTGCAATGGAATCAGAACACGAATGTAGCTGAACCTCAATATAGAAGGGATGAATTTTTTGGACTGGCAGAGTTCAGGAAGGCAAAACTCTCATCATTCCAAGGAGATCCTGATCCTATTAAGGCAAAATTATGGATTAAGGAGATGGAGAGAATATTCAGAGTTATGGATTGCGGCGATGCTCAAAAAGTACTTTTCGCTACTTTTATGCTCGTAGGTGAAGCAAAACATTGGTGGAATAGTGCCCGTAGACTCCTGGAAGTAGATGGAACTCTGATTTCCTGGGAAATGTTCAAAATGACCTTTCTCAATAAATATTTCCCAAAAAATTTGAGAAATGCTCGAGAGCTAGAATTCCTCCATCTTGAGTAGGGAACTATGACAGTAGGGCAGTATGTTTCTAAATTTGAAGAACTGTCCAAATTCTCAGCTTATTACATGCATCATCTTGATGAGAGGTGGAGGTGTATCAAATTTGAAGCCAGATTGCGACCAGAGATTTTGAATGTGGTAGGACCTATGGAGATACGTGACTTCTCAACACTTGTCAATAAGTGTCAAATAATTGAAGGATATACCGCTCGAGCTGAGCCATCCCGAACAAATTTCTATCCGCAGAAAAGGAAGTTTGTCCCTAAACAAGGAAATATAAATATAAAATTTAAGACGTCACAGGAAGGAAGCCGACCCCAACAGCCACGTAGGTTTGGGCCACCATATGGAAAGTGTGGCAAAAGTCATGAGGGAAGGCCTTGTTTTATATGCTTTGGATGTGGAGAATACAAACATATTCGGAGCTACTGTCCACGCAATCAAAGAAATGTTGCTAGTACCTCCAATCCCAAACCAAAGACTACCGAAAGAGTATTTACCCTCAGTGTCGTAGAAGCGGCTAGGTCAAATGATCTTATACAGGGTAAGTGCAAAATCTATGACAATATTTTGAATGTGTTATTTGAATCAAGAGCCACCCATTCTTTTATTTCCCTTGACTGTGCAAAACAATTACAATTACATGTGTCCATCCTACCTTATGACTTGATTGTGTCTACCCCTACCCAAAAGTCTGTGTCGACTTCTCATTTATGTTTGGACTGTCCCTTTGAGATAAAAGACAAGAAATTCAGTCAAGATTTAGTCTATTTTCCCTTGAGTAATCTTGACATTATTTTAGGGATGGACTAGCTATCCAGAAATAAAGTTTTTTTAAACTGATCTGATAAAATGGTGGCTTTCCAACCCCTTTCATCTCCGTTATATTCTTTTGCCGGTACCCGGTTACTAAAGAAATTTAAAGAATACATATTTTTCTCTTCTGTCGTAAAATCTGAGCAGTCTTTAAATGAAATCTTTGTGGTAAGAGATTATCCTGATGTGTTCCTTGACAATATCCCTGGGTTGCCACCAGAACGTGAAGTAGAATTTAGCATTAATTTAATACCTGGGGCTGGTCCTATTTCTATGGCGCCTTATAGAATGTCACCCCTAGAATTAAGTGAGCTAAAGAAACAACTGGAGGAATTACTAGAAAAATAGTTCATCTGTCTAAGTGTTTCACCCTAGGGATCTCCTGTCCTTTTGGTTAAAAAGAAAGATGGTAGCATGAGACTGTGTATAGATTACTGTCAGCTAAATAGGGTTACTATTAAAAATAAATACCCATTACCTAGGATTGATGACTTAATGGATCAATTGAGAGGAGCTTTTGTATTCTCTAAAACAGATCTTAGGTCCGGTTATCACCAGATCAGAGTGAAACCAGAGGATGTGCCCAAAACTGCCTTTAGAACTAGGCATGGACACTATGAATTTCAGGTGATGCCATTTGGACTTACCAATGCACCCGCAAATTTCATGGATTATATGAATAGAATTTTTAGACCATATCTTGATCAATTTGTTGTAGTATTCATAGATGATATTTTGATCTATTCTAGAACCATGGCAGAGCATGCCCAACATCTTAGGTGTGTACTTGAAATTCTTAAAGAAAAAAAATTATATGCTAAGCTGTCCAAGTGTGAATTTTAGCTCAAGGAAGTGAAATTCTTAGGACATGTCATGTCACAAGCGGGAATTTCTGTGGATCCAAGTAAAATAGAGGCTGTGGTGCAGTGGGAGAAACCTAAGTCAGTTACCGAGATTAAAAGTTTTATAGGATTAGCTGGGTATTATAGGAGGTTTATTAAAGGATTTTCCTAGATATCTTTACCTCTAACCAGACTAACTAGGAAAGGAATACCTTTTGACTGGACCCTTAGTTGCGAAAAGAGTTTTCAAGAATTGAAGGAAAGATTGACCACCACACCTGTTTTAGTTCTTCCTAACCCTCAAGGACCCTTTGAAGTATTTTGTGATGCCTCTAAGCTCGGATTAGGATGTGTTCTAATGCAAAATCAAGGAGTAGTTTCCTATGCTTCTAGACAGCTATGGCCCCATGAGGAAAATTATCCTACTCATGATCTGGAATTGGCAGTTGTAGTCTTTGCTCTAAAAGTGTGGAGACATTATCTCTATAGAGTTAAATTTGAGGTTTATAGTGACCATAAGCCTGAAATAGTTGTTTGATCAAAAGGAATTAAACATGAGGCAACGTAGGTGGATGGAATTCTTGAAAGATTATGATTTTGAGTTAAAATACCATCCAGGAAAGGCCAACATAGTAGCCGACACTTTAAGTAGAAAATCAATGCATATAGCTACCCTGATGGCCCAGGAAATGAAACTTCTTGAAGATTTTAGAGACCTAGTGTACTCTGTGGAAACCTCTGTTGGCAATTTGAAAATGAATGTTATAACCATAGAGAATGTTTTGCTTCAAGAAATTAAAGAAGCTTAGCAGCAAGACATTTTCTTAGAACCCATAAGAGAACAGATTCAAGAAAATATTCTGACAAGGTTTAGCCTAATCTTAGATGGAGTGATTGAGTTTGATGACCGCCTGTGCATACCTAATGACTTAGGATTAAGACAAAAGATTTTGGAAGAGGCTCATAAAAGCAAATTCACTATTCACCCAGGTGCAAATAAAATGTACAGAGGTCTTAAGAAATGGTTTTGGTGGCCTAAGTTAAAAACAGACATAGCATAGTATGTAGCTTCCTATTTAACCTGCCAAAGAGTGAAGATAGAGCACCAAAAACCTTCAGGACCCCTCCAACCTTTGAGTATTCCCGAATGGAATGGGATAAAATTACCATGGATTTTGTGATAGGAATGCCTAAGACATCATTAGGACATGATTCAATTTGGGTGATAGTAGACCGTTTAACCAAGAGTGCCCATTTTCTACCATGTAGGTCTAATTATTCCTTGGAAAAATTAGCACAGCTGTATGTTCAGGAAATAGTAACATTGCATGGTATTCCCTTTAGCATAACATCTGATAGGGACCCCCGATTCACTCCTAGATTTTGGAATACCCTTCAGAAATCTTTTGGGACTAAGATTCATCTTAGTACAACTTATCACCCCTAGATGGATGGACAGACTGAGCGAACTATACAGACTTTGGAGGATATGTTGAGGGCCTACGCCCTAGAACAAAGTGGAAATTGGGACAGATGCCTACCCTTAGCAGAATTTGCTTATAACAACAGTCATCATTCAAGCATAGGGATGACCCCTTATGAAGCTTTGTATGGAAGAAGATGTAGGTCACCCCTCTGTTTGTACGAGACTGGGGAAAAAGCTTTGTTGGGACTAGAATTGGTACAACAAACCACAGAACAAATTAAGGTAATCCAAGAAAGACTAAAAGCTGCTCAGAGTCGACAAAAGAGCTATACTGACAAGAGAAGAAAACCTCTAGAATTTCAAGAAGGAGAACATGTATTTCTCCAAATCTCCCCAGCAACCGGGCTTCATCGAGTGTTAAAAGCCAACAAGTTGAGTCCTCAATTCTTAGGTCCGTATTAGATCTTAAATCGGATCGGGCCAGTAGCCTACCGTATTGCTTTACCACCTTAGCTTTCTGATCTTCACAATGTATTTCATGTCTCTAAGGTTCGTAAATACATACTCAATTCTTCTCATATGTTGACACCTGAAGCTATAACACTTAAAGAAAATTTATCTTATGAGGTACACCCTATAAAAATCATGGACCACCGCGAAAAGCAACTCCGAGGAAAAACAATTCTGTTGGTCAAAGTGTTGTGGGAAGGAGCAAATGTTCAAGACTTGACATGGGAATTAGAAGCGACCATGAAGAAGGAATATCCTCAGTTATTTCAAGGTATGTGAAATTTTGCAGGCAAAATTTTTTTAGTAGGGGAGAATGTAACATCCCGGAATCCTAGTACTTTAATTTGTTATCTTAGATTTTTAGTTAAGATTAACATTTAGTAATTTGGACTAAATTAAGGACTTTGATTCAATTAAAATTCCTAGGCAAGTTCACGACTAAGACTAAGTAGAAGGTAATTTGATTTTAGAAAATTCTATTTAGACTTAGTGTTAATTTTAATATAAGAAAATGATCTATTCAAAGTTAATTATCAAGGATTAATCATAACTTAGTATGTGATAGATTAAGATTTGTCAAAATCATAAATACTTGAGTTGGCCATGAAAATGGAAAAGAAAACCATGCAAGCTAACAAGTGATCACTAGCATGTCATTATTCAAAAAACAAGTATTGATGTCCATTTTCTAACGCACGGCTGCAAGGGTGAATAAAAGAAGGACAATTGTAGACATGCACCAACTAGTCAAAGAGAGAATAATAAGTAGAATCTCTCATTTTTAGAGCAAGCCACGACAACCAGGCAGCACATGCAAGATGAAACAATATTGTTCTCATCCTATACAAGTGTCAAGCTCATCTAACCCTTTGTCATGTAAGGAGCCACGACAATAACACTTGGAGGGCTGCATGTTCACCTCCAAACCAAGTGTTTTGCATGTGTTTTCATAATCAAGCTAACATGACACACACACCCACGACTGGACAAGAAAGGCAACATGTGAAATGGTCTAATTTACTCATAAATTCAAGACAATCAAGGCTGGAACAAGTGGCAAGCTGCATGCCTTGCTAGCCACGCAAAATGACATTTCAAAATGCCATGATTTCTTGGCATTCCAAGACAACCACGGCTGGAAGTTTTTTGGTGTTTGATGTGATGCATTTCAAATTGTCCATTTTGTCGGAAAATGTGAAGACTTTTTATGAAAATGCCTGGTCTATTAGCTTTGAGGAATGAGGATTCTTTCGTGGAAGTTTTTTTAGCATGCCTTCTATCAAAGCTTACTTGACACCTCTCAACCTCCTAATTCACTCCAAGCCAAGTGTGCAAACCGAAGCACACCATTATTTTCATGAAATTGACATGGCTAACATGAAGATTCCAAGACAAATCTTCCATTCAACTAGCCACAACGTGTGCAACTGCAAGGAACATAATGCATGACACTTTACACTAAGCAATTCAGACTGTGAGACACTTGGGTCATATGCCATTCACCTCTTCATGCAAATGACACCACTCTTTTATGTTGTATCTTACCCTCTTTGTTATATGTATTTTGTTTATTTATTTCTGTATTAAAGACTTGAGGAAGAGGAACGACCTCTTGAGATCGTGTTGACCCGTGAGAAAGCCAGGCCCGATCCGGTTGTGATCAAGTATAAGAGACTACTTGATTCATGAGGAGAATAGGGGGCAGCAGAAAACCTTACATCTTTCACTTCATCTTTTCTCCATTTCTTTCAAATATGTATTCTTTGTTGTCAACGAAATGACCTCTCCAAGTACCTAACCAATATACCTTTCCATTGATAGAAATTGTCACCAAGACAATCCTAGACCTAGCCTAGTCAAGAAGGTGATGATGGCAGCCTTGCTTCTACCCAAGAAAACCCTGAACACCATTTTAAGAAGCCTCAAGTTTTTGAAGCTTCCCTTGGATAGCATACTTCCCTCATTTTCTTTCCCACCTAGCCGAGAACCCCCTAAGTCACTTTCTAAATCACCCTACCCTCAAACACTTTCCATTCTTATCTTCATTAACCAAGGACATTGGAAGAAGTATCATCCATCTTTCTCTCTTTTAGGAACGTGGTTAAGGTAGGAAAATAAAGGGGAAATCTCTTCTCTACAACTTTTCTCCATGAAACTCTTCTTAAACCTCCATCCTTCTATTTTGTTCTAACAAGATCACATTCTATTTTTCAACTTTTAATTTATGAAGGAGGACTCAAAATTAAAGTACTAACAACCTCTTGTAAGCCTTGTTAATAGTATGTTGCTATTTTAGATTCAATTCACCACTTGTGATTTTAAACTTCATGCTGCCCACCCTTGGTTCTTAACGTTTTCTTTTAACTTGGAAGAATGTAAAGGTAAGTTTTGATTTAAGAAGACAACCGTACTTCAATGGTTATTGAAAGGATGATATGGATTATGATTATGAAATACATATTTGCTTGAAATTGCTTAACATAAAAGGCTTGAGTTTGCTTGAATTATACTTGACTAATATTATTGGTTGACATAATCTTGATTACTTTACTATGTTGCTTGGAACATAATGATTTGTACAAAGTGATCTTACAGTTATGCTTAAGAAGAATCCAAAAATTGAGGTTGGATGTTGAAAATTAGTAATTGGCTATGAGCTTTAAAATTGCATTATTAGAGTAATGAGTTCCATTTTTATGACACCACAAGCTCTTAAATTATGGTATGTATAAATATAATAAAAGTGGAAAGACAAGGTTTCCTTGGGATTAGCCTACATGATGATATGTGAGGAGTAGATTGGAGGGGCGGTGGTGAAACCTTTGGGAGTAATTGTAACACCCCAACTTTTCCTAACTTTTGGTTAAATTATGATTTTGTCCTAATTGTACTGTTTTCTATTTTCTGTGTATTATAAAATTAATTTGACTGTTTTGTGACTGTATTTAATTATTTTGTGTGATTTATTCTAAGTCAAGAAAATAATAATTTTCGAGCCCGGAAAAAATCTTTATTTGATTATTTGGAGCTGGCGGATCTTACTAAACCCAATTTCGAATAATACATGTATCAATCTTTTAATTTTTAGAATTTATCTGTAAAATAAAAATATTTTATATTATTATTTTATTGGTCAGTACTAACCAAAAGGACCATGGACCTAGAAAAGTCTGTGGGACCTATATTTGGTTTATGGGACCTACTTTTGGAAAATCAGTCAACGTTAATGGCTTGATTATTTCTAAGCCAATAAGAAGGAGTCAATAAAAATGGCTTGAATAATTATATACCAATAGGAAATAGTCAACAATAATGGTTGGACTTACTAGATTAGTGAATAGAAAATATGACCAAATTAGTTTAAAAACCTAATTAAGCTAATCTAAAGTGTTTAACTGGTAATCAAATGGATTAAATCTAGTTAGTTATTCATTAAAATTTTAATTAGACAATGTACTAGCATAATTAAGAAGGTGATTAGTGATTCTAAGTAACTAGATGATTAACTAAATAACAAAGAAAACCTAACTAAATTTGCCTAAACCTAACTAGAATGGCTTAAGCATAGTTAGGAGACTAAAATGAATTAAACTTGATTAGTCTTCCCTAAGTGAATTTCGGCCAAGCCCATCCAAGGACATTCAAGAAGGTGCTAGACACTTGATGACATGATGAAGATCCACCCTTAAATTCATCTAAGGTTATTAGGAGCTCTTGAATGTCAACAAAAGTGGCCATCCTCTTTGATTGAGTTCCACCGCCATGCATGTTGGGGGGGACCAATTTTTACTTCATCATCTTCATTTCTATCACACTTAACATATTCTCTCCTTTCTTTCTCTTCAAGAACACAAAGAAAACTCCATAGCTCTCCTTTTTGAGCAATTCGGCCATCACCCTAAGCACCATCAATCACTCATCTAAAATTTCATCCAACACCATTTCCTAAACCTAAACATCATTCTAAGAACTTCTCTAGTTGAGAGTTTCTTTAAAATCATCCATTTGAAGCTTAGAAACCAACCTTGGAATTTATTTCCTACAAGGTAAAAATCCTAATTTCTTGTTTCTAACTTGAATCTTGATGTTCTAAGCCATGATTGATCCATGGTTTATCTTTTTCAACCATAGTTATGACTTGTTAGAATTGTTTAAGCTTGTTAAGGTTTTTCTTGGAGCTAGACGAAATCCATAGGAGGAGATCCAAGAAGGTTTTGTCTTCCTTATAGGTAAGAGGGAGATTTAATCTCATCAATGATGTATGGTGGTGAGAAAATAGATGTGTTTGTGGTGAAGAATCCATAAGGATTCATTCACTTGGTCGTTTAAGAGTTTTTCCTATTTGTGTTTGAATTTGTTTGCAAACATGTTTATAGCTTTAATATTTTGTATGTGTTTATAGATGCATGATAATTATTGTAGGATGTGAATAACATGTTGAGGATTTGCATGAGTGTTCCAAAGAACACATTAAACTCATAGTTTCACTACTAAAAAAAGAACCAAAATGTTCTCAAATATTTTCTAAAGTAAGGATTAGTTAATTAAATGGAATGAATGATTTTTACAAGGATTTAAAGAATGGAAAATAATTTAAAAAGGATTTGTTAAAGATATAGTAAATTTCGGCCAACATGCCTCATAATATACCTTTGATCCAAAATTATTTTTCAAGTGTAGAGTAAGGAATTAATTCAAAGAGAACACAATTTCAATGAATTTTTGGAGAATAAAATAAATAAACTTTCATTAGGAATTTAATTAGAGGAATTAAGTATGAATGAGAAATGATTGACCACTTGAAAAATACTAACATAGAGCTCACCCTTTGAGTTTTGAAGCGCGTTAGCAAGTTTCAATGTGAATATTCGTTATGACTAAGAGAGGTAATTTTTAAAGGAAAATGTAGGAAATACCATTTAATGGATTTTCTAGATAAAATACTGTTCAAAATTAATTAAAAATAAACAAGTAATGAGGGAAGTTTTAAAATATAATTTAGAATGTAGAGAAAATATTTACGTAGTTGAAAAATACTAGAAATAGCTTACGCGTATTTAAAATAATAATTTTTTAAGCTACGCGATTAAGAAAACGATTTAAAAATCTTACGCGATTGAGAAAAACGATTTAAAAATATTTTGTGATTTTAAAAACATTGAAAAATATTTACGCGATTTGAAAACGTTTGAAAAAGGTAACGCAATTGTGAAAACGTGATAAAATATTTATTCAACTAAAAGGAACAATAAGTTTACTGTCGGGCCAAAGTGGTGGACCCGGACATGTTGAGAAATAGTACTATTAAGTGGAGATGTACTATATTTGGAAATATTAAGACTGAGGGTATTTATGTAAATATGGTGACATATTGAGACTGAGGGTATTTATGTAATTATGGTTCTTATTTATGTATTGAGAGTTGTGTCCATTTGGTTGAAATTGGCTATTGGCTGACGAGATGAATTACACTGTGTTGTGGGTGTGATAAGCGTAGTGTGGTTTATTAAATGAACTTGGAGGCGTTAGTGTGCGGAGGATTCCACATGTGGACAGTTGGTAGCTCCTCTAGGCCGTGGTAACGGGCAACACACTAGCGATCTCGACAAACACTATTCTTAATCAAGATCTTGTGAAGACTGTCTGATACAATGTCTGTTGTGCACAATGTTTTGACTGTGTACTAACTACACGACGATTTGACTGTATACCATTTACACGACGTATGACTGTGTAATATTTGGCTGGGGCAGCCTGAGATACGGACAGGTCTTTCGGATCATTCTCTCTGATGTTATTGTGTTTAGCTCCATGGAGTAGGAATGAGTCTGTGTACATTTGCATATATGATCTACATCATAATGTGTTTGTTTACAGTAATTTCAGATATTATGAATGATGTGATAATATGGATTATTATATTAATTGTGATATATGTTTGTACTGTCGTTTTCTTTACTCTATGCTGATAATAATGTAGATTGTCTCACCTCTTTATATGCAATTTTTATGTATTATTTATTATGTTTCGTAAAGATTTTTAGGAAGAGGAAGTAGTAGAGGAGCAGCCTCTAGATTGTTTGTACCCGGAGGAGGAGCAGCAACCGAATGAGCAGTTTGAGGAAGGCGAGCCACTTGATCATCCATATCATATGGATTGATTATGACGTGGTATGGCGTTACCGGAGTATTTCTATTTTTCAATGATCTCCCCGAAGAGGATCTTTCAGAAGATCATAACTTTTAGTGTTATGCTTGGGCTAGTTTATGGTTACTTTAAACCAGACAGTTTATTGTTTTAATTAAATAGTTTGTAATATGTAAATTATTTGTACCTATTAAAAACAAAATCATATGTATAATTATGGTGTGTATGTAATAGTATGTTTTATTTTATGTTCTGTTTATTTTATTTTATAATATAATGTTCAAAAAGAATATTTTTACAAACCATATTATTATATATTAAGAAATGATTTATAACTTGGGTAAAGGTTTTATATTATTTGTCGTAAATGTGACATCCTAAGGTAGGTGTTACAGTAATGCTATTGTGACCACACATATGTTCAGGGTAGAACAGGTCCTAGTTCGACTATGATTTTGTTTATCATGGGGGTCGCTTCTGGAGGTGGCATTACTTTGACATGCCCTTTTTCTCCAGGACGATGGAGAGCATACAATGGGAGGTATGTGTACTCTCGTCCATTCGCTATCCTAAAGGAGCACTCCATGGAGTTGGTTTAATAAAAGACACTTAAAACATTCTTTATGATTATTTTATCTTGTGTATATTATAATTGTGATCTGTGTTGATACTTATTAAATTGCTACCATTATATAGGCATAACTATTATTTGTATGTGTGAATGTTTCTATTCTTTACTAACACAATCTTATTATTGTCTGTAATATTATTTCTTATCACCTAAACTTCTAACATTTATTTTATTTTGTAGAGAAGGTATTTTCGAAAGGTAAAAACGTTTTGGGAATCAGAGATTTTCCTAAAGTTAAATCAATTACTGTCGTGAATATTTTACCTAAAACATTGATTCCTCTGGAATGCCATTAGTTCTGTTTTTAAAGTCTTTTTCCTATTGAGGATTTATTTTCTCACCCCCTATGATTTTTATCATGGTATTCCAGACCCGCAGACATGAGTACTATTGTTGTTTGGTTGGGAGAAAGAAATCGGTCCTATGACTTGGAGACCAAGTTGTTCACCTTTACCGGACAGATCACGATCCAAGTTTGCTCCATAGCCCACCCAGAATTCGGAACCATAACCATTTCTGGCCATTTCACATTTCAAGTGGTTCTTCCCCCATGGTGACCATGATGTAACCTGCCTCAGTTATGCTGACCGTGACCGCTGCTGATTTCTCCTCTACATACTACTTGAACAAAGGAGAAAAGTGTTGATGTTTTTTTTATGTTGTTTTTAATCATCGGCTTGTATATGACCTATCATTGGTCAAATTTTGTTATTTTCCCTTTGAATTCATGTTTGGAAATTCAAACTATGATGTTTGTGCATGCGTACATTTTGAATTATTGTTTTCATATTTAAAGAATTCACGAAAACATCATCTTACTAATCTTGTTAGTTAAAAACTGCAATAATTAAAATATCTTTTTTAATGTGGTAGAAAAGTATTGTTTTAGGTTATTACACTTGTAGCATATATGGAAACTTTTGGTAATGGTGAAACAAGAGTTTAGATGAATCCTAGGATTTATTCTAAAGTTGTTAGAAGTTAGGAAACTTGATTTGGTAAAATCTATGCATTCTTAACAGATAAAAAGTCTCATCAAAATATCTTAGCATATTAGGTGAGTCAACGTTCCTATCTTCTGCTTTTGACTTTTGTTATCATTTTCTCTCTTTTTCCTCACTCTCTCAGGTGAAAGGGCAGCAACAACTGTAGAAGAGAGAAACAAGAACATAGAAAGAAAGAAAGGAAGAAATAGAAGGAACCAGGAAGATCAAGGAGCAAAGTTAGAGCTTGGAGTTCATCATCTTGGCTTCAAGAGGTAGGGGTGCTTGAACTTACATAACCAACTCTTCCTATCTTCTTCTTTTATCAAGTGTTTGTTGTAACATCCTAATACTGACATCTCAATAAATGTAGCATTTATAATGATAAATAACATTACAATGTCACTACATACGTAAAAATCTGTTAATATATTCATAATGTACATTGGAGTCATTATAGAAAGCCTTGTGAAAATGCGGAAAACATAAAACTTATAACAAAATACATACATACATATATATATATATATATGTATATATATATATATGTATATATGTATATATGTATATATATATGTATATATATATGTATATATATATAACATTAGCCTCCCATAGGGCATGAAGTAATACATAACTCTAGTACAATATTAAATATAACCTATGTCATTCCATTATTCTTGGATATTCAAATGTTTAAACTTTCTCATATTGACTAGGTGATAATTTCTCTCTTGAAATATCTTTATTTGTGTCTTAACACACACTAGAAAGCATACATAAGAAATCCCAACTAGTAGGGAATCTCAAAACATAAGGATAAAAATCTTATTAAATTTTGTACTGGGCGCTCAGGCGCTGAACCTTGGACGCTCAGGCTCTGGTTCCGAGCTTAGGCGTTGGGGATGCACGCTCAAGAGTTCTGGGCATGCATCAAGTAGGAAAAACTCTGGTCTTTGGGTGCTCAGGCACTGCCTCATGGGCATCCAGGCACTGTGATCGCAGAACGTATGCCCTGTTTCTAGTTACTGGGCGCTCAAAAGCTAGCGCTCAAGCACTAGTACACCATAACAGAATTCTCCAGAAGCTCATCTTTTGCATAATTCATCCCAAAATCAAATCCATCATTTCTAAAAGAAGCACATCTTCTAGAGAAATTTAGGGATTTGAGTCTAAAGGTAACTATGTCTCCACATAGTCTCTACATGAGCAGAGTGAATATCATTAACGACTTAAGGACACAAATTAAGAATGCTCAAGGAAAAGATGATTATTTGAGAAGAATTAGGGAGCAAATCTTATTAGATGAACCTAAAGAGTTTAGTATAGCAAATGATGTAATCATTATGTTTGGAGATAAAATTTGTATTCCTAAAGAAAATAATCATAGAGAGAAGATTTTGGAAGAAGCACATAAGAGTAAATATACCATTCATCCAGAGGTAACTAAGATGTACCAAGATCTTAAAAGAATGTTTTGGTGGTCAAGAATGAAAGTTGTAACGCCCTTTTTTCTCCCTTAGTCATAATGGGTAAGAAGAAAGAACGTCGCACTATAGTGAAACGACATACAAATGATTACAGAAAATTTGAACTTTTTTTTTCTTTAACATGAATCTGGTTAAAACTTTCATTTAATGTACATATATACCTGTTTATGAATATATCACGTGATTGAGTTAAAATTAAAAGTTCCTCTTTCCAATAAAACTTCTGTCAAAAAGGTCAAAGAGAAATCAACGTGGAATGAAACATACGACCATTCACGATATGGATAATTACATACTTTGCACTAGAAATACAAACCTGTTTAAATTACATTTCCAAAAATATACAAAAGGCAAAATGTGTACCTACCCCAAGAGATACAAATATATACCCACCAATCCAGTAGTACGTCAGGCTCCCTCAAAATAAACGGACAGCCATCTGTAGCTATCAATTAAACCAACCCTAAGACTGCCTAGAGCGAGAAGGAACCGTAGATGAATCCTCCTCAGGGTCCTCATTGTCCGACGAGACATCCATCGGGACGACAGAACAACGGGTAGTAGCCCTGGCAGTAGACAAAAAGGAATCCTCACGAGGGGTATAATACATTTCATCCCACATGTCCCTCACGGACATATAGAACTCCAGCCATACAAAAGCATGAAAATCTAGGATAGGAGCATCATAACGTCTCCACGCTAAGGACACCATCACATCGCCGTGGTGTACACATCGATCAGTCTGCACGTTGATATGCCAGCAGTCTGGACCTCCAAGAAAGTTGATCCACACATAGCCAAAAAGTCCACGGAGCCGAAATGACATCCTCAACAACTTCGATCTCAGTCGAGATAAGGCCAGAAACCCTGAAACTCAGTGGTTTCCTTATCCTCCTCATGAGCGTCTTCTCGAGAGCACACGATCCAAGCAAAATACAAAATAGAGAAATTATCGAAAGAGGTGAGATTCCCAGCTTTCAGTACCAACATGCCAGTAAGAAAATAAACGGCGTCGAACGCCCACTTAAGACACAGTTAATACATACAAGTACAGTAATACCTGAAAGCAATTAACGAGAGTAAAGCAGCAAAGAACAATAGTTAACATTATCCATAGTCAGCTAGCAACATTAGCATTACCAAGAGTCAAATAAATATCGCAGTTATAATAGTAAACACATTATCCAATTATAAATGCTCAATGGACCATGTGACTGACAACTCACAATGCAACAAGGGCACCAAAGTTCCTACTCCATGGAGCTAGACATAAACATTTTCGGAGTGAATGATCAAGGAGTAATACCAGTATATCAGTAGCCTTAAAATACAGTGTGCTTTCTCTCATAAAATTGTTTGCGCAATGGCTCATACATGGTACCTCAACAGTTGATCACGATATAGGACAGCGTCTCAGACAAGATCGTTGGTGTGTCACATTGGTCTATCCCACGGCCCCAATGGAGCTACCACTGTCTATTGTGAGACACCCATACCCCAACGCCCCCAGGGTCAACAACATATGACACCTACGCTTAGTCTACTCGCACCCGCACAAAGGTGTTATTCAAACTCCTAGGTAACATGGCTTTCTCAACAATGTCCAACGGACAACACACATGCATGATGACACAATGTCCAATCATGTATGTTCATCAATGATGCATTCAACATAAGAATTGCCTCAATGGCACATAAGCATTATTCAATGTCCAACATGACATATCAACAATACATTTATTAAAAACATTGCCTCAATGGCATATCATCATTCTTATCTCATAGAGTACTAAATCAATAAGTGCATAACCCACATAGGGAATCACACTTGCATCAATAATTCTCAGTATCAATATATGTTCCTTATTACACACATACCACAATTTCCATGTCATGGATCCAAGAATTCCATAGATTTTCGTTTTCCCCTTCAAGAAGAACACCAATGTGAGTGATTTCCATAATGTCCACTCAAACCATGGAAAAATGAGTTATTAATCTCATAGGTGACCAAGAAAAAACGAAAATGAGAAGAAAGTGAAAGAAAGGTGAAGACTTTACCTCCAAGCTCAAAGCTTTAGCTTCAGTGGTGGATAGTGGAAGAAGAAGAAGAACCAAGAGAATGACCACCAAAGAGAATGGTCTTGGAATGATGCAAGAAGCAAGAATCTTTGATGATGAAGTAAGAAATGGTGAGTGTCTCCAGAAATGGGTGCACGGTGGAGAAAAGAAGAGAATAGGAGAATAGGTATTTTGGAGTCTAAAGAAACGAGAGTGAAATGGTAAAATGAGGAAAACAATTTGGACTTCCCCCAAATGGGTCATCTGCCGTGGACAAGGAGTGAGGAGGGAAGAGAGAGAAATTGTGTCAATTAGGAAACTTCTTAGAAGCTTCCTACATGGGCTTTTAATTAGCTAAATTTTTATTTTGAAAATAAGGCTAAAGGGGTTTGACACAAGGTAATTTTTGGATAATGTGATAAGATTTTTTTTATTACATGTTATTATTTATTGGATAATAATTACAGTTGCCAGAAGTCAGCATTAACAAATCTGACAGATAGTTTCTTCGCAATGTTTTATTATTTTATCTATTAAAATTTCTCAAAAAATGTAAAACATTGTAAACTATGTCCGGTCTCGGGTTTAGTAAGATCCCCCGTCGACGTTTCCATAGTTCAAGGCTTTCGGAGAAAATATCTCATTTCTCCGGTTCCGCTCAGTATATTCGTAAAACGAGAAATATATTAAAATATTCCGCGTTCTTAGAAAATTCCAGAAAAATTCCAGAAAATCACAAATATTTTAGAATGAATTCTGATAGTAGAAAAGTAAATTTTGGGGTGTTACAACTCTCCCCAACAAATAAGAATTTCATCCTCGAAATTTTCCATACCTTAAAACAATTTGGGATATTGCTCCTTCATCTTGTTCTCCAGCTCCCATATCACATCTCTAGTTGCTTCATTCCAGATTTCCTTCACTAGTGCAATGTCCTTTCCTCTGAGTTGCTTTGTCCTCCTATCCTCAATCCTTACAGGAGTTATCTCATAAGTCAAGTTTTCCTTTAATTGTACAGAATCAGGTGCTATGATATGATTAGGATTTGGAATATATTTTCTGAGTTGTGACACATGAAAGACATTATGAAGATGTGAAAGAAAATGGGATAAAGCTATTTGGTAAGCAACAGGACCTATCCGACGAAGAATTTGGTAAGGTCCAAGGAATTTTGGAGTGAGTTTTCTAGACTTGAGGACACGACCGACCCCAGTCGTAGGTGTGACTTTCAAGAAGACATGCTCTCTTTCTTCGAACTCAAGAGGTTTCCTTCTTTTGTCCACATAACTCTTTTGCCGACTCTGAGCCGTTTTCATTTTCTCCTGAATCATTTTAACCTTCTCAGTTGTCTGCTGAATAAGTTCAGGTCCTACGGTAATCCGTTCTCCATCTTGATACCAGCACAGAGGAGTCCGACACCTCCGCCCATATAGAGCATCATAGGGTGCCATCCTTATACTTGAATGGTAACTGTTGTTGTAGGTGAATTCCACTAATGGTAAGACTCCATCCCAACCTCCAGTTTGTTCTATAGCGCAAGCTCTCAGTAGATCCTCTAATGACTGAATTGTCCTCTCTGATTGGCCATCAGTTTGCGGATGGTATGCCAAACTCAATCGCAACTTCGTTCCCATAACTTCTTGAAGACTCTTCCAAAACTTATACGTAAACCTTGGATCTCTGTCGGAAATGATACTTGTGGGCACACCATGAAGTCTGAAAATTTCACCAACGTATATCTGACTCAACTTCTCCAATAGATATCTTATGTTGATTGGCAAAAAGTAAGCTGATTTTGTAAGCCGATCCACAATTACCCATATTGAGTCATTTCCTTTCTTAGTCCTTGGCAACCCGACAACAAAGTCCATGGCAATACTATCCCATTACCATTCAGGGATAGCTAAAGGTTGTAGTAGTCCAGCTGGTCTTTGATGTTCAATCTTCGTTTTCTGGCAAACCAAACAAGATGACACGCATTTAGCGATGTCTCTTTTCATCCCATGCCACCAACACAACTTCCTCAAGTCTTGATACATCTTGGTCATTCCAGGATGCATACTTAACTGATTCGAGTGAGCATGTTCAAGTATGTACTTTCTGAGTTCCCCCTCTTTATACACCACCCTGCCTCATCAACTCTTTCTTCTTGCAGGAATTTATCGATCTTTTGTTTCTCTCGAATATCATCCATCAGGTCATTCGAGATAGTGATCTTATTCATGCAGATTTTACCTGGTGTTAACTCTACAAATGACCATATGTCTCTGAATTGCTCTATCAAGTCCTTTTCTCTAATCATCATAGTAGAAACACTAATCGTCTTCCTACTCAAAGCATCGCCCACCATGTTCGCCTTTCCAGGATGATACTGAAGTTGGAAGTCGTAGTCTTTTAAAAATTCTAGCCATCTTCGTTGCCTCATGTCCAGCTCTTTCTGATCGTACAGGTATTTCAGACTTTTGTGGTCACTGAAGACGTTGAATGTGGCTCCATACAGATAATGTCTCCATATTTTCAATGCAAACACCACTGCAGCTAACTCTAGATCGTGTGTTGGGTAGTTCTTCTCGTGCATTCGCAATTGTCTTGAGGCGTAAGCTACCACCACTCCGTTTTGCATGAGAACGCACCCCAAACCTTGATACGAAGCGTCACAGTACACTTCAAATGGTTCACTAGGATTCGGTAAGACTAGCACTAGTGACGTAGTCAGCTTTTTTTTTAACTATTGGAAACTTCCTTCACAGGAATCTGTCCATTCAAAAGCTTGGTCTTTCTTGGTGAGTTGAATGAGCGGTACAACAATTTTGGAAAATCCCTCAATAAACCTCCGGTAGTATCTGGCTAACTTGACGAAGCTTTGGATTTCTGTCACTGTCGTTGGTCTTTCCCATTGTAGTACGGCTTCTACCTTCGAAGGATCTACTGCAATTCCTTCCTTTATGATTACATGACCCAAGAATTTCACTTCATCTAGCCAAAACTCGCACTTGGATAGTTTTGCATATAGCTCTTTTTCCTTCAAAATCTGGAGAACTATGCTGAGGTGCTCAGCATAGTCCTCATGATTTTGCGAATAGATCAAGATATCGTCGATGAAAACAACAACGAATTTGTCCAAAGAAGGACGAAAGATCCTATTCATGTAGTCCATAAATATCGCAGGTGCATTTGTCACACCAAAAGGCATCACCAGGTACTCGTAATGACCATAACGAGTACGAAAAGCCGTCTTGGGAATATCTTCCACTTTCACTCTGATTTGGTGATAACTCGATCGCAGATCGATCTTGGAAAACACAACAGCTCCTTTTAATTGGTCCATCAAGTCATCTATCCTCGGCAATGGATACTTGTTCTTGATCCTAACCTTGTTCAACTGACAGTAGTCCAAGCATAATCTTGAAGTCCCATCTTTCTTCTTAACCAACAATACAGGTGCTCCCCAAGGTGACACACTGGGTCTCACGAATCATTTTTCCAAAAGTTCTTCCAATTGCTTCTTAAGTTCCACGAGCTCTGCTAGTGCCATACGGTAAGGTGCTATGGAAATAGGACCAGCTCCTGGTACTAAGTCAATAGCAAACTCGACCTCTCGTTCTGGTGGCAAACCAGGTACATCATCAGGGAAAACCTCAGAAAATTCCCGTACAACAGAGATAGCGTCCATATCAACTTCACTCTCAACTTTCAAAGAAGATAACAACATGTATCCTTGAGCTCCTTCTTTCAGAAAAGCTTTCACTTGGTTGGCAGTCAAAAATCTAGAATCCTCATCCAAAGGAAAAACTATTGTTTTTCTAGAACAGTCTAACAGGACATGGTTGGCAGATAGTCAGTCCATCCCTAATATCACATCTAATTGAGATAAGGGTAAACAGATCAAATCGATAGAAAAGATTAGACCTTCCACAATTAAAGGACAACCCAGACACACCTTAGTAGTGACGATAGGTTTTGCAATAGGAGTCAAAACAGTCAAATCGAAGGGCAAAGAAGACATAGGCAATCCAAGTCTTTTCACACAGTCATGTGAAATGAAAGAATGAGTAGCACTAGAGTCATACAATACAATTAAAAGATTACCTTCAATGATACCTTCTCCTTGTATCAGTTCCTCGGATTCAGAGGCCTCAGCATCACTCAGGGTGTAGACTCTGCCTCCAGCTTGTGGTTTAGAAATCTTAGCAGTATTGACGGAAGGTTCCGCTTTGGTCTGGTTACAGTCTCGAGAAACATGACCAGGTTTCCCGCACCGAAAGCAAATAAATCCTTTGATTGTGCAGTCTCTTAAGAAATGCTCCTTCCCACATTTCATACATCTCGCAGTAGTTGTAGCATTCTGACCCATCCTTCCAGGGCTTCCAGTTGGGCTTCCTCCTTGAAATTTTTGTGGCTGTTGGCTTCCAGAGGGTCTGGAATAAGGCTTCTTTTGATAACGGCTTGCATTACCACCACCTCCTCTTTGGGACCGAACGGGCCCAAAGTTTCTGTTTCTCGCCTCACGTTCTTGTTCCATACTTTCCAATCGGCAGCAAGTGTCGAGTAGCTCAGAAAATTGAGAAATTTTCAAAGCTATCACTATTTTCTTCACCTCATGCCTCAGGCCTTCCTCAAACTTCCAGCACTTCTAAGTTTCATTGGGTTGAAGTTAAAAATAAGTCAAAAATCTGGATAAGTTCTCAAACTTGGTGGCGTGTTCGCTCATAGTCATACCTCCCTGTCGCAACCTCAGAAATTCCATTCTTTTGCGTGCCTGGCACTTTCTGAAAAATACTTGTTCAAGAACCTTTCTTTGAACACTTCCCAAGTTAACACTCTGTTTGCGGCTTGTAGTAGCCTTCGTTCTTCCGTCCACCAATGTTTAGCGTCTCCCATCAGCATGTATGCGGCATAGGTCACCTTCCTATCATCAGCACAATTCATACCCGTAAATATTTTCTCCAACTCTTGGATCTACAATGTAGCTTTCTCCGGATCAAACTCTCCTTTAAACTGTGGAGGATTAGCGCGACGAAATCCTTCCAAGTTCTGAACGTCCGCTGTAGCCTCTAGCTGTTGTGCAGCCCTAGCCTGTTGTTGAGCTGTCTGCTAGTTCTGCTATAACATTGCCTTAGCCATCTTCTGTATTGCTTCTATGGCAGCAGCCATATCACCCCCACGAGCCATCGTTTCCTTTCAAGTTGAGCTATGCAAAATACAGAGAAGGTCAGATGTATCCTTATGAATACCGAACAACAAAGTCACAGAGAGTAACACAGCAAAAACAAGACAGTCCAAAACCACACGACCCAAAGAAAACATAACCGGGAGCTCTGATACCAAGACAGTTGTAACGCCCCTTTTTTCTCCCTTAGTCATAATGGGTAAGAAGAAGGAATGTCGCACTATAGTGAAACGACATACAACTGATTACGAAACATTTGAACTTTTTTTTTCTTTAACATGAATCCGGTTAAAACTTCCATTTAATGTACATATACACCTGTTTATGAATATATCGCGTGATTGAGTTAAAATTAAAAGTTCCTCTTTCCAATAAAACTTCTGTCAAAAAGGTCAAAGCGAAATCAACGTGGAATGAAACATACGACCATTCACAATATGGATAATTACATACTTTGCACCAGAAATACAAGCCTGTTTAAATTACATTTCCAAAATTATACAAAAGGCAAAATGTGTACCTACCCCAAGAGATACAAATATATACCCACCAATCCAGTAGTACGTCAGGCTCCCTCAAAATAAATGGACAGCCATCTGTAGCCATCAATTAAACCAACCCTAAGACTGCCTAGAACGAGAAGGAACCGTAGATGGATCCTCCTCAGGGTCCTCATCGTCCGGCGAGACATCCATCGGGATGACAGAATAGCGGGTAGGAGCCTGGGCAGTAGATAAAAAGGAATCCTCACGAGGGGTATAATACATTTCACCCCACATGTCCCTCACGGGCATATAGAACTCCAGCCATACAAAAGCATAAAAATCTAGGATATGAGCCTCATAATGTCTCCACGCTAAGGACACCATCACATCGCCGTGGTATACACATCGATCAGTCTGCACGTTGATATGCCAGCAGTCTGGACCTCCAAGAAAGTTGATCCGCACGTAGCCAAAAAGTCCACGGATCCGAAATGACATCCTCAACAACTTCGATCTCAGTCGAGATAAGGCCAGAAACCCTGAAACTCAGTGGTTTCCTTGTCCTCCTCACGAGCGTCTTCTCGAGAGCACACGATCCAACCAAAATACAAAATAGAGAAATTACCGAAAGAGGTGAGATTCCCAGCTTTCAGTACCAACATGGCAGCAAGAAAATAAACGGCATCGAACGCCCACATAAGACACAGTTAATACATACAAGTGCAGTAATACCCGAAAGTAATTAACGAGAGTAAAGCAGCAAAGAACAATAGTTAATATTATCTATAGTCAGCTAGCAACATTAGCATTACCAAGAGTTAAATAAATATCGCAGTTATAATAGTAAACACATTATCTAATTATAAATGCTCAATGGACCATGTGATTGACAACTCACAATGCAACAAGGGTACCAAAGTTCCTACTCCATGGAGCTAGATGTAAAAATTTTCGGAGTGAATGATCAAGGAGTAATACCAGTATATCAGTAGCCTTAAAATACAGTGTGCTTTCTCTCATAAAATTGTTTGCGTAATGGCTCATACATGGTACCTCAACAGTTGATCGCGATATAGGACAGCGTCTCAGACAGGATCGTTGGTGTGTCGCATTGGTCTATCCCACGGCCTCAGTGGAGCTACCACTGTCTATTGTGAGACACCCACACCCTAACGCCCCCAGGTTCAACAATATATGACACCTACGCTTAGTCTACTCGCACCCGCACAAAGGTGTTATTCAAACTCCTAGGCAACATGGCCTTCTCAACAATGTCCAACGGACAACACGCATGCATGATGACACAATGTCCAATCATGTATGTTCATCAATGATGCATTCAACATAAGCATTGCCTCAATGGCACATAAGCATTATTCAATGTCCAACATAACATATCAACAATACATTTATTAAAAACATTGCCTCAATGGCATATCATCATTCTTATCTCATAGAGTACTAAATCAATAAGTGCATAACCCACATAGGGAATCACACTTGCATCAATAATTCTCAGTATCAATATATGTTCCTTATTACACACATACCACAATTTCCATGTCATGGATCCAAGAATTCCATTTTCAAAATCATTTCTTCTCTATCGGTATAAATACATATTCCTATCGCATTTAAGAAAAGTAAAATCCTTGAATCCAGGGTTTTTAGGTTATGTTTGAGTTACAAAGGGCAAAGAACCATAATTTCAATCATTTCCAGCTCAAAAATCTCATTTTTGGGTCTTGGTAATCGATTACATCACCCTGGTAATCGATTACCAGCGTAACAGAATCTCTGTAATCGATTACAATCTCATTGTAATCGATTACGTGATTCCCAGAACCACGATTCGTAACTTCAAGGACCTGGTAATCGATTACACCGCCCTGGTAATCGATTACCAATTGGACAGAACCTCCGTAATTGATTACCCACAAGTTGTAATCGATTACGTGATTCCCAGAAGCACCATTTCGTGACATCAGAGGCTTGGTAATCGATTACACCACTCTAGTAATCGATTACAAGCTAGACAGAATCTCTGTAATCGATTACACACAAGACGTAATCGATTACCAGATTTCCAGAATCCCGGTTTCGTACCCTTAAGAGCTTGGTAATCTATTACAATCCCCATATAATCGATTACCATGCGTAAACTTGCAAAAAACAGAGTTCTCCAGGTCCTTGAACTCAAACCAAACCAATCATTATCATATTTCACCAACAACTTACTCAAATATATCTTCAAATCGTGTAAGAGGCATCAATAAATCATACAAACCCAACAAAATGCATTATCATGAAGAACAACATAAAAATGAGAGAACTTTATACATGGATTCAGAAATCAATAATAACACACATACAAGACATTCCCTTACTACCAAGATTGGTTGAAGAGGATCATCTCCCTCTTACCTATTTGGAAGACAACACAAGGTGTTACCTCTTCTTCCCCTAGATTTTCATTTTTCCCTTCAAGAAGAACACCAATGTGAGTGATTTCCATAATGTCCACTCAAACTATGGAAAAATGAGTACTTGATCTCATAGGTGACCGAGAAAAAATGAAAATGAGAAGAAAATGAAAGAAAGGTGAAGACTTTACCTCCAAGCTCAAAGCTTTAGCTTCAATGGTGGATAGTGGAAGAAGAAGAAGAAGAACCAAGAGAATGACCACCACAGAGAATGGTCTTGGAATGGTGCAAGAAGCAAGAAATCTTTGATGATGAAGTAAGAAATGGTGAGTGTCTCCAGAATTGGGTGCACGGTGGAGAAAAGAAGAGAAGAGGAGAATAGGTATTTTGGAGTCTAAAGAAACGAGAGTGAAATAGTAAAATGAGGAAAACAATTTAGACTTCCCCCAAATAGGTCATCTGTCGTGGACAAGGAGTGAGGAGGGAAGAGAGAGAAATTGTGTCAATTAGGAAACTTCTTGGAAGCTTCCTACATGGGCTTTTAATTAGCTAAATTTTTATTTTGAAAATAAGGCTAAAGGGGTTTGACACAAGGTAATTTTTGGATAATGTGATAAGATTTTTTTTTATTACATGTTATTATTTATTGGACAATAATTACAGTTGGCAGAAGTCAGCATTAACAAATCTGACAGATAGTTTCTTCGCAATGTTTTATTATTTTATCTGTTAAAATTTCTTAAAAAATGTAAAACCTTGTAAACTGTGTTCGGTCTCGGGTTTAGTAAGATCTCCCATCTACGTTTCCATAGTTCAAGGCTTTCGGAGAAAATATCTCATTTCTCCGGTTCCGCTCAGTACATACGTAAAACGAGAAATATATTAAAATATTTTGCGTTCTCAGAAAATTCCAGAAAAATTCCAGAAAATCACAAATATTTTAAAATGAATTCTGATAGTAGAAAAGTAAATTTTGGGGTGTTACAAAAGTAGATACAATAGATTATGTGTCCATGTGTCTAGTTTGTCATAAAGTGAAAATAGAACACCAGAAACCTTCAAGGCCATTACAATCCCTAATAATTCCAGAGTGAAAGTGGGAATGTATCACAATGGATTTTGTTATGGGATTACCAAGAACTCGACAAGGTTTTGATGCCATATGGGTGATTGTGGATAGATTAACCAAATCTGCCCACTTTTTGCCCATTAGAGAAAATTTTTCTTTACACAGACTAGCTCAGTTGTATCTGCAAGAAATAGTGAGATTGCATGGAATCCCCACCAGTATAGTGTTAGACAGAGGTCCTAGATTTACCTCTAGATTTTGGGGAGCTTTGCACAAGTCTTTGGGACTAAATTGCATTTCAGCACAGCTTATCATCCACTGACTGATGGACATTATGAGAGAACTATTCAAACCATGGAAGATATGCTGAGAGCTTGTGTATTAGAATAAAAGGAAAGTTGGGATAAGTTCTTACCCTTGGTAGAATTTGCCAACAATAATAGCTATCATTCCAGCATAGGTATGGCACCTTATGAGGTGTTGTATGGTAGGAAATGTAGGTCACCTTTATGTTGGTATGACGTTTGCGAGCAAATCATTCTAGGACCTGAATTAGTGCAATGAACAACAGAACATATTAAGATGATCAGGGATAGATTAGTTAGAGCTCAAAGTAGACAAAAGAGCTATGCTGATAAGAGAAGGAGACCTTTAGAGTTCATGGAAGGAGAACATGTTTTCTTAAGAGTCACTCCTACTACAGGGGTTGGAAAAACTTTGAAAACACGAAAGTTAAACCCATGATTTCTTGGTCCTTATTAAAAAAGAGAGTCGGGCCAGTAGCTTACCAAATAGCCCTCCCACCAAACCTATCAAACCTTCATGATGTTTTTCATGTGTCACAGCTTCAAAAGTATAATCCTAATCCTTCACACATTATGAAACCTGAATCAATACAATTGAAAGATGACTTAACTTATGCAATGAAACCTGTGAGGATTGTGGATAAGGGAGCCAAAGAGCTTAGCAGTAAATGAATTCCTTTGGTAAAGGTTATGTGGAATGGTGTTGGATTAGAGGAGGCTACTTGGGAGTTAGACTCCCACATAAGACAAGATTATCCAGAGCTTTTTGACTAAGGTAAGGAATTTTGGGGACAAAATTTAAAAAAAGGGGGGGGGAGGAGAAATATAACATCCTCCTTAATATATTAGTAATGTTTATGGATAAAAATAAGCTATAATATGTGTTTAACTTGCCCAACTAATTTTGTGACCTTCTGAGTTAATTTAGGCTCTTTGTCGCAACACAGAATATGTAAAATAACTATTTTAACTCAGGAAAATAACATAAATTGTTTAAAAAATAGAAATAAATATGAAAAAATTATTAAGTCACAAATGCATGAAATAAGGTGTAGTTAAAATTTCAAGATAAACAGAGTTAATTTAGTATTTTTAAGTATACTGGTTGTATGTTTTAATACCGAAATGACCTATAGCAGATATGGAAACTTATGGAAATGATGAAACCAAAATTTAGGTGAATCCTAGAATTTATTTTATTATCGTTGGAGGTTAAGAAACTTGATTTAGTGAAATCAAAATATTCCTAAGAGATACAAAATTTCAATAACACATATAAAGTCATCACAACTTATCCGTTTATTGACTTATTTATCTCTTTCTCTCACACTCTCATACGATACCTCCAGCAAACAGAGAAGAGAAAAAAACAGAGGCAACAGTGCAAGCAAATATAGAAGGAAAAGAATGAGGAAGGAATGAGAAATAGAGGAAGACCAAGCTTGAGCTTCCATAGTTTGGAGATTAGAGGTAGGGAAAAACAAGACAACATCTCTTAATTCTTGTCTTTCTTCTCTTGGTATTTTTGTTGGTTGATAACAGGAATATAGAGAAGTCTTTGATTGTGATTCTTACCCATAATGGTTTTTGTTTCTAATTCTTGACTTCCATATGGGTTTTTATCTTTGAAGATGATAATGGATAAATTTTGATTTGTGATGCATGTTTGATGTCTTGCATGGACAATAAAATCCTAGTATGAGTGAAGTTATTTGAGTTGAGCTTGTTTGTGATTCTTGATTTCTATGTTGGTTTTCATCTTTTGAAATGGATGATGGATAGATTTTGAATTGTGAAACCAGTAAAATCACAATTGTATTTGCTTCATTTTTTCTGGTTTGAAACCAGTAAAATCACGATTGTATGTGCTTCATTTTTCTGGTTTGAAACCAGTAAAATAACCAAGATGTTATGACTTTTATGTGCTCTACTGTTGTCATTTGAAACCATTAAAACAACCAGTTGTATGTGCTTCATTTTCAGGTTGAAACCATTAAATGTGGTTGCTTCATTTTCTAGTTGAAAACAGTAACGTGATTGGCTTCATTTTTCTGAGTTGAAACCATTATACATCTTTGTTATATGCTTCATTTTCTAGTTTGAAACCATTAGAATAACCGATTCTCTTTACTATATACCCTGTTATGGGTTGTTCCAAGAGTCTAGTTTTTGGTAATTATTAGTGTAAAATCTGAATAATGTATGCTGATGCAATAATAACCAATTAACTTGAGATCATAATTGGTTATTCAAAGGCACAAAACTACAAACGAAATAGTGCCCATTTAATAGATATTGTGTCGCAGCACTCTTTGAAAAAGAATCATATTTTTATGTTAAATGCAATATTTCATGATTCTAAATGGTGTTTTGTGATGTATCGAAGCTAAATTGATGATACAAGCTCGTAAATACTTACTATAAGAGGATGATTAAGGTTGAGACTTTAAGTTATGCTATGAATTGTTGTTGGAAAACATCATAGATTATAAATGATCAAGAATGGATTTAACATATTTATGCATGTTTTAATTTTCAAACTTGATATTTGACATTTTCATGTATTGTAATGTTATAACTTGGACAAGAGGGCTACAAGTAACTTGGACAAAAGGGAACCAAGGATTATGTTAAAAAATGTTAGTAATGCAAGGAACAAAGGGCGTCCTGCTTACCTAGAAAATAATACAAGGAACAATAGGGCTTCCTGAAACAAAAGAATTTCCTAGAAATGGTCAAATAACATATGCTTTTCTAAAATAAAATTGTTTTACAAAATCATATCATTAGCATCCTAGGGCACATCTTAGGCATATTCATGCATCCTCATGCATTGCATAAACATACATTATGTAATTTGACAATTGTATGAGCAATTGTCTTGTTTTGGGTGAAAAGGTTATTTAAGTTTAATGGCGACTTAAATTGATGATGGTTAAATGTTTTAATTTAAATTATGATATGATGTAATTGATTGAAGTTGTTTTATTTAAATTAATTTGTTTATCTACTTCAGGAAGGGAAAGGACTAAACTTTGGCTTGTGCCTCATTTCTAATTGTTCACTTAGATACATGAACTAATTTTTCCTTGCAGTAGTTGGATTTATGATGATGTCACATTTTAAACTACTATTGAGAATTATCATTCTCACCCCATTTTCTTATTTCCATGATAATCCAGCAAATCAGCTTAGCAGAAGCAAGGATTGACCAAGAAGATATAGTTAGCTAATGTGTTTATATGATATTGATGTATTTAATTTAGTAGTGTTGTATTTGTATATATTTATGACTTGTTATAGGTATTTGTATATCTCAGACATATTTTGTAACTACGTAGTAAATATCAAGTTTCCAGTTGTGTAAAATTATCTTGATCTCTTTACTGTTAGTAAAGGCTCTATATACTTATATGCTAATAATTACAATACAGGTTAATATTCACGTTTAGATTTAGAAGTAATTATCCTGATACTATTTGTATGAGTATATTAATGATATATACACAGTGGTAGTTTTAGGGTGTTACATATCCTACTTTATATATATAAGAGACAGAGGTTTCTGGAAAATTATGCAAGTAGCTTGTGTTTTCAAACTTTAAAACTTGCATTTACATTGCATAATCATACCTCATCACATAAAGCGTTGCATGGTTGATAATTGTATGAGCAGTTGTCATTGCTTCATCAATTGATTGGTTGGTCATTGTTTGATAATATCTTAGGATTGTATGGGCAATCTTTTGATGTTATTGATTGTTGGATATTTATATTGTTTCAAATATTAATGTGTTCAGTTCTTTATTTGTTGTAAATGATTAACTGCTGGTCTTGGTATGTGAATACTAAAAAATTGTGATTTTCTTACCCCTGTATGTTCCATGTAAATCTAAGTGAAGACCATCCAAAAGGAAAGGGCAAGAAAAAGAAGAAACAGGAGACTTAATTTAGTAGTTTTACTTCTTTTTAAACCAATTTGTATATTATTGTTTTTCTGGTTATATATAAAAGTTTATGTATACAATATATATATATATAAAACCTTTTTATCATTCGAGACTTTCTATATTAACTATTAAGGTTGTAACGCCCATTTTTCTTATCCAATACTCACGAAGAAGAAACATCACACTATTATATTTATATAATCGTAAAAACATAAGGTAAGATTATACTACAGAAAATAGTACTTGGTTGGAATTTCCATAAAACCCGGTGTATTAATGCTGGTTTAATTTATCTTAAAACTTTCGCCATGCTCTTATTATATTATCATTATTGTATATCTTTTTTTTGTGTAAGTCATTGTAAGTAGTACAATAGTAAATTAGAAAAAAATCCCTATTGTAGTGAAACTTCAAACATTGAATAGTTATAATACAACCAACAAAAATTAAACCATACATCGGAACTACATTATCATAATTATACGTACAAGCCTGTATTAATTACATTTCCAAAATGTACACAAAAAGCAAAATATGTACCTACCCCAAGAGATACAAAAATATATATACCCATCAATCCAATAATACGTTAGGCTCCCACAAAAATAAACGGACAGCCATCAGTAGCCATCGATAAAAAAAACAGTCCCTAAGACTGACGAGAACGAGAAGGAACCGTAGATGGGTCCTCCTCAGGGTCCTCATCGTCCGACGAGACATCCATCGGAATGACGGAACAATGGGCAGGAGCCCGAGCAGTGGACAAGAAAGAGTCATCACGTGAGGTATAATACATATCCGTCCACATGTCTCTCACAGGCAGGTAAAATTCTAGCCATACAAAGGCATGGAAATCAAAAATAGAAGCATCATAACGTCCCCACGCTAAGGACACCGTCAACTCGCCATGGTATACACAACGATCAGTCTGCACGTTGATATGCCAGCAATCCGGACCACCATGAAAGTTAATTCGCACGTAACCAAAGAATCCACGGGGGCAAAATGACATCCTCAGCAGCCTCGATCTCAATCAAGATACGGCCAAAAACCCTGAAACTCAGTGGTTTCCTTGTCCTCCTCACGAATGTCTTCGGGCAATCATAGGGTGACACATAATGGCCGAATATACAGTAAAGAGGTGAGATACTCTTCATTCATTACCAATAATAGCAGCAAGAAACTAAACGGCGTTGAACGCCCAAATAGAACACAATTTATACATTTAAGCACCACAACATTAAAAATTTATAGTGAACGCAGAATAATAACATTTAAATAACAGAGATACCATCAGCAGTTAATAGTTCAGGTAACTAACAATTTTTACAGAAATAATAATAAGCATGCTTCACAGTTAATAATGCTCATGCTCAATGAGTTATGCGACCGATAGCTCACGATGCAAAAGTGTCTCAAAACCTACTCCATGGAGCTAGACATAAACATTTCGGAGTGAATGATCAAGGAGTAATACCAGTATATCGTTAGCCTCAGAAAATATAGTGTGCTTTATTTCATAAAAATGTTTACGCAATGGCTTATACATGGTACCTCGATAATTGATCACGATATAGGACAACGTCTCAGACAGGATTGTCGGTGTGTCACATTAGTCTATCCCACGCCCCCAGTGGAGCTACCATTGTCTATTGTGAGACACCCACACCTTGACGCCCCCAGGGTCAACAACATATGACACCTACGCTTAGTCTATTCGCACCTGCACATAGGTGTTATTCAACTCTTAGGCCTATATGGCCTTTCTAATAGTGTCCAACGGACGACACATATGCATGATGACACAATGTCAAATCATGTATGTTTATCATAGTCATGTAACAGTATCATTTCATCAGAATATTTTCACGGTACGTAACCATCAAGTATTTAGCCTACAAGGGGGTCCACAATCACTTAGAATCATATTCTGTATCAATCCAATTTTCCAGAGTACATTCGCCATCATGGTCCACATCATGGAATCCACTTTTTCAAGTTATAAGCCATTCGACTAAATGTGACAACATTGTGTTAATTTAATCCTTTAAATTCGTGTCATTCAAGGGTCTTTGAATTTTTATTCTTTCATCGCATTAGGCATTAACTCCTTACCATTAATTCTCTTAATCCTATTAGTTCATTAAAGTCAAATCATTTCCATATTAATTAAGCCAAGGCCGTGGTCCTCATTAGGCTCTCAAGTCCAATATTTGTCTTCATTTTTATGCATTAGTGTATCATTATTCATTCATTTTATGTATTAATTTCATGTTCTCCCAAAACTCACACGCTCGTGTTCTTTCTCTTGAGTAGGATTCTCAATTTTACCAAATTAAGCCTTTAATCAATTATCTTTGCACATTATGAATTCCTAATGGTCTTCTAATGTCCAATTTATCAATTCCTCCATCCAAGTCAAAATTCTTCACCATTGTTCCCCTCCATGGCCGTGAGCCTCACAAAATTAGGGTTCAAGGATTTTCATTTCTTCATTAGTCCTTAATCACTTAATTAATATCAATCCATTAAGCTTTAAAATTTTAAACACCAACACCCCACCAAAGAGGGTGTGGTCCTGAGCCTCTATGCTTCAAGCATGGGGCTTTTGTCTCAACCTCATCAATTTCAATCCATCACAATTTTTACAATGGTAATAAGATTCAAATCTATCTAACAAATCAATTAAAAGAATGAAAATTTAAAGAATCAATTATAAATAAAAATGAAGTAGCAAGAGTAACCCCTATTAGGGTTTCTCATAAATCTTCAAACAACAAGTCTCCAACCACCATTTTTGGTTGAATAGAGTGGTCTCCCTCTTACCAAAGAGGAGAGCACGAAAATAGCCTCCAAAGTGCTCCTTGTGATTTCAGTTTTTGGCTCCTCAAAACCCTAGAAAACAACCTCAAAGAATCAACACCATATCTTGAAAAGAAAGCATCCTTGACCATGAAAATGGTCTTGGAACACGAAAAGGAGAAGAGAAGAGAAGAAAGTTGTGATTTTTACCTTAAAGTTTAAAACTTTGATCTTAAAGAAGGATGGTGAAGATGAAAGATTATGATGTAGGGTATGAAAGGAAAAAGACTTAGAATGATGAAGAGAAGCTAGAAATGAAAGTAATGAAGCAAGAAAATGAAAATGGTGATGGTGGAAGTGGTAACCCGAAATAGAGAAGAAGAGAAAATAGAAGATTTTGGTGAAACTTTGTGAATGAAAGTGGTAGAGATGATGATGGAGAGTAAGGATATGTGGTTGATGAAGAGATCAAAGAAGAGGAGGGGCTGGATTTTTGGATGGCAATGGTGTTTTTAGAGAGAAGGGAGAGCAAATAAGAAGATGAAGTGGTAGAGAGAGAAGTAGTAGGGTAAAAGTGATGAGATAGTTTTGGAGAATTAGGTTAAAGTGATGCAAACAAATTTTTCCCCCTTTTGCTTGGAGTGTGCCACGGCAATGCAGAGAGAGAAGAGGGAAATTGACAAGCTTCTCAAGCAAGCTAAGGTTAGTCATGTCATTTTTAGGTCAAAGCTTCTAGAAACTTGATTAAAATAGCAATATATTTGAATTAAAGTGGATTTGTTATGACATAAAGTAGATTACATTAGGATAAGGTGATAGAATTTTTATTACATGCTATTATCCATTGGATAATAGTTACAGTCGACAAAATTCAGTATTAATTAATCTGACAGATGAATTTCACACAACGTTGTCTAGTTTTTATCTGTTAGAATTTTCTCGTAAAACATGAAACTTCGTGAACTGTGTCAGGCCTCGGGTTTAGTAAGATCCCCCGTCAATGTTTCCATAGTTCAAGGTTCTTGGAGAAAATACCTCGTTTCTCCGGCTCCGCTTAATGTGCACGTAAAATGAAGAATATATTAAAATATTCAACGTTTCTGAAAAATTCCCAAAAAATTTTCAAGAATTACAAATATTATAAAACGACTATTCGTCCTATAATTTTCCAATTTTTGGAACGTTGCAGTTATTTTCCCGACTCTGTCCAATGTGCATGTCAAACGAAGAATATATTAAAATATTCCGCGTTCTTAGAAAAATTCAAAAAAATTCCAGAAAATCATAAATATTATAAGATGAATATTGATAGCAAAATAAATATATTTTGGGGTGTTACAAAGGTTATTATGTATTTTAATTATATCCATTCTTAGAAGTGACACATTTAATGCGATTTATCTTGAAATATTCTATATATTTTATGAAAATTGTATTAAGGCGTTACACGTCCTCTTTATTCTAGTAGTTGTAGTCTATCCTTATGTCTAGATTGAGGATTTATGTGCGTCCTCTTTACTATACTGAGATTGACAGGGCCTAATTACTCGGAGTACTCTTGTATGGTAAATTGATCGTCATAAATGGGTTGAAGTGCACCAACCCGAAAGTAGGCTACTACTAAGTGAATGAATGATATTATGAGCGCATAACTTTGAATATAAGATGAGACTTGATTCTTAATGATTTAAAATATGATGAGATTTTCTTAAAAGAGATTGATGAATTGAGATTGGATAAATTGATTCATAATTTGAAGAGTTTTTTAGAAACGATATTTATTAATAAGATTTTTATGATAAAGATATTTTTGAATATTTGATAACATGATTTATATTCGAACAATATGAAATTCAAACATATGATTTATGAAGTAAATTTTGATGATACGAATGATTTTCTAAAGTTAAAATGAATTGACTATTTCGGGAAGAGGAATGACTTGTTTTGGTTTTCTACGACCTTCTTAGAAAGATGATAAATGTTTTGTAATGGATTTTTTCCCCAAATAGCTTGAATTGTTGTGATGACATATTTTAATTAAATTACTAAGAATTTCATAATTCTCACCCCATACATCTATGTTTTCAGCAATGATTTCAAGAAAGACCAACAACAATCAAGCAAGATGAAGATGGATGAAGCTTTGGAATGAAGATACAGTTCGTATCTTTGGTTTAGCTTTTTGTATCGTGGAATTATATATTATGTAATGCTTAGTGATGTGTAATTTGTATATAATTCCTTTCATATTGTATATATTTTATGTTTCCATAAAAAGCTCATATTTTGTATATTATCAAATTTGTTTTATTTAAATATTTTGGATATGCATAAGTAATGTACCAAATTTCTAGTTACTGATGTGTAAATCATTTATGTCATTAGTACTAGTAATTTGGGATGTTACATTATGGTATCATAGCAGTTCATCCTATTGAGCCTGGGTATGGACTAGCTATGCTTGTTATGCATTTGTCTTATCTTGATGATAAGATGCATAGGTAGAATTGCATAACTACCTTGAGTTTGTATGTTTATAGTTAACTGTCATACAACTGCATAATATTGAGCCTGATCAACTCAATATAATGTGCGGCATGTGCAGGAGACTATGGCATCGACCAGGCGTACGCGTAAAGGCAGACCATCTAAAGGCAGACCAATAAAAATACAAGAAACATAATGGAAGTACTCAGGAAGATGGTAACTTCAATAAAAGAGAATAAGGAAGAATGTTCATGGCCATGAAGAAATATAAGAAGCAGCAGTGGTGAGAGACTAAACTTTTTTTATAATTCATCTAAGTTCAGAAAGTGTGATCCACTCATCTTATATGGAGGATATGATTCAACCAAGCTGGAAGTGGACATAGGAGCTTGAAAAGATATTTGTTGGGTTAGTCTGCATTAATGAGTAGCGGATCTCCTATGTCTCTTTTATGCTGAAAGGGAAAGTTGAACTTGAAGGAATAATGTTAAGAGACTTTTGGAGGCTACTAAAATTCAAGTTACATGGAAGGTGTTTAAAGTCACATTCCTAGAAAAATACTTCTCACCAAATGTTCAAGAAGAAAAGGAGATGGAATTTCTAGAACTTAAGTAAGGGCACTTAATAGTGGGTTAGTACTTAACAGAGTTTGAAGAATTATTTAAGTTCTCCCTGTAACACCCTTGTGGGGATGTCACATATATAAATAAAATAAAAGAAAGATAAATAAAATCTACCCAAGTTGTAAAACATTTGTAACATAATATTGCGGGTTGTAAAATTCTTCTTGTTAAACAGAATAGTATTGAATAAAATAACGCGGAAACACAAAATAAACAAACCAACATCACACATAATATACATATGGTTCTAGTTATAAGTTATACAAATAATTTACAACTATCCATATTTAAACTAAAACAGTAAACAAAACAGTAAAAGTCAAAATATACAAACGCAGACGCGCCCAAGTACACATCCTAAATATCTAACCCTCTGAAGGATCACTCTCAGATGAAACTTCAGGTGATAAATATCCAGGATGCCTCGACCCTCTACAGACACGGGTCAGTGCAGTCGACACGCTGCTAATCTCACTAGGCGCATCAAACATACCGCCCCAATGACGCCTAAGAGATAGCGGCAACTCCACATGTAGGTACAGCAAGGTAGAAAAGATCGGCACTCCATCAAACTCTGTACGTATGGTCACAGTCAGACACCCTACGTACGTCACCGAGTCTCTATCCTCTCGCAGACGCTAGGCTTCAGAGCCTCCGTGAAACTCCAGTTGCACGAATCCAAAGAATCCTGGTAGCGTCATATCCACACAGTCAATCCAATGGGTACGGATGATCGGATGGTTCTTGATCGTAGAATTGATCTTCGGCTTGCTGCTCCTCCTCCTCTTCAGGATACTCACACTCAAGAGGTTGTTCCTCTTCCTCAAACTCTTTATCACATAATTTAAAATATACAGATAACACATACACGAAAGAGATAAGACAATCTATATCACCACAAACATGGTAAAATAAGAAAACGACAATACAACAGGCATAACAGTTCATACAATATAGCATACTATAATAACATAAATCATAATATTAAATAATACAGAAACTCAATACAACAACATACAATGGTACATATGAATAAAATGGTACGAGATAGATAAAATAATACGAGATAGATAAAAATAGAGCAAATAAATAACATTAAAATGTATAACACATAAATATATGAAATGTGACTCAACCCTACTCCATGGAGCTAAAAATACAGACATCAGAGAGAATGACCCGCAAAATCTATTAGTACCGTCGACCGCCCAATAACTATTTATTTGTCTCACGTTGCGTCTATAGCTCTTTGTAAAAAAAGATGTAGTGGTGTAGCACACTGCTTTGTCATACACGTCGTGTCACTACAGGCTTGCACTAATAGATTTCACAAGATCTTGATTAAATATAGTGCGTGTCGAGTCCATTAGTGTGTTACCAGTTACCACGACCCAGAGGAGCGACCAACTGTCCACAAATGGAATAATCTGCACACTAATGTCTCTAAGTTCATTCAAGTTGAACTACACTACGCTTATCACACCGATAACACGATGTTATTCATCTCGTCAATCAGTCTACCAATTATCAACCAAATTGGCACAACGCAATGTATGATAAAAAAATTATGAATATGCCCTCACTGGCAAAAATTCCAAATATGCCCTCACTGGCAAAAATTCCAAATATGCCCTCACTAGCAAAAATTACGAATATGCCCTCACTAGCAAATCGCATATATATACAGTATGTCCTACCTGATAGTACTGCTCCACAATCTGTCCGGGTCCACCACTTTGGCCGGACAGTAAAAACTTACTGTTTTCGTCAATCGGGTAGAAATTTTATCGCGTTTTCAAAATCTCGTCGCTTTTCCAAACGTTTTTAAATTGCGTAAATATATTTTTCTGTTTTTAAAATCGCGTACTGTTTTTCAAACATTTTCTCAATCGCGTAAGATTTTTAAATCATTTTCTTATCTGAATTCCTTAAAAATTACTGTTTCAATAAACAGAAATAATATTTAATACGTTTAAACTACGTAGAATATTTTTCATACCGTATAAATTATATTTGCTATCTTTTCTATCTTATTTGTCTGTTTTTAGCAAAAATTTGATAGTATTTTGCTTAAAAAATGTATAACAATGATTTTCTAAGTTTTCCGTAAAAATTCCTTTTATTTATATTATAACCATTTAATTACACTTTTGAAAACTACTAACGTGCTTCAAAATATAATATGAGCTCTACGTTAGAAATTTTACAAAAGCTACTGTATTTACTTTTAACCACTAAAATCATTAGTTTTAACTTCTTAAACTTAATCTAATCAATTTATTTCTTCAAAACTCATTGTAGAAAAATTCCTTTTAACATATATTGCTTCTTTTTGTTGAAAATGGTTTGGAAATGATTTTAGAAATCATAAATCCTTGGCTTTGGCATGTTGGCCGAAACACTTAAAATTACCATTAGATCTCTACATTCATTTTTCTTGCTCTAAACAATTTTGCATCTTGTTAATTTTCCTAGGTTAATTAAATCACACTCTTAGAAAATTGATGAGAACATTTTGGTTCTCCTTTTTGGTTGAGGTCGTGAGCCTTAGTGGTGTGTTCTTTGGAACACTCATGCAATCCTTGACATGTTGTTCACATCCTACTATTTACACATGCATTTCTAACACATACAATATTTTTAAAGCTTGTAGACATGCATATTAATACAAATCACAAATAGGAAAGCTATTAACAAACACACAAATGAATCCTTATGGATTCTACAATCACAAACAATTTCCATCTTCTTACCACCACCCAAGGATGATAAGATTTAAGTCTTCCTCTTACCTTAAATGAAGACAAATACTCTTTCACTCCTTTCTAGGGTTTCGGTTTTCATCCTCCAAGACACCTATCAAGCTTAAACAAAAATTCTACAAGTTATAATCATCAAAGAAAGCTTAAACCATGGATCAATCATGGCTTAGAACTTTGAAAAAGAATTTAGAAATGAAAAACAAAGATTTTCACCTTCAAGGTAGAATCTTCAAAGTAGTTTTTCAAGCTCAAGATGAAAGATTTTGCAAGGACTCTCAACTAGAGATGTTCTTAGAATTGTGTTTAGGTTTAGAAAAGTTGGTTAGAAGAAATTTTGGGTGGTTGGATGGTGAAGAATGGTGTTTGGCCGAATGGTGCTTCAAGAAATCACCAATGGAGTTTAGTATTTTTGGAAGAGAGAAAAGAGAGAAAGTGTTAGGAAATTAAGTGATTTTTGGCTCTCCAAAGGCACTTGGCCGTAGACATCAAGGGCAAGGGAGGTGTCCATTAGGTTGGCTCCATCCAAGCCTTAGGATTGATGAATGGTGAGGATTAAAACTTGGTCACCAAGCTTTGCTCTCATTGGTTAATCTAAGCCTAGTCACTAAGCCTTGTCATTAAGCCTTGTCACTAATTAAGCCTTGTCACATGCTTAGTCACATGCTCTTGAATGTTCCACCACTAATGATGTTTAATTAAGCTACTAATCCTATTAAGTTTTTACTAAACGTGGGTCCCGCAAAACATTTCCGGGTCCATTACCGCTTATTTATTCTGACTAATAAAATAATATTATAATATTATAAAATTATTTTATTTTATAGTTAAATCTTAAAAATTAAAAGATTACTAACCGTATCATTCAAAATTGGGTTTAGTAAGATCCCCACTCCGAATAATTAAAATAAGATTTCCCAGGTCCAGAAAAATATTATTTTCCTGTCCCGGAGCAAATTACACAAAAAGTTTAAATAAAATAACAGACAGTATTATAAAGCAGTAATTCATACAGAAAAACAACAAACAGTACCAAAAAGACACAACGGTCATTTATCTTAAAGTTGAAAAACATCGACCAGTACATTCGGGACTCAACGGTAATACCCCAAAAGTTTAGGGTGTTACAACTCTCCCCAACAAACAAAAATTTTCTCCTCGAAATTCGTTATAACTCAGAACAAATGAGGATATTGCTCCCTCATCTTGTCTTCCAGCTCCCAGGTAGTATCACCTGTCACATCATTCCATATGACCTTCACCAACTCAATCATCTTCCCTCGAAGCTGCTTTACTTTTCTGTCCTCTATTCTAACAGGTAAAGTCTCGTAAGTTAGATTCTCCTTCAGCTATTCTTCATCTGGTTGTATAACATGCGTTGGATCTAGAATATATTTCCTTAGCTGGGATACATGAAATACATCATGCAGATTGGATAGAAAAGGCGGCAAAGCAATCTGATAAGCTATAGGACCTATACGTCGGATAATCTGATATGGTCCATTGAACTTAGGAGTAAGCTTCTTGGATTTGATAACTCTTCCGACACCGGTCGTAGGAGTCACTCTTAGAAATACATGCTCACCCTTCTCAAATTCAAGAGGTCGCCTTCGTTTATCAGCATAACTCTTTTGTCTGCTTTGCGTCGTCCTCATTTTCTCTTGTATCATCTTTACCTTCTCCGTAGTCTGTTGTACAAGATCTGGTCCAATAGTCATACTTTTCCCATCTTGATACCAACACAACGGTGTTCGACAACGCCTTCCATACAACGCCTCATAGGGTGTCATTCCTATACTTGCATGAAAACTGTTATTGTAGGTGAATTCTATCAAAGATAAAAATTCATCCCAACTCCCTCGTTGCTCCAAAACACAAGCTCGCAACAGATCTTCCAAAGACTATATAGTTCTCTCTATTTGTCCATCAGTTTGCGGATGATAAGCTGAACTTAACCGCAACTTAGTTCCCATGGCTTCTTGTAAACTTCGCCAGAACCTCGATGTAAACCTTGGATCTCTGTCAGAAACTATACATGTAGGCACACCATGTAATCTGACAATCTCACTGATGTATATTTGGGTTAATCTTTCCAACGAATACTTAATATTAATTGGCAAGAAATGAGCCGACTTCGTAAGCCTGTCGACTATAACCCATATCGAATCATGACCTTTCCTCGTCTTCGGCAATCCAGTAACAAAATCCATAGAGATACTATCCCACTTCCACTCTGGAATAGCTAACGGTTGCAACATACCAGCTGGTCTCTGATGTTCCACTTTCGCCTTCTGGCAAACCAGACAAGACTCCACACGTTCCGCTACGTCTCTTTTCATCCTTGGCCACCAAAACAACTTCTTTAAGTCTTGGTACATTTTGGTCATCCCCGGATGCAAACTCAGATCACTAGTATGAGCGTCATCTAGAATTCCCTTCTTAAGCTCAAGATCATCAGGTACACAGATTCTTCCCTTATATCTCAAGAGTCCATCCGTTCCTTCTTCTACCGTTGCCTTATGACCTTGCTTTAACAATTCTCTTTCATTTTGCAAAAACGGGTCCTCCTCTTGTTTCTCTCGTATCGTATCAAGTAGTTCATTGATAATTATCACCTTCCACAGTCGAATCCTTCCAGGTACAAATTCCACTGACAACCATAAATCTCAGAATTTATTAATCAATTCTTCTTCCTTTATCATCATTGCCGAAACACTAATCACTTTTTTGCTCAAGGCGTCAGCTACCACATTAGCTTTTCCTAGATGGTATTGAAGTTGAAAATCATAATCCTTTAAGAATTCCAACCATCGCCTTTGCCTCATATTCAATTCTTTCAGATCAAACAAGTACTTCAAGCTCTTGTGATCACTAAAGACATTGAACATTGTTCCATACAGAAAATGCCTCCACACTTTCAGAGCAAAGACCACTGCGGCCAATTCCAAATCATGTGCTGGATAATTCTTCTCATGAACCTTTAACTGTCGAGAAGCATACGCCACAACATTCCGATCTTGCATCAATACGCATCCTAACCCCTGGTAAGAAGCGTCACAATACACATCAAAAGCTCTGTTAGAATCTGGAAAAATCAACACTGGTGCAGTTGTTAACCTCCTCTTCAATTCTTGGAAACTAGCTTCACGTTCTTCCATCCACTCAAAAGCTTGACTTTTCCTCATGAGCTATGTAAGCGGTCCAGCAATCTTGGAAAAACCCTCGATAAACCTCCGGTAATATCCAGCAAGTCCAACAAAACTTCGAACTTCTGTCACAGTCTTAGGCCTCTCCCATTGTAAAATAGTCTCCACTTTCGATGGGTCTACCGCAATACCTTTCTTTGAAATCACGTGACCTAGAAATTGGACTTCCTCCAACCAAAACTCACACTTGGCCAATTTCGCGTACAGCTTCTTTTCCTTTAAAATCTGAAGAATAATATCGAGATGTTCAGCATGCTCTTCCTTAGATTGAGAATAGATCAGAATGTCATCGATGAAGACAACGACCAATCTGTCTAGATACGGACAAAAAATCCTGTTCATATAGTCCATAAATATGGCAGGAGCATTCGTCACCCCAAATGGCATTACCTGATACTCATAATGTCCATAACGAGTTCGAAAAGTTGTTTTGGGTATATCCTCCCCCTTAACACGGATCTGGTGATAACCCGATCTTAGATCTATTTTAGAAAATACCACTGCTCCCTTCAACTGATCCATCAAATCGTTAATTCTTGGAAGCGAATATTTATTCTCGATAGTCACTTTATTCAACTGACGATAATCTATGCAAAGTTGAGATGTTCCGTCTTTCTTCTTGACCAAAAGCACTGGTGCTCCCCATGGTGAAACACTAGGTCGCACAAACTGTTTCTCCAACAAATCCACCAATTGTTGTTTTAGCTCCACCAACTCTGCTGGCGACATTCGGTATGGCGCAATTGAGATAGGACTTGCTCCTGGTACTAAATCAATTGAAAACTCGATCTCCCTCTCAGGTGGCAAACCAGGCACGTCATCAGGAAAAATCTCTGAAAACTCATTGACAACAGGAATAGTATTCACATCTTTCCCATTCTTGACCTCTAGAGAAGACAATAACATATATCCCTGTGCTCCCTCTCTTAACAATGACTTGACTTTAACAGCAGTCAAGAATCCAGACTTTTCTTCCTTAGGAAAAACTATGGTTTTGCTTGCACAATCTATAAGGATATGGTTAGAAGATAACCAGTCCATCCCTAATATTACATCTATCTCAACAAGAGGCAAACAAATCAAGTTGACCGAAAACACACGGTCCTTTATAACAACAGGATAATCCAAACATATCTTAGATGTAATTACATGTTTAGCAGTTGGCGTAGATACACTCAATTTAACATTCAGAGAAGACACAGGCAACTTCAATCTTTTCACACAATCATATGCAATAAATGAATGTGTCGCACCAGAATCATATAACACAGTCAGAAGATTACCTCCAATAGCACCTTCTCCCTGAATAAGATCATCAGATTGAGAAATTTTTGTTCCAGTCATAGTATATACTCGCCCTCCAGACCTCGGTTGAATACTTCCTGACCTTGGCTGAGTAGCACGAACACTTCTCATAGCTGGCTTTCTCTCTGGCTGAGTACAATCCCTAGATATATGTCCAGGCTGTCTGCAATTAAAACAAACAGTTCCTCTGATAGGGCATTCACTAGAAAGATGGCCCTTCTTTCCACACTTAAAACATATTGGCGTGAACGCCACCCCTTGTCCAGCTCTACTACCACTAGCATTTCCCCCAACTGGTGGTCGTTGAGGTTGATTCCCTGGTGGTTTAGAATATGGCTTGCGCTGAAACCGACTATTATTACTGTTACCACCCCTCTGAAATCTTGTTGGCCCAAAGTTACGGTTTCTTTGATCTCGTGACGGCTCTAATTCCTCGAGTCGTGCACACGCATCAACTAAAGCATAAAACTGGTTCATTCTCAAGGATATCACTCCTCGCTTTAGTTCCACTCTTAACCCTGCTTCAAACTTCCGACATCTCCACCCATCATCTGGTCAAGTTTGAGCATAATCTGAGAATTGAAACAAACTTTCAAATTTTGTAGCATACTCATTCACCGTCATGTTACCTTGACGTAAACCAAGAAATTCCATCTCCTTGGCATGTCTAGCACTTGCAAGAAAATACTTCTCTAGAAATACATCAGAAAATACTTCCCATGTAATTTCTGTTCCTTTAGCCTGCAATAACCGGCGGGTTCCTCTCCACCAATGTTCTCCATCTCCCCTCAACATAAAGGTTGCATACGTCACCTTCTTATCATCTGGGCATCTCATCCCTTCAAAGATCTTCTCCAAGTCTTGTATCCATTGACTTGCTTTTTCAGGATTAATCTCGCCTCTAAACTGTGGCGGATTATTACGCCTAAATTCAGATAAATTTAGGGCATCAGCAGTAGCATCTTGCTGTTGAGCTGCTCTCAGATTCTGCTGAGTAATTACTTCGGCCATTCGTTGCATAGCCTCCGCTTTTGCAATCAGTGGATCCACTACATGATTTGCATTCGCACGTGTTCCTCTTCCGCCAGACATCTTCTTTCTTCAATCATAACAAAACAAAATTAGATATATCCTTTCGGAAGTAAATCACAGAGAATCACATAGCACAAACAAAAACAGACCCAACCATAACCCCAAAAGACTCTAACTTGGGCTCTAATACCAACTAATGTAACACCCTTGTGGGGATGTCACATATATAAATAAAATAAAAGAAAGATAAATAAAATCTACCTAAGTTGTAAAACATTTGTAACATAATATTACGGGTTGTAAAATTCTTCTTATTAAATAGAATAGTATTGAATAAAATAACGCGGAAACACAAAATAAACGAACTAACATCACACATAATATACATATGATTCTAGTTATAAGTTATACAAATAATTTACAACTATCCATATTTAAACTAAAACAGTAAACAAAATAGTAAAAGTCAAAATATACAAACGCATACGCGCCCAAGTACACATCCTAAATATCTAACCCTCTGAAGGATCACTCTCAGATGAAACTTCAGGTGATAAATATCCAGGATGCCTTGACCCTCTACGGACACGGGTCAGTGCAGTCGACACGCTGCTAATCTCACTAGGCGCATCAAGCATACCGCCCCAATGACACCTAAGAGATAGCGGCAACTCCACATGTAGGTATAGCAAGGTAGAAAAGATCGGCACTCCATCAAACTCCGTACGTATGGTCACAGTCAGACGCCCTACGTGCGTCACCGAGTCTCTATCCTCTCGCAGACGCTAGGCTTCAGAGCCTCCGTGAAACTCCAGTTGCACGAATCCAAAGAATCCTGGTAGCGTCATATCCACACAGTCAATCCAATGGGTACGGATGATCGGATGGTTCTTGATCGTAGAACTGATCTTTGGCTTGCTGCTCCTCCTCCTCTTTGGGATACTCACACTCAAGAGGCTATTCCTCTTCCTCAAACTCTTTATCACATAATTTAAAATATGCAGATAACACATACATGAAAGAGGTAAGACAATCTATATCACCACAAACATGGTAAAATAAGAAAACGACAATACAATAGGCATAACAGTTCATACAATATAGCATACTATAATAACATAAATCATAATATTAAATAATACAGAAACTCAATACAACAACATACAATGGTACATATGAATAAAATGGTACAGATAGATAAAATAATACAGATAGATAAAATAGAGTAAATAAATAACATTAAAATGTATAACACATAAATATATGAAATGTGACTCAACCCTACTCCATGGAGCTAAAAATACAGACATCAGAGAGAACGACCCGCAAAATCTATTAGTACCGTCGATCGCCCAATAACTATTCCATTGTCTCACGTTGCGTCTATAGCCCATTTTGTAAAAAAAGATGTAGTGGTGTAGCACACTGTCATACGTCGTGTCACTACAGGCTTGCACTAATAGACTTCACAAGATCTTGATTAAGTATAGTGCGTGTCGAGTCCATTAGTGTGTTACCAGTTACCATGACCCAGAGGAGCGACCAACTGTCCATAAATGGAATAATCTGCACACTAATGTCTCCAAGTTCATTCAAGTTGAACTACACTACGCTTATCATACCGACAACACGATATTATTCATCTCGTTAATCAATCTACCAATTATCAACCAAATTGGCACAACGCAATGCATGATAAAAAAATTATGAATATGCCCTCACTGGCAAAAATTCCAAATATGCCCTCACTGGCAAAAATTCCAAATATGCCCTCACTGGCAAAAATTATGAATATGCCCTCACTGGCAAATCGCATATATATACAGTATGTCCCACCTGACAGTACTGTTCCACAATCTGTCCGGGTCCACCACTTTGGCCTGACAGTAAAAACTTACTGTTTTCGTCAATCGCGTAGAAATTTTATCGCGTTTTCAAAATCTCGTCGCTTTTCCAAACGTTTTTAAATCGCGTAAATATATTTTACTGTTTTTAAAATCGCGTACTATTTTTCAAACATTTTCTCAATTGCGTAAGATTTTAAATCATTTTCTGGTTTGAATTCCTTAAAAATTACTGTTTCAATAAGCAAAAATAATATTTAATACGTTTAAACTACGTAGAATATTTTTCATACCGTATAAATTATATTTGCTATCTTTTCTATCTTATTTGTCTGTTTTTAGCAAAAAATTGACAGTATTTTGCTTAGAAAATGTATAACAATGATTTTCTAAGTTTTCCATAAAATTTCCTTTTATTTATATTATAACCATTTAATTACACTTTTGAAAACTACTAACGTGCTTCAAAATATAATATGAGCTCTACGTTAGAAATTTTACAAAAGCTACTGTATTTACTTTTAACCACTAAAATCATTAGTTTTAACTTCTTAAACTTAATCTAATCAATTTATTTCTTCAAAACTCATTGTAGAAAAATTCCTTTTAACATATATTGCTTCTTTTTGATTGAAAATGGTTTGGAAATGATTTTAGAAATCATAAATCCTTGGCTTTGGCATGTTGGCGAAACACTTAAAATTACCATTAGATCTCTACATTCATTTTTCTTGCTCTAAACAATTTTGCATCTTGTTAATTTTCCTAGGTTAATTAAATCACACTCTTAGAAAATTGATGAGAACATTTTGGTTCTCCTTTTTGGTTGAGGCCGTGAGCCTTAGTGGTGTGTTCTTTGGAACACTCATGCAATCCTTGACATGTTGTTCACATCCTACTATTTACACATGCATTTCTAACACATACAATATTTTTAAAGCTTGTAGACATGCATATTAATACAAATCACAAATAGGAAAGCTATTAACAAGCACACAAATGAATCCTTATGGATTCTACAATCACAAACAATTTCCATCTTCTTACCACCACCCAAGGATGATAAGATTTAAGTCTTCCTCTTACCTTAAATGAAGACAAATACTCTTTCACTCTTTTCTAGGGTTTCGGTTTTCACCCTCCAAGACACCTATCAAGCTTAAACAAAAATTCTACAAGTTATAATCATGAAAGAAAGCTTAAACCATGGATCAATCATGGCTTAGAACTTTGAAAAAGAATTTAGAAATTAAAAACAAAGATTTTCACCTTCAAGGTAGAATCTTCAAAGTAGTTTTTCAAGCTCAAGATGAAAGATTTTGCAAGAACTCTCAACTAGAGATGTTCTTAGAATTGTGTTTAGGTTTAGAAAAGTTAGTTAGAAGAAATTTGGGGTGGTTGGATGGTGAAGAATGGTGTTTGGCCGAATGGTGCTTTAAGAAATCACCAATGGAGTTTGGTATTTTTGGAAGAGAGAGAAGAGAGAAAGTGTTAGGAAATTAAGTGATTTTTGGCTCTCTAAAGGCACTTGGCCGTAGACATCAAGGGCAAGGGAGGTGTCCATTAGGTTGGCTCCATCCAAGCTTTAGGATTGATGAATGGTGAGGATTAAAACTTGGTCACCAAGCTTTGCTCTCATTTGTTAATCTAAGCCTAGTCACTAAGCCTTGTCATTAAGCCTTGTCACTAATTAAGCCTTGTCACATGCTTAGTCACATGCTCTTGAATGTTCCACCACTAATGATGTTTAATTAAGCTACTAATCCTATTAAGTTTTTACTAAACGTGGGTCTCGCAAAACATTTCTGGGTCCATTACCGCTTATTTGTACTGACTAATAAAATAATATTATAAAATTATTTTATTTTACAGTTAAATCCTAAAAATTAAAAGATTACTAACCGTATCATTTAAAATTGGGTTTAGTAAGATCCCCCAGTTTCGAATAATTAAAATAAGATTTCCCCAGCCTGAAAAATATTATTTTCCTGTCCCGGAGCAAATCACACAAAAAGTTCAAATAAAATAATATACAGTATTATAAAGCAGTAATTCATACAGAAAAATAACAAACAGTACAAAAAGGACACAACGGTCATTTATCCTAAAGTTAAAAAACATCGAACAGTACATTCGGGACTCAACGGTAATACCCCAAAAGTTTAGGGTGTTACACTCCCCACATTTCAAGTCTAATTCGGATGAAAAATGGGAATATGTCAAACTTGAGGCTAGTTTGGAAGGATGCATAAGGAAGGTTGTATGTCCATTGGAAATTCATAATTTCCATACTTTGCCAAACAAATACAACATTGTGGAATTGGTGAAACAAAAGGGATTCTAACAGATTTCCCATTTGATGTGTTTGAAGATATGCTCAGTGTAGGCATGCCCCACCTATGGTTAGGATGGAGAAGATGTTTGAGAACATCTAGCCTAAACTTTTAGGGCTCCTTAGTTCCTTTTCAGTCTACTTCTTAACTAGAAACATTTTGATATTTATGGTCCATGGAGGAAGAAAAATCTTGTTGAATATGGAATTATTACTCAGGGCATGGCTCTTACAAGGATCAATGACCAATATTTGACTAATGTTTTGTTGAAGAACAATGCCAAGCTTGGTGAGTTGAATTCATTGTTAAGCATTGAACATTCTTCTTCTCTTCCTGTTGTTTCCTAAGCTCCCACCCTTATTCTAGGCATCGATATGTTACATGGTCCACCAGGACAGCCTGATATTCCTTCAATTGCAATGGTGGTTAGCTCTAAACAGAGGCCCTTGATATCAAAGCATAGGATATGTGTTCGTAGTCTATCTACAAAGACTGAAATGATAGAAAATTGTTCAAGAAAATGTCTGAAAAGGAAATATGATCTTGATTATGTTTGTTGTGTTTGTGGGATTATTGACTGAGGAATTGAAACCATATTTGGGTTCTAGTACAAGGTTAAAGGAAGTACAAGAATGTATGTTAGATGTATTTGGAATTAAGATTGTTGAAGATGATCTCATGGTAACTGTAACTTCTGCGCACCCATGGCAGATAAAGCAGATGAAACCTCATCAAGTAGAAGGATTCACTTTTCTTGTTAGAAATCTTGCGGGTGAGTATCCCGGGGATTGTATCTTGGCTCATGCCCTGAGTTCTAGAAATATATTCATGATTTTCAATTTCATGCAAAAATTTTCTTAACAAGTATCCTAATGCTAGATCTTTAGTGGTGCTTCCTAGGGGAACACTATCGACTTGGGAAAAAGTTAAAAAAAAATAGATACTAATTTTCAATAATTAGAAGTGCTGAAACAGTGGGTGGAGCGAAAGAGTATTTTTTTCTTGGGATACAAGCAATTCTTTTCAATTGTCTGTGAGAAAAGAACTAGTAATTCATTATTATCTTGCCAAAAAGAAATATGGTTTAAGATTCCTTTAATTCTTATTAGATTAGAGACACCCTCCAAGGAATGAAAATATTGATATGGTACAGTTCCTTATTCAGGTACAAATACCTAGAAAGGTTGTACTGTCAGGAACCTTATATCAAAATCATGTCAGGAAGGTGTTTGGTGTTGTAAATCTTGTGCGACCAAAGTTTCTAAAGTTGAAAATATCTAAATCTGATGTTAAGCTCATTCATAAGTAGAATACATATACTTGGTATAAGAAACTTCTTTGCAGAAGGACATATATTTTCAAAGGAAAGTGGTCATCATACAAGCTTTGCATAAGATGACGAGCAAGGTATTTTACTATTATAAGGGAAATGTTTTCCATGAGCTTCTTTATAAGCTTCTTGATCTAGTTAATTTCATGGCGATACTTAATCTTACCCTATACAGAAGCGTGAAGCTAGGAAGATTAAAAGAGTTATTCAAAATTTTTGAATAAGGTGAATCAAATTTTGAGGACAAAATTTATAGAAAGGGGGGATTGTAACATTCTTCCCAACCTAATAGTCTGTATTGGAGTTATAGTGGCTCAATAAAATTGGTAGAAGTTGCCTAATAGCTGTGGCAATGATTTGGGTTGAGTTAAGTGTAAATCTATAACATCAGATGTAACATTCTGTCCAACCTAGTGATATTGATCGGTTTTATAGTAGTTCAATAAATTTGGTATTAGTTACCTGATAAATTGCATAATTATTTAGATTGAAGTGAGTATAAATCTATAACCCTGAATGTGTGAAATAACTAAGAAAGCATAAATAAATATGAAAAAATGTTTCTAAGTCATAAATGCTTGGAATGAACTATATTAAAATTTTAGAGACCAAATGAGTTTGTTTGATATTTTTAATAACATTGAGAAAGTGTTTATAAATTAAATAAAATAGATAGATAGGTTGGAAAATTATAAAATTATTTGACGATATAAATGGAATATAAAAAATATTTTGATATAAAAAGTAAGTTAAGGCAGGTACGTTTACTTGCCTTACAAGTTCAATTTAATTTAAAAGAAATAGTGCAATTTATCTAATGAATGACAATGTATAGAAAATTATGAAAATCAAAATATATAAATTTAGTTAAGATCTGTGATTTTTAAGAACACTAATGAAAGTTGGAAACTTGGTTTCGAAAGAATAAAATGTTCCTAGGAGACACAAAAGTTCCAGGTGAATTTTATAAAATTCTTTCCCATCATTTTAAGCCACAGATTTCTTATCCTCTTCCACTATTCATTTTCTATTTCCTTTCTTCCTTTTCACTCTCATCTCTCAATTTATGGTTGTTGTTCTCTCTCAAGCATCCGATCACGCTATGCTCATTCTCTCTCACGCATCTGTTCTCACTGTTGTCCTTAGTCGTTCGTCCCGTTGTGTAGCTCAGTCGTCCGTTTTCATTGCTCTGTCATTCATCTGCTCGTTGCTCTGCTATTCGTCTTCATTGTCCTCCGTTGTTGGTTCATTTCATTGTTACCTGAGTTAGTCTGTTTTGGCCATTTCATTTCTTTTTTGATTCTTTGATTCTCACTCACACTTTCTCTTTCGTTTTGTGAGTGCTAGTACAAAGAAAATAAAGGCAAAAATGGAGAAATAAAATAAACAGAAGCATGAGAGAAATGGGGGAAAAGGAGAATGTGAAAAGGAGAAACGAAATCAAGGATACATGGAGTATGAGGTAGGGGGAAATGTTTTCCTACTTTGCTTAGTATTTTTTTCATTCCTGGTTGATGTTTTGCCGTGGACAGAGAAATAGTTTTCCATTAATTTTTCTATTCATCTTTTATTCCTAAAAGCTTTAGAAACTTATGACTAGTTTGATTATTTTGAATGGAGAAGTTGATGATTTTGATGTTGTTAAGTTAGTAGATGTTGATTTGTGCTTGATAATGGTATTGGAATATGGTTTTGTTGCTTGATTAGCTATGCATGTTGCCCATGGTTTGTGCATTGATTTTAGGTAGAATTGAGATGTTTTATCAATTGCAATAATGACTCAAATTGTGATAATGAGTATAGACTAATTGCTGCCCTATTTTAGTTGAGTTTTAAAGACATTTAAGTTGAATTTGAAGCATGATTGGATGGTTATTTCAGTGTTGATTTTTGAATATTAAAAATGATATATTAGTTTTTGTTCTTATATTAAATTCTAGATAATGCAGCTATGTGGTTGAATTTAATAGAGTTTGAATGTTGTTTTTAAAGATTTAAGCATGCAAATGAGGCTTGGATTGGATATATATAAGTACCCATGGTTATTTAGACATGTCTTTTAGTGATAATAGGAATTTTGTGAAGCCAAAATGTTGAGTATTGGCTGGAATCTGATAGTAGCATTTTGCTTGGGCTTGATTTTGACTCTTTTAAATCTTCCATTAATGATTATTTTTGTTCTTGCTTTTGATTGAAATTAGTGATTAATTGTAAATAAAGTTTGGAACATGATCATGTGTTTAATTTTTGTTAGTTTTGAGGGAATGGAAAAAAATGGGTTTTTCCTTTTGGTTCTTAATTGAGTTTGATCTGAATTTGAATAGTTTAGAATGTATTTTGATGTTATAATGTGATTGAGGTTCTGGACATGTGTTAAAAGTATGATTAGAAGGAAGAAATTTGATTGGAAAATGAGGTAAGGGGTTTATGTATTCAACTTGTTTCTTTTATTGATTTAACTATATTTATGACCCTTACGCATGACCAAAACAGAATAATTGTGGGTGTTATTGATCTAAATTACTCTTCCTTTTTCCATTGATATTTTGACTTGGAAATTATGGTAATGTTGTGATGAAGACCATGTGCTTTGCTTCAATTGTTATACGACCAAGTATTGACTTAGAAAAAATTAACAGGTGGTACTTGTGCTTAGTTGTATATGTGTGCTTGGTGCTTAACTGTGTGTGTCTTCTCCTTAAAGTGAGATGGTCACAGCTAAGTGATTTTGTTGTGCCACTTTTGTTGACTATAAACTTGATTGATTTGTGAATTGTTGAAGCCTTGACCATAACTAAGAGATTGCTTTGTGCCTTGTTTGGATCTCCACGACCAAGGCCTATTGCTATCATTATTGACTTTGAAATTACATTGTTTTGAGACTTGTTGTGGTTGATGGAAATATTTATCAATTAGTCATGTGAAAATGTTATGGTCATGGCTTCTTGTTGTTTAGGATATTAGAACATAAATTGATTATATCATTGATCACTATGGTATTAAAGGTGGTTGTAGCCAATCATGGTATTAAAGGTGATTAAAGTGGTAGTAGCCACTAAGGTGATTAAAGTGGTAGTAACCACTTATGGTAATTAAATTGGTAATTGTCACTATAATAATTAAAAGTGGACTTAGCCACCAATAAGGCATTAACGATGAAGAGGTTATAGCCATAGGTGAATTAACCTATTTATGTAAGTTAATTGTTTTAATAAGAAACGTATTATGCAATGTAGGTATCAATACTTTTTTTATATAATTAAATGAACGGTTTACCTCAAAAATGAAAAAACTAAGTTTTAGCTTATGCCACTTTTCTATTTATTATTTATGTAACTTGTTTTTAACTATAGTAGCTGGATTTATTATGATGTTATATTTTATAAACTTACTTATGAGAATTTCAAATTCTCACCCTAATTTCTTGTTTCTATGGTAAATCCTAGAACTGATCAAAGCATGAGCTAAAGAAGACATTGAAGACTTGGCATAGTTGTTATATATATACATACATACATACATACATACATATATATATACATGTATATATATATATATATATATATATATATATATATATATATATATATATATATATATATATATATATATATATATATATATATATATATATATATATATATAATATCACTAATATAATTAGTTTACTAGTTTTGTATCTACACCCTCATGGCTTGGTTTAGTTCTTTTATATATATCAGGTGTAACACCCACCGTAGGGTGCCACATTTAAACTTTATTATTACCGAATGACCTCCACGTTATAAAATGTGATGTTGTGATAAAAATACGAGTCGTAAAATTTCTTGATGTCGATAAAATAAACTTAGCAGAAAATAAAAATATTATACATCATCACACATAATTTACATCATGTACATTACAGAAGTACTGTCGACATTATTTATATACAAACCAAGTCTCAAAAGTAGTTGACATACTTAAATATTTAAACGACTCGCCCAAGTCTAACTAAACAGTAGAACCCTCAGACGAGTCCTCCTCAGATTCCTCCGCTGGTAGAAATCCATTTTCATGAGAAGTCCTATGGACAGGTGTCCGTGCAGACGACACGATACTAATCTCACTAGGAGTACGGTAGTAAGCTCCCCAGTACTGCCTAATGTCGGAAACTCTAATTGTACACAAATATTTACACTGAAATAGGGGTTCTCTTGATAAAGCCTACTGTAGGTAATGTTCAAGTCCCCTATATATAAAATACATTGCCTATCTAGATGAACATGCCAAGCCTCTGGTCCTCCATGAAATTGCAACGTCATATATCCTAGGAAACTGGGCATCGCCATCTTCTCAGAAATCAGCTTCTTCAGTCGGGATCAGTTCTTCTTTGCCTTCTTGTTCTATGCCTTGCTCAACATCTTTACCAAATATAAATACAATACAAAATAATATACAAAGAGGTGAGATCACCTACTCCAATACCAATACGGTAGCACAGAGATAACACAAATAGCATACCATACAGATATATCACACCATAATTATAATAATGCCCTCAACATTATTTATCATAACAGATACAATAATTACAATCATGCCCTCAATTATTATTTATCACAACAAATATAATAAATAATAATTACCATCATGCCATTAACATTATTCAAATCACACGATAATTACAATAATGTCATCAACATTATTTATCATCATCATCATCCAATATTCCTCAATTATTATATCACACAGATATAATTATTCAATATTTACGATAATGCCCTCAACATTATCCAAGTATTCAATAGTTCAATTATCATAACCAATACTCAATAATTATGCATGTACACATAGACTCAAATTTCCTACTCCGTGGAGCTAAAACTCAAGTCGAAGAAATTGTTCCGAAAGATCTGTCTGTACCAACATGCCTCAGACTACGTGCCACAATTCTCATATGTGTTTACACATCTAGCATATACACGACAGTCTTTACTAGATCTTGATTAAGAATAGTGTCTCGGTCAGGATCATCGGTGTGTTGCATCGGTCTAACCCACGGTACAAAATAGCTACCAACTGCCCATTTAGGCAACCCGCACCCCGATGCCCCCAAAGTCAACAAGTGACTTACACTACGCATATCGCACCCACTCAAGAGGTGTACGTCTCTTCTAGGCAAATAGCCTTATCAGTCCATCGGACTTTTCCAATGCATGTTCAATGCACCAATGCCAATCACAGGGAAAATTCATCATTTTCTCATACAGTGTCCATACACTAGTCCAACAGTAATCCTACTATTAAATTCATCATTTTCTCATACAGTGTCCGTACACTAGTCCAACAGTAATGCTACTGTTTATTTAGTCGCAAAATCATATTATCGCATTTTCATAGTTGCGCAACACTTTTGTTACGTTTTCATAATTTCACAATATTTCTATTACGTTTTCAAATCGCGTAGCGATTTTCCATCATTTTTTCAATCACGTAAAAATATTCCATCATTTTTCAATCGCATTAGCGATTTTTCCACTATATCTCAATCACGTAAAATATATTTAAACGCTTTCCAAATAGCGTAAAAATATTTAAACGTTTTTTCCCAAATTGCGTAGCTTAAAAATCACGTTTTTAAGTTACGTAAATCATTTTTCACCATTTTACAACCACGTAAAATATTCCTCAATATTTCAAAATTTTCAATTCAACCCTTCTCAAAATAATATGACTTCTCACATTATTTTTCACATTTTCTTACTCTAGAAAATCCTTTTCGCAATATATTCCACAAATTCACCATTTCATTGAATTAATCAATGTTTCTCACTTAAAATTTCCTAATACGCTCCAAAACCCAAATGATGAGTTTTACGTTAGTAAATTTTTAAAAATCAACATTTCCTTTATAATTCAAAATAAATTCTCAAATTCAATCCTCTTCCAAAATAATTTGAGGTTCAAACCCTTACAAACCTATATTTTTCTTTCATTGCCGAAATTTCTATTTCTCAAGTGATAAAACACTTTATTTCCATTTCCAAAATCCTTGTACTAAATCAATTATATTTCCACTTTGAAAATTACTTTGTTTCATAAAACCAAGGTATTACTAGCCTTCAAAACCGTGGACATGGCCATTGAAACCATCATATATTTTTTTCCTTCTAAATCAACTAAGTTCCATTCATGGTTTTACACAAACAAAACCATTAAAATTTCTCTAAAACCGTGAACTCTTGTTCTTTGAAACCAATCCATCTTTTCTTTTTCCTTTCCTTTCTAATCATTCAATTTTACCATTCATGAAAATTTAAGTTTGTGAACACCTATTTTGAGGTGTTAAGGCTGAAATCCTCATGGTCATTGGAACCAAAAATTGTTTTCCTTTCTAACAATTTTTATGGCATACATCACATATAATCAACATATTATATTTCAAGCATACCATAAAAGCAAATAAAAATCATACTAAGCATGCAAGCACAAATAAACCATGCTAAGCACATAAACCACATAAACACATAAACACCCACAAATAATTACATAATCATGGATATGAATCCTTACATGGATTCGCCATCCATCAAATACACAAATCATCTCTCACCACCATACTTGGTTTGTGAGATGGATCTCCCTCTTACCTCTTGAAGAACCTCAAAAAGCTCATTGCTTTGCACTTTGCACAAGTTCCCCACCAACAAAAGTTTCTTGAACATAAAACAAACACAAGTTTATTAGTATATTAAGCTTGAATAAGGAAAACCATGGATCAAACATGGCTTAGAACATGAAAAAGAGATAAGCTGTGAAGTTTCCTTACACTTCACCTAAAAAACCGTAGAACTTTGCTCTTGAAGAAAGTCCTTGAAGATGATAGATTTAGAACTTGGCCTAAACTACAAAGGTTCTTAGATTGAGGTATAGATTCAAGAAGTAAGGTTGTTTGAAATTTTGAGTGATGGAAGGCAGTCTTTGGGTGCTTGGCCGAAACTAGCATGAGGAGGAAGTGAGGAGAAAAATTTGATATGCTTGGCTTTTGGAAATGATCAAGATTGAGTAATAATGGTCTTGAAACCATGCTATGCTTTTAAGCATCACCAAAACCGTCCCCCCTCCTTATACACTCAATAAGTGACCATCTTTACTAGCTACAATTTAGAGCATTATTAACCATTGATTAGATCAATGGTTAGGATTAATGTAGATTCTAGGTATAGCCTTTTGATTAGAAGACTTAATCTAGGCCATTGGATCTTTCTCCTTGAAATCCTAGCCATTAAATGTATCTCCAAAATGAAGGGTCAAGATCACCTCTTCATACTTTCCAACAATGGTCATAAATAGTCCTAGCCATTTTATAAGACCAAATCTCCACTGTTGATTAAATCGATGGTGGATATCCAAAGGCTTCAACATTAAGCTTGCTTCCTATTGGTCCGTCATGATTAAACCACTAATGTTGACTGGATAATTTTTATTTTTATCTACTATTACCCTTCGAACAATATTTTTATGGTATTTTTATTGCTCAATAATTAAATACAATACAAAACACGGATTCAGGTTTAGTAAGATCCCCCATCTCTATCTTAACAGTACAAAATTTTTGAGCTGTAGAAAAATTTTCACTTTTCCGAGCCCACTTGAGCCCACGTACAGCCCCTTGGGCCCACAGACAGCCCATGGATAATATTAAAATAATCAAAGAAATATAATAATTTCATAATCATCCACAAAATCATAAAAATTATAAAACTTATGAAAATCAAATCAGATTATGTAAAATAATTAAGACTTATCAGTAATAATTAAATTACGTAAGATTTTTCCCGGCCCGAAAATTATTATTTTCCTGACACGGAGTAAATCACACAAAATGATTAAATGTATTGATGGAATACTCAAAATAATTTTACAGTACATAGAAATTACTAAACAGTAGAATTCTGTTAACTGTCAAAATTACTGTCAAATAGTTAGGAAATTTAGGGTGTTACATCAGGCATATGTTGTATATTAGTAGTAAAGAGCAAGTTGCCAGTTGTATATAATTATCTTGTTCTTTTTACTTTTTGTCAAAGGCTTTATATATTTATGTGTTATTAGGTTTTATACAGGTTTTATATTCATGTTTACATTTAGAAGTGACTAACCTATTACTACTTCTTGAGTATATTGAGAATATGCACAGTAGTAGTTTTAGGGTGTTATATTTTGGTATCAAAACAGTTCATCCTATCGAGGTGGGGAATTGACTAACTATACTTTAGGGCAAGACCAAGCTTGAAGCTTGAATCTGAAAGTGAGGTAAGGGGAAGTTCTGATTTCTCATCTCACTCTTTTTCTTACTTTGATGTTCATTTGTGCGTGTGCTATGATGGAAATGAATTTTTAGAAAATCAAATCTCCTACCATAATGGAAAGGGGTTAGTCTTAGTTCAAGGTTAATGAGAGGAGTGTTAATATTCTTTACAAGCTTGTATTTAGTTGCTATATTCTGATAATAACCATTACTAACTTACTTGATAATTTGTAATAATTGAACAATATTGTCTAGTATTTTCTTCAAGCTTATTATCTAGTAGTTAGATTCTTGATGAGAACCATAGTTTGTTTCTATGAACATAGCTTTATTTTTTATGATAAATGTGGCTTGAATCCATGAATATACCATATAAGTGTGAAGTGAAATGTGCATGAGAACCGTGGCTTGTTTCCATGAATATAACAATACAGTTGTAAAGTGAAAGTTGTAGTCACTAAAGTTGCCCTGCATATATTAAATATGCCTTTGTCTATGAAACATGCATGTGCATGTTAGTTTTAGTACAACATTAATAAAACTTGGTGTTACATGGAAATGTATTGGCCGCTGTTTGTAACATCCCAATTCTGATATCCCGTTAGACTTGATATACACAAGAATACTCAGTATTGACCATGCTACTACTACCAACCAAAACCATAATGTTTACATAAATAAATTATGGAGAGCCACGTTACCAACAGTTAGTTATATGTATATACATCACAGCCACAAAAGGGCATACTTGTTATACATAACTCAAAACAAACTAAGCAAATATAAACTATATACAAGCTCAGTTCAAAATAACATCTAAACTATGCTAATCCTTATACAACTTCTTCTTTCCTATTTAAGAACTGGTACCTGGATTTACATGGCAACACAAACGGGGTGAGAAATCAAAATTCTCAGTAGTAGTATTCCAATACCAACATTTATACAATCATATAAATTACACAACTATCAAGCTAACAATTCACTCACAAAAGTACATAATTGCCTATACAATTGTCATGTTATGCTTAATTATGTCTAGTGTTTATGTCTATGTAAATCCTAAGTGTGAAATGAGTAATGTTATGTAACCATATCCATGGTAATGTTATGTGTAACACCCCAAACTTCTTAAATATAAGACAATAATTTTGACAGTTAACAGAATTATACTGTTTAGTGATTACTGTGTGCTGTAAAATTATTTTGAATATTCTGTCAGTACATTTGATTGTTTTGTGTGATTTACTCTATGTTAGGAAAATAATAATTTTCGGGCTAAGAAAAATCTTACATAATTTAATTATTACTGAAAAGTCTTAATTATTTTACGTAATCTGATTTGATATTTGTACATTTTCTAATTTTTGTGATTTTGTGTGTGATTATAAAATTTTTATCTTACTCTGTTTATTTTAATGTTATCTGTGGGCCGTATATAGGCCCAGGGAGGTCGTATGTGGGCCCCACATGGGTCTAGAAAGGTAAAAAAATTTCTGTAGCTAGGAAAATTCGACTGTTGAGACGGAGACGGGAGATCTTACAAAACCTGAATCCGAAAACAGTTTTAAAAAATTTTTTTTACTGTGTTTTGTGCTATATTTAATTATTGGGTGATAAAAATACAGTAAAAATATTATTCGAAGGGTAATAGCAGATACAAAAATAAATATTGTACTGCGTAGTTAACATCAGTGGCTTGGATATCCACCATTGATGTAATCAACGGTGGAGACTTGATCTTGATTTAATCAACAGTTGAGATTTAGTCTTATAAAGTGGCTAGGACCATTTATAGCCCTTGGATGTAAAGTTTGAAGGAGTAATCTTGACCCTTCATTTTGGAGACACATCTAATGGCTAGGATTTCAAGGAGGAAAGATCCAATGGCCTAAATTAAGTCTTCTATCTAAAACCTAAACCTAAAACCTATATTAATCCTAACCATTGATCTAATTAATGGTTAAGATTGCCTAAAATGGTGGCTAGGAGATTTGTTGCATTTTGAAGAATGCATGGAAGGGGGGACGATTTTGGTGCTGCATTTAGGAGCTAAAGCAACATTGGAAGACCATAATTGATCACCTTTGGTCATTATTGATCATTCTTCATCTTTCCTAAAGCAAAGCTTAACAAAAAAATTTCTCTCCTTTTCTCTCCAAGCATAGCTATGGCCATACCACCAAGAACCACCTTCCATCACTCTTTAATTTCAAACAACCATATTTCTTGAATCTACACCTAATTCTAAGACACTTTGTAGTTTACACCAAGTCCTAAATCTTTCATCTTTAAGGAGTTTTTCCAAGAGCAAGTTCTAGGGTTCTTAAGGTGAAGCTATGGAAAACTTCATTTCTTCTCTTCTTTTTCATGTTCTAAACCATGTTTGATCCATGATTCCTCTTATTCAAGCTTAATATACTAATTTCTTTTTGTTTGTTTTATGTTCAAGAGACTTTTGTTGGTGGAGATCTTGTTCAAAATACAAAGCAATGAGCTTTTTGTGGTTCTTCAAGAGGTAAGAGGGAGATCCATCTCACCAACCAAGCATGGTGGTGAGAGATGATTTTATATTTGATGGATGGTGAATCCATGTGAGGATTCATATCCATGATCATGTAATAATTTGTGTGTGTTTATGTGCTTTGATTATTTGCCTATGCTTGATATGCTTTGCATGATTTTATTGCTTATATGGTATGCTTATGATATGCATGATGAAGATATGTTGAATATATTATGATGGATGTATGATAAAGCAAGAAATTTTGGCTCCAATGGCCAAGGGGAGGCTACGGTTTTGACCCCCAAAAATTAGGGTTTTATGTTGAAATTTTTCAAGAATAAGGAAATTGATTTGTTTAAAGAAACTATGAAGTGGAGAAAATTATTTTTGGTTTCAAAGACCATGGTGAATTTCGGCTTTATCACCTCAAAATAGGTGTTCACAAATTAATATTTTCATGAATGGTAAAATTGGATGTTTAGAAAAGCTAGGAAAATAAACAAATGGTTTGTTTTCAAAGAACTTGAGTTCACAGTTTTGGTGAGGAGTTTTAATGGTTTTGTTTGTGTAAAAACCAAGAATGGAACTTAGTTGATTTAGAAGGAAAAATACAAGAATGGTTTCAATGGCCATGTCCACGATTTTGAAGACTTGAAATGCCTTGGTTTTGTGAGAACAAAGTGATTTTCAAAGTGGAAATATAACTTGATTTAATACAAGGAATTTGGAAAGAGAATCAGAGTGTTTTAACACTTGAAAAATGGAATTTTCATATGTAAATGGAAAAGAGAGGTTGAAAGTGTTTGAACCTCAATTTATTTTAAAGAGGATTGATTTTTAGAATTAATTTGGAATTATAAAGAATACATGGGAAACTTGGGATTTTCTAACGTATAACTTATTCTTTGGGTTTTGGAGAGCATTAGTAAAATTTTAAAGTTAGAAACATTGATTTAATTCCATGAAATGGTGATTTTATGGAATAAATTGCGAAAAGGATTTTCTTGAGTAAGAAAATGTGGAAAATAATGTGAGAAATCATATTACTTTGAAAAAGGTTTGAAAAGGAATTTTTGAAAGTTGAGAAATATTTTACGAAGTTGAAAAATGGTGAAAAATGATTTACGTAACTTAAAAACGTGATTTTTAAGTTACGCGATTAAAAAAAAATGTTTAAATATTTCCACGCATATTTCCACGCAATTGAAAAATGTTGAAATATTTCTACGCAAATTTGGAAAGTGTTTAAATATTTTTATGCGTTTGAGATATTGTTGAAAAATCACTACGTGATTTAAAAATGGTGGAATATTTTTACGTAATTGATGAAAACGTTGAAAAATCTATATGTGATTTGAAAACGTAATAGAAATGTTACGAAATTGTGAAAAACGTGACAAAAGTGGTGTGCAATTATGAAAACGTGATAAAATGAATTTCGTTGGTGTATGAGAAAATGCGTTGGTGTGAAAAACGCAACAAAAGTGGTGTGCAATTACTGTTGAACCAGTGGATGAACACTATATGAGAAAATGATAAATTTTGTCTGTGATTGGCGTTGGTGTATTTTATATCCATGAACTGGTGTATGAACACTGTATATGAATTTTGCCTATGATTGGCATTGGTGCATTAAACATGCATTGGAAAGGTCTGAGGGACTGTATGAGGCTATTTGCCTAGGAGAGACGTACACCTCTTGAGTGGGTGCGATATGCGTAGTGTAAGTCACTTGTTGACCTTGGGGGCATCGGGGTGCGAGTTGCTTACATGGGTGGTTGGTAGCTCTTCTTCCCGTAAGTTAGACCGATGCAACACACTGATGACCCTGACCGAGACACTATTCTTAATTGAGATCTCGTAAAGACTGTCGTGTATATGCTAGATGTGCAATTACAAATGAGAATTATAGCACGTGGTCTGAGGCATTTTGGTATCGACAAATCTTTCGGATCAACTTCTCCGATCTGAGTATTAGCTCCATAGAGTAGGAAATTGAGTCCATGTGCGCATGCATGAAACTGAGCATTTATATCTGTATGATATATTAATTGAAGAATATTGGCTATGACAATTATTTTGTTAAGGAATAATTAGATGATGATGATGATGATGATCATGTGATGGCATTACTGTAATTACTATTACTTTATACACTATGATGACGGCATAATTGTAATTATGGTATGATATATCTGTATGGTATGCTATACGTATTATCTCTGTGCTACTATGTTGGTATTGGCGTAGGTGATTTCACCTCTTTGTATGTATATTTGTGTACTGTATTTATATTTGGTGAAGACGCTAAGCAAGAAATTGTATAAGAAGGGGAAAAGGAACAACTTCCTTCTGATAACGTGGAATTTTGATATTATGGCGTTGAGGTCAAGTTTCTTCGGGTACATGCGTCTGCAATTCCATGGAGGAGCAGGAGCATAAAGAACTAGTCCCAATGGGAGGGGACTAATTTATGAGGGACATCTGACAGTAAACTTTAGTAGGGTATTTCATGGGGATCCATTTTTCTCTGTAACTATTTTTGTGCATATGGAATTTCTGCTGTCTATTAGGCGGCATTGGGATACCAGAAACTATGTCCCAACAGAAATTACTATAGTGTCGTTAGCTCAGACACCTGTCTGTAGGGCTATGCGTCAAATCAGATTCCTACCCGCTAAAGAACCTGAGGAGGACCCAACTGAGGGTTCTGCTGTTTAGTTAGACTTGGGCAAGTCGTTTAATTATTTAAGTATGTTTAAATACTTTGAGAACTTGGTCTGTATATAAATAATCCTAACAGTACGTTTGTAATGTATGATGATGTAAATTATGTATGATGATGTATAATATTTTATTTTCCACTAAGTTTATTTTATAGTTATCAAAGAAGAAAGAAAAAAAAATTTACAACTCGTATTTTTATCACAACATCACATTTTATAACTTAGGGGTAATTTAGTAATTAAGTAACATAAATGTGGCACCCTACGGTGGGTGTTACATTATGATACCATATTCAGAACTCCAAGTCCATGGTAATGTTATGAATTATCAAGCATAGTAAGGATATGACTCACCTACGCTATCCATCAACATAAACAGAGGATATCACTCACCTCAATATTCTAACACAAATAGGGAGGATATTACTCACTTCCACCAATCCACACTCATGATGAGGAATTACTTACCTCATTGTTCAATTAATTTAAAGAGAATATTACTCACCTCATTACTCAATAACATAGAGAGGATATTACTCACCTCAATATGATTAAAACAACATTAAGTTACTAAGGGTACTAGACTTTTACCTAAGTCAATCCCTCTCTTTGGGTTGCTCAAAGATTTAAACTTTTCCTATACATATTAAAACATGCATAAGAGTCTTTATTCATTCATGGGTGCTCATTACCTAGCTTAAACTAGCCTTACATGAAGCTCAAGAATGAATAACTTAACCTTCTTAAGGTCCTAGCCCTTATTCTTCTTGAAAAGTTGGCTATTACAAGCCACAATCTAACTTTGGAACCATTCATAACCAGTTATAAGGTTTCACATAATCGGTTATGGGCTTAATGAGGCTCAATGTGAGTCTCTGTTCTAATCTCATAATTGCTTAGCCAACACCCATAATCAGTTATGGGTGCATACAACAAACAAGAAAACACATAAAACAGGAGCACAATTACTGTGCTATTGGATCCCTATCACTTTCTAGCCTCCATGTCTTGAATTCTACGTGATATCCAATTCCAAATACGATTTCCAATCATATTAGAAACATCAACAACTAATTCTAACTCATTTACACATGGATTTGGCCATCAAAGGAACCTAAAGACCCATTTCTCACTTCACTATGCAAGTGAATATTATGGCTTCCAAGGGATGAAAACCAACTATCATGCATCAAACAAGCTTCTATCATTCCCATTTTAACTAAAGAAACAAGATCCAAGCTTCAACACTTATAAACATCTCAAGAACACATTCTTTTATTCATCAAAGAAAACTAGGAACAAAGAGAAGATGAACAAGAGAAATATGAAGTTAAGCTCCCCTACCTTAAGGTCTTGAATATGGTCAAGGATTGGCTATGAAGTTCTAAGCTCTCCACTTGATTCCTCCTCCTTCTTCCTTTTCCGTCTCCTTTCTTCTTTTCTTTCTTCTCTTTCTATTTTCTACTTTCCCATCTGTGGGATATTTATGTAGCAAAGTCTCACTTTGCCACTTATAGGATGGGTACTAACTTGTGCCAAAAATCCCGATTTGTTAAGAAAACTCAGATTTCACCAAATCCAATTCTCTAACCTCCAATAAACCTAAAATAAATCCTATGATTCATTAAAAATCTATTTTCACCATTTTCATATTTTTTCATATCTACTAGTTGTCAATTCGATATAAAAACACACAATCAATATGCTTAAAAATACCAAACTAATTCTGATAAATCTCAAATTTTTATTATAGCACAGTTCACACATTGGTAACCTAGAAACAAGTTCTCTACACTAATTTCCATTAAATAAGCAATTTAAGCCACTTCTGATACTAAAAACAACTATTTTTCACACATAGCATTGCATCAAAGTGCCTATACGTGCTCAGGCAGTCACAAAACTTAACTGGCTTGATAAATAGGTATTGAGCTACCTCAGTAACTATATACAATTCTATCATGATTTCTAGGGTGTTACACTATCTCACGATACAACAGAATCAAAATTAATGAGAAATAGAAGTGTAATGTGGGATATATATTTACAAAATGATAGTTGTTGTTTCACGGTACAATAGAGGTAAGAGTAATGAGACTTAGAAGTGTAAATATGCATGCAGTCTCGGTATAGCAGTATAATGTGTTATCCTATATATATAATATACATTATTTGCTACACGGTGCATCTAAAATATGTATAGAATACAAATGCATGTTGGTTGGTCTTAGTACATTATAGAACCACATAGGTGAAATAATTAAATTGCTAGTATATTCTTTAAGTTGAAATTGCAGGCTGGCCATGGTTTATACAAAATAATGGAATTGGTTCATCTTAATCACGGTACAACCATGCACTTCAAGCATAAAATATATATATTTGCATGAGAAACATGCATGGAAGGTCACAGTCCTACAACAAATTATGTTGCATCACATGTGTGTTTTAAGGGCATTAAATTTGGTTTTGTAACACCCACTATAGAGTATCATATTTTATACGAATTATTACCGTGATTACCCCAAGTTATAAAATTGATATTGTATAATACAAATATGAATTGTAAAATTTATTGATATTGATAAGATAAACTTACCAGAATATAAAAATACTAAACAATATCACGAATAATATACATCATATACATAACTTCGGTACTGACATACTTAAATATATACAGATAGAGTTCTCAAAAGCCGGTAAACATTACTATACTATCACACTGGCCAAAGTACATGTTTATGGAGCAGAACCCTCAGACTCCTCTGAAGAGAGGAATCTCGGATGACGTATGGTCCTACGGACAGGTGTCCAAGCAGAAGACACAATACTAATCTCGCTAGGAGTATGGTAGTAAGCACCCCAATACTATCTAATAGATAAAGGAAACTCCAAATGTACGTAAATGTTGACAACGAAGTAAGGGTTCCCATGATGTACCCTACTTAAGGAATCAGTAAGATCTCCCATGTAGACAATACACTCTTTATCTAAGTGAACACGCCAAGCCTCTGAACCACCTCGAAATTATAGCCTCATGTACCCAAGAAAACTTGGCGTCACCATCGACTCAAAAATTAGCTTCCTCAGTAGAAATCTGCTCCTCACCTTCTTGCTCAAACTCTTGTTCACCGTCTTTACTAATTACAATTACAATATAAGAATAACATACAAAGATGTGAGATTACCAACACCAATACCAACATGGCAGTAAAGAGATATAAATGACAATAATGTCATACAGATATAGATGTACAGATGATGTGTGTGAAACAACATCATATTTTGTTCTTATTTTGCATGCATTTTTATGCATTTTAGTTTCCCTTTTTATTTGTTTTTCCCTTTAGTTCGGATAACTGCGGTGTTTTTAGTGTTGTTGTGCAGGATTGGTGCTTAATTAGCCTTGAAATGGATGGAAAGCTTGCACAATTGAAGTTGGAGCTTAAAGGGTAGCAATTTGGGACAAAAAGCTCACTCCAGAAGATACCACGGCCTGCCCGTGGACTGAACCACAACCATGGATCGAGTAGCTGCATAAAAAAAGCAAAGGGGAAGTCCAGAGAAGACCACGGTCTGGTCGTGGAATGAACCACGGTCGTGGTTGTCAAACAGAGACAACCACGGCCTGGCCGTGGACTGAACCACAGCCGTGGTTCGGGATGTGTGTCAGCTGTTTAAGTCCGTTTTTCTTTTTTCTGTTGGGCTTGGACCAGTTTTAACCCATGGGGTGTATATAGATGTTCTGAAGACAACATTAGGGTTCGAATTTGGTTTTGGAGAAGGCACATAGGAGGCTCTTGATCTTTATCTTCCTCTCTTCTCTCTTGGATTACGGGTTTGGATGTTCTTGAAGTTGAATTTCTGGTTTCTTCTTCTCCATGTCTGAGTAGTTCTTTTTGTTTCTAAGATTGGGCAATGCCCTTTGATACATTGATGATGATTAATTGATATTGTTTACTCATTTTATTAATCTTGAATGTTGTTGATTCGATCCTTATTGCGATTATTCATGTGAATTTGCTGGTCACTTATTTGCATCTCATAGATATCTAGGGACGTACTGAAAGGTGAACCTAGGTGTTGGAACCATAAGAATTGAACTTAAGGTCTAAATCACGAAAGTAGGTTTAGCCTTTTGAGGATTAATGAATTACCAAAAAGTGTAATGGGTTCAATTTAGATTCAATTACCACGAGAGTAGGAATTGGTTTAATTGGGCACGGTTCTTGTATCTTGAGAGGGAACATTAACTAATTTAGGGTAATTTACCTTCAATTGAATTTCAAGTGTTAATAAGAGGATTGTCAATTAGGAGTCTTGTATCATTGTGGTTAATCCCAATCTTGGAAGCTTTCTTGAATTTGAAAACCTTTCTAAACAATTTGCTGTTTTTATTCTCAAATTTGCATTTTGATATTCATTTATTTAATTGTTTGGTTACTACGTTCTTGTTAATCAACAATTATATTCCCTTTTGTTTAATTTAATTGAATTAATTAATTAATTGGTATTCATAGACATAGTCCCTGTGGATTTGATCTTTTTATTACTTGACGACGAAACCGTACACTTGCGGATTTCAGATACCAAGTTTTTGGCATCGTTGCCGGGGACTGTGTTTTCTCTGATTATCAATTTAGTTTTAATTTGATTTTTTCTAGGCATTTTAATTTCTGCTTTAGATATTTCTCTTCTTGTGCTCTTTGCAAGTGACTTGTTTCTTGTTTATGCGAAGTACTAGACGTTTCAAGACTCTTATTGAAACAGATTCTGAAATTGAAAGAACTTTTCATCGAAGGAGAAGACAACAAAGGCAAAGAGTGAGAGAAATACTTAAATTAACATTAATCATGGCTGAACCTGTGGACAATAGACCGCTAAAAGAGTATGTAGCCCCTAATGCTTGGGGTTTGCGATATGGAATTGCTAGGCCAACCATTGAAGCTGAGAACTTCACCATACCGCCTTCCTTACTATCCATGATAAGGCAAAACCAGTTTGGAGGTTTACCTTCGGAGGATCCAAATGATCATGTGGAGATGTTCTCGGAATTCTGTGAGACTCTCAAGATTGAAGGTGCCTCAGTTGATGCCATTCGGCTCCGGTTATTTCCATTATCTATGAGGGACAAGGCTAGAGCTTGGTTGAAGTCGGTACCCACCGATACATTAACCACATGGAATCAATTGGAGCAAGCATTCTTGAATAAATTCTTTCCTCCTTCCAAGACTGCACATCTTAGAACTCAAATCACAAGCTTCATTCAAAAGGAAAGAGAATCATTATCCGAAGCTTGGGATAGATACAAGGGGCTGTTGGAAGCTTGCCCATATCATGGACTACAAAAATGGCTAATTATTCACACCTTCTACAATGGATTGGAATATCCTTCAAAGGTGTCACTTGATTCTGCAGCCGGCGGAGCTTTGATGAATAGAAGCCTTACGGAAGCCTATGATATTATTGAGAATGTCACTGCAAACCATCACCAGTAGGCCAATGAAAGAGGTAACAACCCGAGAAAGCTCTTGGGAGGTAAGTTTGAGGTGGATGGTGTTGGTTTAATTATGGCTAAGTTTGACTCATTGAATAAACGTTTTGATAAGCTTGAAAAAGCTAGTGTTAATGCCATAAGTGCTGCTATCCTCTTTTGTGAGATTTGTGGAGTACAGGGACATATGAGTGTGGAATGCCAAGCTGAAAATGGTTCCTCACAAGGCACTTCGATGGAACAAATGGAATCATGCGACAATTTCTATGACATTCCACCGAAGGTGCGCAATGATCCATATTCACAGACTTATAACCCCGGTTGGAGGTCTCATCCCAACTTCTCCTATAGGAACAATCAAAACCAAGTTGGGCAAAGTGGTGCTAAACCTTTTATTGGATTCCCCCAGGTACAAAAGTCTAAACTCGAAACTCTTCTTGAAAATTTTGTAGAGAGTCAAACCAAGCAAAATAAAGAGTTTAGGCACCATGGTCAAGTTGTTAGTGAGGCTATTAAGGATTTGACATCTAAGGTTGATAATTTAGCTATTCATAATAAGATGTTAGAAACTCAAATAGCCCAACAAGCTAACTCTTCACATAGACCACATGGGAAATTTCCAGGACAGCCTGAAATAAATCCTAATGAACATTGTAAGGCTGTGAGTTTAAGAAGTGGAAAGCAACTAGAAGATTCCAAAGAAAAAGGGTTAGGAAGGGGTAAAAGGTGTTGCCGGTCAGGAATAACTAAGCAGTATGACTCTTCCTCTCTAACAATCATCTTCATAGCCATACATGTTGTAAGATCAATTCTATTTCTCCCTTCGGCTTCCACAAATCCGTCTAAGTCATACTCAAGATGGTGGGCTATTACAGTGACAAGCCCACCAATGACTATGGAACCACCCCCTTCCTGGCAACTTTCAGTAAGTGCCTAATCATGTGTGACCCTGTGTCCAAGTGTACACTGTGCAACATACCCCATAAGAAAAGGAGTTCATCCTGACGGACTGCTCCATCGCTATCCCCGCGACCAAATAAGGTGTTAGCCATAATGCGGTGGAGATAGCGAAAACAGGGGTTGACTAAGGTTGTGGCCTTAGCTTTGGATGAATCATAGCTACCTCCACTTATGCTTATTTGACTCCAGAAATTCCCAACATTGAACTCTCTAGGGAGACGCCTTTCCCTACCCACCGGCAAGGAGAAAATGGAGTTAAACTCCTCTAAATTCATGACATGGTCAGCATTAAACAGCCGGAAAGTGATTCGGCCTTCGTCACACCCCTCCCCTTATAAAATATTGGCCTCAAGAAAGCTCAAGAACTCCAATGTAGGCCCAATAAGCGTAACATAACGGGTGCAAGCAAAGGTGCTCCACCCTATATTTTCCAGCATCCAGTTTATATCATCAGTCAGTCCTAAGGTTTCAAGAACTTGGTCATCTAGGTACCTAGTGTTCACTATTTTTCTTTTGACTAGCACATTGTACCTACCCTTTTGTTCTCTATCCTTAAACTCAATACCATAGGGGTTAGAGTTAGAAGAATTACCTCTTGAAGATGCTCCTCGTGCTCTGGAGGATGAAGATTGATCCCCTCTTTGCCTTTTGCTAGCCATAGGAACTCTCAATTGCAAGAAATTTTCGAAATTAGGGGGGGTAGGGTTTTCCAAAATTGGGGGTTTTGGAATCTTATGCAAATTTGAGAGTTTGATGTATGGGTTAGGTTTAGGGAGGTTTGGAATGATGGAAAAATGAAGAAAATGGGTGTTTAAGGGAAGGAAAATGGCAATGTAGAAGAGGTGAGGGTTGAAGTTTTGGCTATGGAGGATGATAATGGAGAGAATGAAGAAGAAGAAGAAGAAATGGAGGTTGTGGGTTGATTTTGGGGTGAATTTTGAAAGGTTAAGGGTTATTTGTGAGAGAAAAAATGAGAAATGGAGGTTGATGAAGAGAGCTATGGAGGTAGGGGAAGGAGGAAGAAGATAAAGTGGGAGGGAAATGAGGGGGAGATTGGGACGTAGGGGTTTAAAACCCACCAGACCACGAACCACGGCTGTTGTGTACATCACGGCCAGGCTGTGGTCAATTCTAGAATTACATTTTTGCATTTTTTTTTCTTCAGACCATGAACAACGGCCGTGGTGGGAACCATGGCCATGCCGTGGTTGGTTCTGGAATTGCAATATTTTTTTTTTGGTGGGAAAAGCTGAATTATGGTTGTGGTATATACCACACCCTAACCGTTGTTCCCTCTGGACTTGGAATTTGAAGCTTTGAAGTCCCCAAAGAGGTTCAACTTGAAATACACTCATCAGTAAGTGTTCATTGCCCTACAACTTTTTTTAAAAAAAATTTATCCAAATAACAAATGCAAAAACATAAAGAAAAAGAAATTTTACAATGGAAGAGAACTTGGGTTGCCCCCCAAGAAGCGCTTATTTATGGTCTTAAGCTCGACCCCTGCCATTTTTAGTTTGAAGCACTTGGACAGAGAAGGTTGTGTGTCACTCCCTTCTCTATAGGTTCATCAACAAGATAAGACTTCAACCTTTGCCCATTTACTTTGAAGGATCCTGTGGCTTCGCTTCACACCTCTACAGGTCCGTAAGGAAACACTTGGCAAACTTGAAATGGCCTAGGCCATCTAGACCTGAGCTTACCTGGAAATAGCTTCAATCTTGAGTTGAAGAGCAGCACAAGATCTCCTTGTTTGAATTCTCTACGTAAGATGTACTTGTCATGCCAACGCTTGGTCTATTCCTTGTAAGTCTTGGCATGTTCATATGCATCAAGCCTCAATTCATCCAGCTCATGAAGTTGTAACTTCCTTTTCTCCCCAGCCATTTTCATGTCAAAGTTCAATAGCTTGATGGCCCAAAATTCCTTGTGTTCTAGCTCAACTGGAAGATGGCACGACTTACCATAAATCAACCGGAATGGAGTCATACCAATAGGAGTCTTATAAGCTGTTCTGTATGCCCATAGAGCGTCATCAAGCTTCAAAGACCAATCCTTTCTCGATTTCGAAACAGTATTCTCCAATATGCTGTTGATTTCTCTATTAGAAACCTTTACTTGTCCTCTAGTTTGGGGATGCTATGGTGTAGCGACTTTGTGAGTCACTCCATACTTCTTCAAGAGGTTTTCAAATTGTTTTTCGATGAAATGTGAACCTTAATCACTTACGACTGCTCTTGGAACTCCGAACCTTAGAAATATGATCTTTTTGAATAGCTTCATTATGGTTTTGGCATCACTTGTTGGGGATGGTATAGCTTCCACCCATTTTGAGACATAATCCACCGTCACAAGAATGTACTTGTTGTTACAAGATGGTGGAAATGGTCCCATGTAATCAACTCCCCAAACATCAAAAATCTCAACTTCCAAGATAGTGTTGAGAGGCATTTCATGTCTCTTAGATATATTTCCAGTTCTTTGACAGGTGTCATAAGAAATCACAAAGTTTCGAGCATCTCTGAAAATATGAGGCCAAAAGACACTAGATTGAAGAACTTTGGTTGCTGTCTTTGAGGCACTAGCATGTCCTCCATAGGATGAAGAATGACAACAATTCAATATACTCTGAACTTCATCCTTTGAGACACATCTCCGATAGATACCATTAGCACATCTCCTGAAGATATATGGCTCATCCCACACAAAATGCTTCAGATCAGAGAAAAAATTCTTTTTCTGTTGATAGTTACTTTCTGGTGGTAGAATTCCGCCAGCTAAGTAATTCACAAAGTCAACATACCAAGGAGCATCCTCTTCTGAAATGGCAAGTAGTTGTTCATCGGGGAATGAATCATCAATAGGCAAGTTACCCTGCCCATTCACTAGTGGTTCAAGTCTAGATAAGTGATTCGCAACTAAGTTCTCTACCCCTTTCTTGTCTAGAATCTCCAAGTCGAATTCTTGCAAGAGAAGTATCCAACGGATAAGTCTAGGCTTTGCTTCCTTTTTGCTTATGAGATATTTAAGTGCGGAATGATCGGTGTACACAGTCACCTTTGAACCCACAAGGTATGATCTGAACTTCTCAAAGGCAAATACCACCGCAAGCAATTCCTTCTCTGTAGTTGCATAATTAGCTTGGGCTCCATCAAGAGTTTTGCTTGCATAATAGATGGCATGCACCTTCTTGTCTTTCCTTTGCCCCAAAACAGCTCCTATGGCATAGTCACTGGCGTCGCACATAATCTCAAATGGTAGATTCCAATCCGGTGACTGCAAAATGGGAGCGGTAATCAAAGCTTCTTTTAATCTGCAAAAGGCTTTCAAACAACCATTATCAAAGTCAAATGGAACATCTTTCACTAAGAGATTAGATAATGGCTTAGCAATTTTTGAAAAATCTTTAATAAATCTCTGGTAAAAACCGGCATGTCCTAAGAAACTCCGCACTCCTTTCACGTTCACTGGTGGAGGCAATTTTTCAATTACTTCAATCTTTGCCTTATCCACCTCAATCCCTTTTCCTGAAACTAAGTGTCCAAGCACTATTCCCTCTTGTACCATAAAATGACACTTTTCCCAATTCAAGACGAGGTTAACCTCTTCACAGCGCTACAAGATCTTAGGCAAATTAGACAAACAATCATCAAAGTTAGTACCATATACAGAGAAATCATCCATAAAAACTTCCATGATGTTTTCAATGAAGTCAGAGAAAATTGCAGTCATGCATCTTTGAAAAGTAGCCGAAGCATTACACAAACCAAAAGGCATTCTCCTATAAGCAAAAGTGTCATAAGGACAAGTAAATGTGGTCTTTTCCTGGTCACTAGGATGAATGGGGATTTGGTGGAATCCCGAATAACCATCCAGGTAACAAAAATACGTATGCTCAGCTAATCTCTCAAGCATTTGGCCAATGAAGGGGAGGGGGAAGTGATCTTTCCTAGTAGCTTTATTCAACTTCCTATAATTGATGCACATTCTCCACCCTGTGACAGTCCTTGTGGGAATTAGTTCATTTTTCTCATTTTTGGTCACAGTTATTCCCCTTTTCTTAGGAACCACATGCACCGGACTAACCCATTCATTGTCTGAGATTGGGTAAATTACCCAGCATCTAACAACTTAAGAATTTCTTTCTTAACCACCTCTTTCATATTAGGATTCAACCTACGTTGATGATCAATGGATGGTTTATGGTCAACTTCCATCAAAATCCTGTGCATGCAAAAGGAAGGATTTATGCCTTTAATGTCATCAATTATGTATCCTATGACCTTTCTATGCATTCTAAGTGCTCTAAGCAATTTCTCTGTTTCTAACTCATTCAAACTAGCACTTACAATGACAGGATAAGAAGAGTTAGGACCAAGAAATTCATACCTGAGAGTGGAAGGGATGGGTTTGAGTTTTACCTTTGGAGCTTTTTCCTCTTTCCAATCTTCAGGTTTGAGTTTAGACTCAAGCTTTTCCATTTTGGCATTTTGAGGTGGAATCTCTGGATTCGCCTCTAACAAACGGGCATACTCAGCTACTTCACCTCAAACTCTGATGAGTCTCTACCAACTAAGCACATTTCCAATGGATCTTCAAAGTGCATCTTGATGGTTTCTTCTTTCACTACCTGGTGCAATAAATCAATCCTGCAACAAGAGTCCTCAAAAGAAGGTTGCTTCATGGATCTAGATATATCAAACTCAACCTTATCATCACCAACAGTCAAGGACAACTTACCATTTTTTACATCAATAATAGCACCTGCAGTAGCCAAGAAAGGCCTACCAAGAATAATGGGAATTTGTGCATCCTCTTCCATTTCAAGTACCACAAAATCAGCAGGAATATTCTATAATGGTTGATCATCCACACCTTCTATAATGGGTTAGAAAAATGGTTGATCATCCACACCTTCTATAATGGGCTAGAATATTCTTCGAAGGTGTCTCTAGACTCCGCAGCTGGTGGAGCTTTGATGAACAGACAACTGACAGATGCCTATGAGATCATTGAGAGTGTCGCCACAAATCATCACCAATGGGTAAATGAAAGAGGTAATAACCTGAGAAAACTCTCAGGAGGTAAGTTTGAGGTAGACGGAGTTGATTTAATTATGTCAAAATTTGATTCTTTGAATAAACGTTTTGACATGCTTGAAAAAACTCATGTAAATGCCATAGGTGCCTCTAACAATTTTTGTGAGATTTGTGGAGCGCAGGGACACATAGGTGCTGAATGCCAAGTTGGAATTGGCTCCTCACAAGGTGCACCAGTGGAGCAAGTGGAATCATGCCACAATTTCCATGACTTCAACCAAAAAGGGAGGAATGATCCATATTCTCAAACTTACAACCCCGGTTGGAGGTCACATCCCAACTTCTCCTATCGGAATAGTCAATACCAAGCTGGGCAAGGTAGTGCTAAACCCTCTTCTGGATTCCAACAGGTACAAAACTCTAAACTTGAGTCTTTTCTTGAAAATTTTGTTGAGAGTCAATCTAAGCAAAATGAGGAGTTTAGGCAACATGGGCAAGTTGTGACTGAGGCCATTAGAGAGTTGTCATCTAAGGTTAAAAATTTAGCCATTCATAATAAGTTGTTAGAAACTCAGATTGCCCAACTTGCAGGCACTTCACACAGGCAACAAGTTTCCTGGTCAGCCTGAAATGAATCCAGGTAATGAACACTGCATGGCTGTTACTTTGAGAAGTGGTAAGAAATTAGAGGATCCCAAGGATAAGGAGGTGAGTGACAAAGATGAGGGGAATGAGGAAAAAGACACTAAGACACAACCCTTAGAGGAAGATGAAACTAATGAAAAGGTGTCTAAGTATGTACCCCCTGAACCATACCAACCCCCAGTGCCATTCCCTCAAAGATTCGCTAAGGCCAAACTAGATATGCAATTTGGGAAGTTCCTAGAGGTCCTTAAGAAATTATACATTAATGTACCCTTCACTGAGGCATTGAAACAAATGCCTACCTATGGTAAGTTTCTTAAGGACATTTTGTCCAATAAGAGAAAACTTGAGGAATATGAGACCATAGCTCTAACTGAGGAGTGTAGTGCTTTAATTCAAAATAAATTGCCTTCTAAGCTAAAAGATCCAGGTAGTTTCTCTATTCCTTGCTTGATTGGTAACACAAATTTTGATAAAGCTCTGTGTGACTTGGGGGCTAGTGTCAGTCTTATGCCCCTTTCTGTGTGCAAGAAGTTAGAGGTGGGTGAGCTGAAATCCATAACTATTTCACTTCAGTTGGCGGATCGGTCCGTCAAGTACCCCGTAGGCATCTTGGAGGATGTTCCTATTAGAGTGGGTAAGATTTTTATACCCATTGATTTTGTTGTGCTTGACATAGAAGCAGATGCTAAAATGCCGCTCATACTTGGGTGACCATTCCTCGCCACTGGAAGGGCAATTATTGATGTCCACAAAGGGAAATTGACTTTGCAATTGAACGATGAAGAAGTAGTTTTTAATGTTTTCAATTCTGAAAAAAATCCTAATTCATGTAATCGCATAGATGCTACTGATGTTGTGGACAGAGTTGTACTTTCAGATATGCAAGAATCTGTGACTCATGCTATGTTAGAGGAGACCTTGCCCAAGGCTGCTTCCAAGTTCGAGAAGGTCAAGCCCTACAAGAAAGGACCAAAGAAACGGGATGACAAATGTGTCAAGAAGCGTGAATTTAAACCAGGGGATAAAGTTCTTGTTGATAACTCGCTTCTACGTTTCTGTCCAGGTAAGTTATGGTCGAAATGGTCTGGACCATATGAGATTGTTCGAGTCTTATCCTATGGTGTGCTTGAGGTGAAGATAGAAGGCCAGAAGACATTTATGATAAACGGCCAGAGAGTGCAACACTATGAAGAAGGAGTGGGGACTGAGTACCACTCCATTGACATCACCTGAGCATAGAACCAGCTCATAGTCAAGCTAATGACTATAACTTAGCGCTTCTTGGAGGCAACCCAAAATTTTCTCTCTTTTCTTTATTTTCTTATTTTTATTGACTAACACTTTTCTATTTTTTTTGTTTCATAGTTAGCTAATGTTGAGCCAGCTTTGGTGCCTCCCTGAGTTCGGAGCCTTTGTAGGGGGATGTATATAACTGTCGGCTGTAAAAAAAAAAGTTTTAGACCGGATGTTCGAGTTCATGGCTACACGCTTCCCTTTCCCACCACCGCAGTGAGTTCTTTTCATTTATTCCTTCCATAGTTTTAGATTTTTACATTGGGGACAATGTAAGGTCTAAGCTTGGGGGGGTATTTTTTTTTATTTTTATTTTTATCTTCATTATCATGCATTCTCATATTGCATTGTCTCATTGCATTTTCACACCATCATATCTCTTAGCTTTTTGGTTTAACCTTGTGCTCCTCTCTTTAGAGGATTTTGAGATGATATTGATTTGGAACCCAATTTGTTGATTCTTGTGGTAGGCAACAGGCATTGTCTTTAATTGATAGTGGAGGTGATTTCTTGATAGTTGATAATTAGCATATGTTCTCTGAATTTGTGCTTCTCATTGACTTTTGAACCTCTAAAAATAAATTTTGAGCCTGTATGGGATTTATGCACTATATGATTTTTCATCCCATTCTTTGTGTTGAGTGGTCATTCCTCATTGATTTTGTGCTCTAGAACTTGATTTGAAACCATTTTGAGGTGAAATCTTGGTTTGCATGCTTGAATGTGATTAAGGCATCTTAGGTATTTTTCTGGCCTTCTGAATTTGTTACACTTTCATCCACTAGTTGCCCATTTTGAGCCTAATGTATAATTATTTATTCTTGATGCCTATGATTATACATTGTCGGTGATCATTTAGAATATTGAATGGAGTAGTTTGGGTTTGAATGTTGTATTGGGAATCATTTGTTTTGAAAATGAAATCTCTCCCCTATGAAAAAAAAACATGAGATGAAAGCTTGAAAAAAAGGAAAAGAAAAGGAGAAATGGTGGAGTTATACTCTTGATTGAAAAATGCTTTTGCTCCATTTATGTTATATTGAGTTTCTTGTGCTTATTTAAAACATTGTTAGCCCTTTGTGCATTCCTTCCTTTCTTTATCCTTCCAGACATCATTCCCATGGCCCCATTATAGCCCTTGAAAGACCTTTTGATTCTTGCATATATGCTGATTATTAGTGGAAATTTGGCTTCTTATCAAGCTTATGGAAGTGCTTTTTCTAAGAGGAATTTTGAGCGAATTGTCTTCACCCTTAAACACTTTGAGTGTGGTTAGCAGTGTGAACTTAATTCTGTGAGGATGCATGGTTTCTGAGAACTTAGCCTCTAATTGGAGTTGATTTTGATTACCTCTCTGCTTCTTGGTTTGCCTTTGCCTATTGCTTGGTCGGATGTTTCCTCGGGTTCCTCATTCATTATTATCTTTTGATCCCACTCCTTGGTTTAGTCTTAGTTATTACTTGGGGACAAGCAAAATCTTAAGCTTGGGGGTATTTGATGTGTGTGAAATAACATCATATTTTGTTCTTGTTTTGCATGCATTTTTATGCATTTTAGTTTCTCTTTTTATTTGTTTTTCCCTTTAGTTCGGATAACTGCGGTGTTTTTGGTGTTGTTGTGCAGGATTGGTGCTTAATTAGCCTTGAAATGGATGGAAAGCTTGCACAATTGAAGTTGGAGCTTAAAGGGTAGCAATTTGGGACAAAAAGCTCACTCCAGAAGGTACCACGGCCTGCCCGTGGACTGAACCACGGCCATGGATCGAGCAGCTGCGTAAAAAAGCAAAGGGGAAGTCCAGAGAAGACCACGACCTGGCCGTGGAATGAACCACGGTCGTGGTTGTCAAACAGAGACAACCACGGCCTGGCCGTGGACTGAACCACGACCGTGGTTCGGGATGCGTGTCAGCTGTTTAAGTCTGTTTTTCTCTTTTCTGATGGGCTTGGACCAGTTTTAACCCATGGGGTATATATAGATGTTCTGAAGACAACATTAGGGTTCGAATTTGGTTTTGGAGAAGGCACATAGGAGGCTCTTGATCTTCATCTTCCTCTCTTCTCTCTTGGAAGAGTTTGGATGTTCTTGAAGTTGAATTTTTGGTTTCTTCTTCTCCATGTCTGAGTAGTTCCTTTTATTTCTAGGATTAGGCAATGCCCTTTGATACATTGATGATGATTAATTGATATTGTTTACCCCTTTTATTAATCTTGAATGTTGTTGATTTGATCCTTATTGCGATTATTCATATGAATTTGCTGGCCACTTATTTGCATCTCATAGATATCTAGGGATGTACTGAAAGGTGAACCTATGTGTTAGAACAATAAGAATTAAACTTAAGGTCTAAATCACGAGAGTAGGTTTAGCCTTTTGAGGATGAATGAATTACCAAAAAGCGTAATGGGTTCAATTTAGATTCAATTACCACGAGAGTAGGAATTGGTTTAATTGGGCACGGTTCTTGTATCTTGAGAGGGAACATTAACTAATTTAGGGTAATTCACCTTCAATTGAATTTCAAGTGTTAATAAGAGGATTGTCTATTAGGAGTCTTGTATCATTGTGGTTAACCCCAATCCTGGAAGCTTTCTTGAATCTGAAAACCTTTCTCAACAATTTGCTGTTTTTATTCTCAAATTTGCATTTTGATATTCATTTATTTAATTGTTTGGTTACTACGTTCTTGTTAATCAACAATTATATTCCTTTTTGTTTAATTGAATTGAATTAATTAATTAATTGGTATTCATAGACATAGTCCCTGTGGATTTGATCTTTTTATTACTTGACGACGAAACTATACACTTGCGGATTTCAGATACCAACAGACTATGTATATGCACACAGACTCAATTTTCCTACTCCATGGAGCTAACTCATGTCAGAGAGATTGATCTAAAAGATCTGTCGGTACCACAATTGCCTCAAACCAAGTGCCACAACTTTTATCAATTTTGCACATCTAGCATTATACACAACAGTCTATGTCAAACCTTAATTAAGAATAGTGTCTCAGTCCATATCGTCGGTGCATTACATCTGTCCGATCCACGGTACAGTAGAGCTACCAACTTCCCATTGTGGAAAACCCGCACCCCAATGCCCCCAAGGTCAACAAGTGACCTACACTGTGCATATCACTCTACACAAAGGTGTAATTCTCTTCTAGGCCATTGGCCTTAACATAATCCATCGGACTTTTTCAATGCATGTTTAATGCAAACAAGCCAATCACAGGCTAAAGTCATATTTCACATCTTTGGGTCCACACTTTAGCCCAACAACAATTCTACTGTATTTTCAATCATGAAATTATTTTATTGTGTTTTCACAATCGCGCAATATTTCTGTCGCATTTTCAAATCGCATATTGATTTTTCGACATTTTCTCAATCACGTAAAAATATTTAAACATTTTTCAAATCGCTATTTTTCAACGTTTTTAAAATTGCGTAACTTAAAAATCACATTTTCAAGTCGCGTAAAACATATTTCATCATTTTTCAACTGCGTAAATATTTCTCAAAATTCTAAACATCATTTTGGCCTATCAAAAACATAATATAACTTCTAATTTTATTTTTCCACATTTTCTCACTTAAGAAATCCTTTCCACAATATTATCCACAAAATAACTTTTTCATTGAATTAAATCAATATTTCTAGCTTAAAATTTCCTAACGCACTCCAAAACCCAAAGAGTGAGTTATACGTTAGTAAATTTCAAGTCATCCATTCATTCCTCATCATAACTATATCAATTCTACAAAAATTAGTTTACTTTCTAAAATATTTTGAGGTTTAAACACTTTCAACCTCATTTTTCTTCATGAAACGAAATCTCCCTTTTACAAATAATAAATTGTTTTATTTCCATTTTTATTTCTTATGTCCTTGCATTAATTTCCTTGCCCCTAATCAACTAAGTCACCATTAATAAATCATATTTTTACACACAAAAAATCCATTCAAGCCTTTATGGTCGTGAGGTACATGGTCATTGGAACCAAAATATTGATTCATTTCCTTGCTCTTCTAAACATCCAATTTTACCATTCATGAAAATATTAACTTGGAAACACCTATTTTGAGGTGTTGAGGCCGTAAGCCTCATGGTCTTTGGAACCAAAATTATTTTTCCTTTTCAACATCTATCATGGCATACATGGCATATAATCATCGTACTATATATCAAGCATACCTTTAAAGCAATAAAGTCATATAAACCATAAATAAATAAATTCAAAGCACATAAACACACATAAATAATTTACACAACCATGGATATGAATCCTCATATGGATTCACCACCCATCACATACAAATTCATCTCTCACCACCATACTTGGTTAGTGAGATAGATCACCCTCTTACCTCTTAGTAGAACCTCCAAAGCTCCTTACTTTTCTTTTTGTACTAGTCCTTCACCACCACCATAAGATTCTTACAAACAAAATCAAACACAAGCATATTAGCATCTAAAGCTTGAATAGGAAAGACCATGGATCAATATATGGTCTTAGAATAAGAAAAAGAAACCACTAGTGAAGTTTCTATGAACTTCACCTCAAAAGCTTCAAACTTTTATCTTTGAAGAACAAGGTGAAAATGGATGATCTAGCCTTAGCTTTCAACTATGAAGACTCTTAGAATGATGAGAAGATTTGAGAAGTAAGGTTGATAGAAATTATTGGAGATGGGAGGGTGGATTTCTCTAGATTGGTCGTGAGATGCTCTAGATAGAAATGGAGAGAATTTGTGAAACTTGCTTTAGGAAAATGATGAAGATGAAATGAAATGAATAAAGAGTCATTCTTTGCTTCTCCTAAAGCCTTATGGCTGTGGAATTCACCAAAGGAGATGACCACTTTGTTTGACCACTCAAGACTTCCTAATGACCTTAGATTGGATCAATGCTTGATCTTCGAAGCCTTTGCCTCCAAGCTTGTTTTCTATAGGCTTAGACAACTTGAGTCATCTAGTTCTTGAAGTTTCCTAACTATGGAATCAATAGAAAACTAACTAAGTTTCTAATCCAATTGTGTCCTAACCAAATTAAACTAATTTAGTTAGGTTTTCTAGTTTCTTTGCTAACTACTTAGTTACTTGAATGTGACATCACAATTTCTAGAAGCTCTTACATCCTTCCCAAACCGTGAAGGCTAATGAGATGCAAACTAGGTTTGTTCCATTTAGTTACTACATAGGCATTATGCTAACTTAGTTTAAGTTTTCTAATTTTTTTTAGTTACATAGTTAACTAGTCTAACCATCTTTGTTGACTATTTTCTATTGGTTCTTATCAAGTTTCTAATATTCTAATTGGTTCACAAAATAAGTCATTATAGTTTTTCTACAAACTATTATCCAATGGATAATAGTTACAAAAATTATTACTTAATGGACAGTACATTAATGCCCACAAGTCAGTAAATATTTGTCCGTTGTAAAATAAAAAATACAGTAATATTTTTATTTCACAGATAATTTCTAAAATTAAAAGATTGTGTCACGTATCTCTTGGAATTGGGTTTAGTAAGATCCCTCGGCTCCAAATAAATACGTAAAGATTTTTTCTGGCCTGAAAATTATTATTTTCCCGACTCGGAGCAAATCACACAAAATGATCAAATACAGTCATGGAATAGTCAAAATAATTTTACAACATACAGAAATCACAAAACAATACAATTATGTCATTACTGTAAAATAGCTAATTTTGGGGTGTTACAGGTTTATTGTGTGCTCATATGGTCACGGGTTCAACTGCATTATATATGTGATACAAGTGCATTAAACTTGGTTAATGGTTACTCATATGGTCACAGTCTAGTAGCACATAATGTTGCCCAGTACTTAACAATAATACTACATGTGTTTAAATTGACTTGGTTGCTGAAATTAATTAAATTAGATGAGTTTCTATATTGGATTCGATCATTTAATATTTGTTATTTCTAAATCGTTTTTATTATTCAAATGAAATTATGGGATGTATGGCTTCCATGTTGTGATTAATGCATAAAGGTATTGTTTCACAAACTAAATTTAATAAATAATGGTAAAAGAACATATTGTCATAGTTTATGACATAACCACACATTGAATTTATCAAATGATGTGGTTACTTGAATGAAATGTTGAAGGTAAGCATTATGATGCTTTATGGAGGAATTGAATGAATGGTATTATTTCTTGAACCCAAAGTTAAGCTATTTAGTGAGAATTATGATATGTACTTTGTATAGAATGAATAATATGTATGTATATATATGAATGATGTTGAGAAGCATATTGATATATGCATGTTAATGAATAAGATTGTTAAGCATAGTATTGAGAGGCATAAAAATAAAAAGATAAGGGTAGATTGAGGTTGAGTGAATTACTCCTTCTCTACTTGAATATAAATGGAAGGATTGAATAATTTTATATACAATGAATGGTATGAATGAAAAGCATGAAGACTAAAGTTATGTCTCTCTATGATGCAAAGAAAAGTAAGGTTATTTGGAAATTAAATGAAGAAAAAGTTTTAAAATATTCTTGCATGCTTTATTTTTAAACTTGTTATTTGTTATTTCCTTGTATGAATGACCCTACGGCTTTAGCAAAGGTCTCTTAATGCCCAAGGTTTTGGGTATTAGTGGATGTGAGGCAAGCTAGCCCATTCATACTAAGTAGTATTAAGGGGTTTATGCTCTACTACTTTGAGAAGAAATACCCAGTATGGTATTAAGAGTGGTAAAAGGTAACCTCATTGTTATCACTCATACCAAGGTAGTGCAAGGTGGACAAGGAACAAAGGTTTTCCTACCCCTTCCTACTTAAGGATATACAAGGATCAAAAGGACTTCCTAGAACAAAGGTTTTCCTAGAAGGTCTTCTTAGAGCAAAGGTTGTCGTGGAAGAAAGGACTCCTTGGAAATAAGCAAGTAACACGTGTTTTCTGTATATGGTTTTAAAAGTAACTTTGCATGTTATGGTTTTCAAACTTGATGTTTGCTATTTCTATGTATTTGGCTTAGGCCAAAGGTGCTCCCAATGCCAGGGTTATCATATTAAGGGAAGTCAAGGAACAAAGGGTTTCCTAGTACCTTAATGAGGGAGGTCAAGGCACAAAAGTTTTCCTAACACCTTATTTTACCTAGAGGAAATACGAGGACTAAATGTTGTCTTGGGAATATGCAAATATCATGAGTTTTTCTAAATTAAAATGTTTTTACTAACATTGCATAAGCATACATTAGGGCATTTATTAGGCATTCTCATCCATCATCATGCATAACATAAAATGACAATTGTATGGACAATTATCTTGTTTTTAGAATCAAATTAATAAGGACCAGGGTTGATGTCTGACTTGAAAGCATTCCAAAATAATGAAATATAATATAAAAAGAGGTATATTGAGTGATGAATAGATAATGAAGTAATTAACTTGTATAGAATATTGAGGGATAATGAATAAACATGGTGATTATGTGAAGTATGATGAATCATATAGATGATTAACTTATGTTTGATTATAAAAGATGAATATATATGATGTACATTATATATACATGATGTTAATACTTGATTTGATTGTGATAAAGAATTGGATTTGAAACTGTATGACTTGTTGGTATAGTACAATTACTAGAATATGTAATTTTTAGAGAAGGGATATCTGTACATCCAAGTAATAATAAATACAAGAGTATGAAAACAATTCTTGAGAACTGATAGCTATGATGTTTGCCTTAAAAAGATTTGGAAACTCTAAGTATATGGAGTTAAAATTTGAGGTCTTTAGTGACCATAAAAGTTTGAAATAGTGGATGAAGCGAAAAAGTATCATTTTCTTGGGATACAAACAGTTCTTTTCAATTGTCTATGAGAAAGGAGCTAACGATTCATTATTATATTGCTAAAAGATATGTCTTAAAATTTGTTCAATTTTTATTGGATGAGAGATACCCTCCAAAGAATGAAAATACTGACTTGGTACAATTCCTTGTTCAAGTACAAACACCTAGAAAGGTGATACTATTATCAGAATCATGTCAAGAAGGTGTTTGATGTTGTAAATCTTGTACAGTTAAAGTTTCTAAAGTTGGAAACATCTAGATTTGATGCTAAGTTCATTCATAAGTAGAAAAAATATATTTAATATAAGAAACTTCTTTGCAGAAGAACACAAATTTTTAAAAAGAAAATGGTCATCATACTAGATTTGCATAAGATAACGAGCAAGATATTTTTCTAGTATAACAGAGGTGTTTTTAATGAGCTTCTTTATAAGCTTCTTAATTTAGCTAATTTCATGGTAATACTCAAATCTTACCCTTAGATAGAAGCGTGAAGATAGGAAAATTAAAAGAGTTATCTAGGACTTTTGAATGAGATAAATCAAATTTTGAGGAAAAAATTTATGAAAAAGGGGGAGAATTGTAACATTCTGCCTAACCTAATGATATTAATTAGTGTTGTAGTAGTTCAATAATTCTAGTATTAGTTACCTGATAAATTGGATAATTGTTTAGATTAAAGTGAGTATAAATCTATAACCCTGAATGTGTGAAATAGCTAAGAAAGCATAAATAAATATGAAAAATTGTTTCTAAGTTATAAATTATTGGAATGAGCTATATTAAAATTTAAGAGACCAAATGAGTTTGTTTGGTATTTTTAATAACATTGAGAAAGTGTTTATAAATTAAATAAAATAACAAGATAGCTTGAAAAATTATGAAATTGTTTGACGATGATAAATGGAATATAAAAAATATTTTGATATGAAAAGTAAGTTAAGGCAGGTACATTTACTTGCCTTACAGGTTCGATTTAATTTAAAAGAAATAGTGCAGTTTATCTGATGAATGACAATGTATAGAAAATTATGAAAATCAAAATATATAAATTTAGTTAAGATCTGTGATTTTTAGGAACACTAATGAAAGCTGGAAACTTGGTTTTGAAAGAATAAAATGTTCCTAGGATATACAAAAGTTCCAGGTGAATTTTATAAAATTCCTTCCCATCGTTTTAAGCCACAGATTTCTTATCCTCTTCCACTATTCATTTCCTATTTCCTTTCTTCCTTTTCACTCTCATCTCTCACTTTCTGGTTGTTGTTCTCTCTCAAGTATCTGGTCATGCAGTGCTCTTTCTCTCTCATGCATTCAGAATTACGGAACTGAAAACTAAACTTCATCCATCCAGAATTCACATCTTAACAACTTAGCATATAACACCTTCTCTTCTAGAACTTGGAAAATCACACTGAGATGTTTAGTATGTTCCTCATAATTTCGAGAATAGATCAGAATGTCGTCAACAAAGAAATAATAACAATTCTGTCTAAATAAGGACGAAAAATTCTACTCACCTAATCCATGGATATTGCAAAAACATTCGCCACTCCGAACAACGTCACTAGAAATTTCCTTATCCTTGTATCGCTTCATTCTCCTGCCTTTACTCTTAACAAGAAATATCTCACACATCAAGTTCTCTTTCAATGACACTGTATTGGATACTATGACATGGATTTGAATAGGAATATCCTTTCTTGCAAAATATTCTTTCTTGCAAATTGCGATACATGAAAAACATTGTGAAGGTCAGAAAGAAAAAGAATAATGAAACTATTTGATATGTTACCGAATATATCCAACAAAGAATTTGATATTGCCCGATTTTCAGGAATGAATTTTCTGGAATACTAACACTTTATTGAGACAATCTCATAGGATATGGTTAAAAAATAACCAATCTGTTTCAAAGATCACGTCTATTTATGAAACAGATCAAACTAACACAAAAATTTGATCTATAACAATAATTTGAATAACATGAATAGCACGATAGGCTAGTAATAGAAATAGAAGTAAACAAGTCAGAAGATCACGAAGACACAGATAACACTAACATATAATTGATCTACTTAATCATATGCTATAAAGAATAGGTTAAAGAATCATCTTCTGTAACATAGTCTCCCTTGTTTAGGTCTTCAACTCAGAACGCTCCCATTCCATTCAGAGTAACAACTTTCCCTACTATCTGAGATTTTACTAACAGAAAACTCTGTTTTCAATGGAACACAATCTCTGGAAATGTGTCCAAACTTTTCGCACTTAAAACAAATTGTTTCCTTGAACATACAATCCTTCATTAAGTGCCCCTTTCCACTTCACTTACAAAACAATAAACACATCACGGTCCAAATGGGTTTACTATTACAAGCACTACCTCCACACGTTCACTGCTTCTGCTGATTTCCAAATAATCGTAGATATGTTTTTTTGTTGAAATCAATTACTTTCCTAATATCCCTCCTTTAGATTACCCAATTCCAAAATTACGAAATCTTATATTTCAAAACTAATTCTCTTCCATCAGATCCTGAACCTCAACTTTCAGTTCATGCTGTTCAGCGATCCTCTGTTCTTGTTATACTGTCACGTCAGTTATCCTCCACATTGCTCCTATAGTTACAACTGTATTGTTAGTGTCACGTTCCGCTTCCACATATGTACATCTACCACGAGTCATTTCCTTTCTTCAAAGACGGATGAACCAAAATACAATGGATCTGATATCCATTTTAAACAACCTTGTTTCCTTTTGGAAAACAAAAACACACAGAGAACACAACACAAGCAAAATAGACCTAGCCACAAACCCTAAAAGACTCAAACCGTGCTCTGATACCAACTAATGTAACACCCTCCTCAGGGCATTACATTTCTGACTCCCAACTCATAATCTATAAGGAAGTTCACAAAAGGTTTGAGTTATAAAAGGTGAGTTTTAAAATTTCTTATTATAGAAACATAAACTTACTGAAATCCATAAGCATTACTGAAAATATATTTAAACTGATTAATATATAATATTGACAACAATTAATATTTAACAATTTAAAGAGAAATATAAAACTAACATACTCTCTTTTTTTAACAGTAGCAAACCCCATCATGGGTCTTACTTAATAGCACGGTACAACATTAACGGTAAAACTTAACATACTTATTCCTTCTTGTATCCATCTTGATGCATCAGACATCTGTTCCTTGTTCACACTGCACACTATCGAATCCTGAATTGCTACTCCTCAATGTTGTCACCAATCTCAGAATATCTGCCACCGTTATGTCTAAGATAACTCGTTCCTTCTACTATATAATTTTTAATAACATAAACACAGCAAAACAATATAACAAAGAGGTGAGATCACTTACGCCAATACCAACATGGTAGCATAGAGATAACACAAACAACATATCATACAGATACATCATACCATAATTACAATCATGCCACCAACATTAATCAATTATCATCATCCAATCATTTATCAGTTCAATTATCATAAACAATAATGACAATAACACCCTCAACATTATCTAATGATCATCATCATCATCCACGTATTCAAAACAATTGCCATAGCCAATATTCCTCAATTAATATATCATACAGATATAAATGCTCAGTTTCATGCATGCGCACATAGACTCAATTTCCTACTCCATGGAGCTAATACTCAGTTCGGAGAAGTTGATCCGAAAGATCTGTCGGTACCAAAATGTCTCAGACCACGTGCTATAATTCTCATTTGTATTTGCACATCTAGCATATACACGACAGTCTTTACGAGATATCGATCAAGAATAGTGTCTTGATCAGGATCATCAGTGCGTTGCATCGGTCTAACTTACGGGAAGAAGAGCTACCAACCACCCATGTAAGCAACTCGCACCCCAATGCCCCCAAGGTCAACAAGTGACTTACACTACGCATATCGCACCCATTCAAAAGGTTGACGTCTCTCCTAGGCAAATAGCCTCATACAGTCCCTTGGACCTTTCCAATGCATGTTCAATGCACCAATGCCAATCATAGGCAAAATTCATATACAATGTTCATACACCAATTCATGCATATAAAATGCACCAATGTCAATCACATGCAAAATTTATCATTTTCTCATACAGTGTTCATCCACTGGTTCAATAGTAATTTTACAGTATATTTAATCACAAAAATCATATTATCACGTTTTCATAGTCGCGCACCACTTTTGTCGCGTTTTCACAATTTTGTAACATTTCTGTTACGTTTTCAAATCACATATAAATTTTTCAACATTTTCATCAATTCCATAGAAATATTCCACCATTTTTAAATCACGTAGTGATTTTTCAACAATATCTCAAACGTGTAAAAATATTTAAACACTTTCCAAATTACGTAGAAATATTTCAACGTTTTTCAAATCACGTGGAAATATTTAAACGTTTTTCCAATCGCGTAGCTTAAAAATCACATTTTTAAGTTATGTAAATCATTTTTCACCATTTTTCCATTACGAAAAATATTTCTCAACCTTCAAAAATTCCATTTCAACCTTTCTCAAAATAATATGACTACTCACATTATTTTTCACATTTTCTTACTCAAGAAAATCCTTTTCATAATATATTTCACAAATTCACAATTCCATTAAATTAAATCAATGTTTCTAACTTTAAAAATTACTAACGCTCTCCAAAACCCAAAGGATGAGTTACACGTTAGTAAATTTTAAATCATTATTATATTCTCCATTTTTCTCAAATCAATTCTAAAATCAATTCTCTTCAAAATAAATTGAGGTTCAAACACTTTTAACCTCTCTTTTCCATTCATATACAAAAATCCCATTTTCTCAAGTGATAAAATACTCTGATTCCCTTTCCAAATTCCTTATACTAAATCAATTATATTTCCATTTTGTTTCCATAAAATCAAGGCATTACAAGCCTTCAAAACCGTGGACATGACTATTAAAATCATCAAAACATTTTTTCTTCTAAGTCAATATGGTTTTACACAAACAAAACCATTAAAAATCCTTTACAAAAACCGTGAGCACTTGGTCTTTGAAATCAAATCATTTGTTCATTTTTCATTTTCACTTTCTTTGCAAATCCTTAAAATCAACATTGCCCATGTTTAGTAAAATGCTTAGAAACTTTTTGCACAAAATAAATCAATAAAAATCCTTCTCAAAACCGTGAACAATACTTCTTGAAAAACAAACCCTTTGTTTAGTTTCCTTGCTTTTCTAATCATCCAATTTTATCATTCATGAAAATATTAATTCGTGAACACCTATTTTGAGGTGTCTTGGCTGAAATCCTCTTGGTTTTTGGAACCAAAAATCAATTTCCTTTCCATCATCAAATCATGACATACAAATACATATTCAACATATATATCACAAGCATGCCATAATCAAAGTAATAAATCATACAAATCATACCAAGCATAAGCAAATAATCAAAGCACATAAACACCCACAAATTATTACATGACCATGGATATGAATCCTCACATGGATTCACCATCCATCAAATATAAGACCATCTCTCACCACCATACTTGGTTGGTGAGATGAATCTCCCTCTTACCTCTTGAAGAACCTCAAAAGCTCCTTGTTTTGCTTCTTTTTCCAAGTCCTTCACCACCAAGGGCTTCTCAAATACAAAACAAAACATACACATAATTAATATATAAGACTTGAATAAGAAAACCATGGATATGAATCATGGTTAGAACCTTGAAAATAAAAAGAAAAGTGAAGATTAACAAACTTCACCAATAAAGCTTCAATCTTTAGCTTGAAGAACAAGGTTGAAGATGGATGATTTAGAGAAAGTCTCCAACATAAAAGTTGCTTAGAATATCATGTAGATTCAAGATCTATGGTTGGATGAAATTAAAAGAGATTGGATGGTGATTTTGGGTGAATGGCCGAATGGTTCCTCTTGAAGAACAAGGTTAGAGTTTTTGATTTTTGTGAAAGAAAGACTTCTTAGACTTGGTTAAGATAAAGAATGAAGTGAAAACACTTAGTTTTCCTTCCTACCAATTTCGTAGAGCTCCATGGAAAAATCCCTAAAAATCATAAACAAATGTTAAAATCAATAACAAGTGTAGAAATAGGTAAACCATGGTTCAAGCATGGCTTAGAAAATTAAAACTTGAAGTTTGGGTGAAGAGATAAGAACTTTACCCTTTATAATAGAAACTTGAAGCTTGGATTTGAAGCTCAAGATGAATGATTTTGTGAAAACTCATAACTAGAGATGTTCTTAGAATAAGGTAAGGATTCAAGAAACTAGGTTGGATAAAATTATTGAGTGATGGAAGGTAGGTTTAGTGATCATGGCCGAACCATGCTTGAATGAGAAGGAGAGAAATTTTTCTAAGAGCTTTAGGTTTTTGAAAATGATCAATAATGATCAAGATGGAGTAATAACGGTCTTGAAACCATTCTATGCTCTTAAGCATGCACCAAAACTGTCCCCCCTCCATGCATTCTCCTAAGAGTGCAAAATGAATCAATAATGATTCATAAAGACCAAGACCACTAATAATGGTCTTCAAACTTTCCTTTAACTCCTAAAACAAGCACAAAGCCGTCCCCCCTTCATTATGCATTCAATAAGTTGTCATCTTTTCTAGCCACCATTTAGGGCAATTTAAGCCATTGATTAGATCAATGGTTAGGATTAAGGTAGATTTTTTATTAGAAGACTTAATCTAGGCCATTAGATCTTTCCTCCTTGAAATCCTAGCCATTAGATGCATCTCCAAAAATGAAGGGTCAAGATTACTCCTTCTTACTTTCAATCCAAGGGTCATAATTAGTCATAGCCATTTTAGAAGACCAAATCTCCACCATTGATTAAATCCAAATCCAATGGTTATAAATGATCCATCTCCACCGTTGATTAAATCCAAATCCAACGGTCACAAATGGTCCTAACCACTTTATAAGATCAAATCTCCACCCTTGATTTAAATCTAAATCCAACAGTTATAAATGGTCATAGCCATTTTATTAGACCGATTCTACACCATTGATTAAATCGACGGTTGATATCAAAATCTTAAACATTAAGCTTGCTTCCTATTGGTCCGTCATAAAGTTGTCATAACCACTAATATTGACTTCGCAGTATAATTTCTATTTTTATCTGCTAAAACCTCACGAAAGAATATATTTACTGTATTTTTATCGCTTGATAATTAAATACAGTACAAACCACAGTACAAGAAATTTTCTAAAACTGTTTCTGGATTCAGGTTTAGTAAGATCCCCTGTCTCCGTCTCAACAGTATAAATTTTTCTATGCGTAGAAAAATTTTCACTTTGCGAGACCCACCTGAGCCCACGTAAGGCCACCTGGGCCCACAAACCGCCCAAAAACAATCAGAGAAATATAAAAAGTTATAATTATCCACAAAAATCATAAATATTAAAAAACATATGAAAATCAAATCAGATTTTTAAAAATAATTAACAATCAAGAGAAATAAATACATAAAGATTTCTCTCGGCCCGAAAATTATTATTTTCTTGACACAGAGTAAATAACTCAAAACGATCAAATACGCTGACGAAATAATCAAAATAATTTTACAGCACACGAAAATCACTAAATAATAGAATTCTATTAACTGTGAAAATTACTGTCTAATAGATAAGAAATTTAGGGTGTTACAGATGAAGCTTTGGAATGAAGATATAGTTAGTATCTTTGGTTTAGTTTTTGTACTGTAGTATTGTATATTATGTAATGTTTAGCGATATATAATTTTTATATAATTCATTTTATATTATATGTATTATACGTTTCCATGAAAAGCTCATATTTTGTATAATATTAAATTATTTTCTTGATAATTTTTGGATATTCATAAGTAATATACCAAATTTCTAATTACTAATGCGTAAATCAAATACGTTATTAGTGATAGTAATTTGGGATGTTACACATAAGCGCGGCGAGCGCCTGAGTGCCAGGTTTGCGCACCAGAGCGCCAGTCGTAGGGAAATGTGGGGCTTGCCTCTATCATGCCAATGTTTGGGCATTGGGGGTGGAGCACCTAAGAGCCCAGACAGGACAACTTCAATAATTGGAAATTGTTATTTTTTGAATTCTTTATTTGAGGGGATCACCTATGTAAGTCTTTTAGAGTGTAATGAGGCACTTTTGGGGATATTTCTTACAAAGAATTTTCACCTTACATATGTGAGAAATTTGTGAGAAACCTATAGCGTCCATGTGTGATGGAATGCCATAGGGTTGTACCTAGGACCTTGATCAACATGAGGTTGATTTTTGAGTAACTTGTGCAGTGATGGAGTAAGGTACTAGATACAAAATTGCTAGTAACATGAATCCTACTACTTATGTGATAAGTTGAAGTAGAACTTTAAGTTACTAGCGTTGCTTGTTCATATGGAAATGGTGAACATTGTGGTTTGAAATTATCTTTGCATGTTTTGTTTTTAAACTTGTTATTTTTTAATTCCTACGTACTGTAATCATTTGGCTAGAGAATAAGGTGTTTTATCTAACTTCTCGTAGCGGGTAATGCTATTATGGTCAGGGTTACTAGTATAGGGATGGTAGTAGTACTCTTACGATTGTGAGGGGAAGGTATTCACTTATTACCAAGTAGTGTATAAGCACTTAGGCTTATCCTACTTAACATATACAAGGGAACATGGTTCCTGGGATTGATCAAGTAGCATGTAATTTATAAAACCAAAACCTACACTATCACTGCATAATCATACTATTGGTACTTTCTCATGAAATAAACATACATCATAACGAACATTGCATCTGAATGACAATTGTATGGGCAATTTTTTGTTACTGATGATATTTACGATTGTATGGACTGTTGTAAACTATCATTGATTATTATTTTCTTTTGTGTATGGTCTTGTTTACTCATTATGAATGTTGTAAACACTAGTTTTGGTATACTCATATAGAGGATTTTGTGAATTCTCACCCCGTTGTGTTTTCATGTAAATCCAAGTCAAGACCTTCTAAAGAAAAAGGGCAAGAAAAGCAAAAGACTTAGTTTTAGTTATTTCGTTTCTTTATGTATCAGCTTCTATTTATTTACTTTGCTTTTAGTTTGTAAAAGATTATGTATTACAATGTGTCTTTTTTAACCAGTAATGTATATATGTAATCTTTTCATCCTTCTTGGCTTTCTAAAATGACTACACAAGTTATTATGGATTTATGTTTTATGCATTTTTAGGAAGTGACATACTTGATGCGATTTATCTTGAAATATTCTGGTTATTCTACAATAATTGTATTAGGGTATTACAGGAGATAGTTATGGGTCCTATAATCTCATAAGATCTTGATTGGAAGTTACAGATACTTAAGGGTATATCCACTGTGTAGATCTAATGATCTTGTTATTATGGCCCAATACCGTAATTTGTTAGCTTTTAGTTCCGGGGTCTTGACCACGTGTCACTAAGGATTAATCGGGGCATTCACTGCGGAGGCCGGTGGTATGCGTGCCAGGTCCGATCCTGTAACATCCCAAATACTAACACTAATGATGTATCCGATTTACACATTAGTAATTAGAATTTAGTACATTACTTACGAATATCCACAAATATTTAAAGAAAAGATTTAATAATATACAAAAATATGATCCTTTTTCGGAAGCGTAAAAATACATATAATATGAAATGAATTATATACAAATTATACATCACTAAACATTATATAATATACCTATTATTGTACAAAATTTCTAACCAAACAAATTAAACTATGTCTTCTTCGCAATTTCCATCTTTTGTCATCTTTCTCAATTGTTGTAGATCTTTCCTGGAATTATTATGGAAATCATAGAAGTAGGGGTGAGAATCTTGAAATTCTCAGTAATTTATTTAAAACCGTGTCATCACAATAATTCCAACTATTTTAAAAAAATCTATTTTAAAATACTTAGTGCCAATTTAGGAAGATGGCAAAAAGCCAAAACAGGTCATTCCTCTTCCCGAAATATACAGTTAATTTTATCTTTATGAAAATCACTCATACCATCAAGAATCGTCTTATAACACATATCTTTAAATTTTTTTATTGTTCAATCATAAATCATGTTATCAAATCTCGTATTTCATATAATCAAAATATTATCAATACTAAAGTCATATCAATAAACCTTGTTTCTAAAAATTCATCAAATTATAAATCTTTTTATCAAATATCAAATCATCAATACTCAAGTCTCATCTTGAAATCACATATATGAGCTCATAATAATATTCATTCACTTGGTAGTAGCCTGCTTTCGGGTTAGTGCACATCATCCTATTTATGATGTTCGATTTGTCACACAGGACAACTCCAGGTAACTAGGTCATATCTATCTCCATCAAGTAAAGAGGACGCACAAAAATCCTAACACTATCCATGATTTAGGATCACCCCAAGTAGTAAAGAGGAAACGTATAAATCCCTTACCACTTGATGACTAGGGAAGCTCAAGTAAAGAGAGAGGTTTACCTCAACCTTAATTACTCTGGTATAAAGAGAATCTCAATTTCTATCTTACCATTGTCCAAGACTTACCCTAAGTCTAAGATATATCCAAAATCCACTCAGTCTACTTCCACAAAGGGATACCCATGAGAGAAAATCATCTTTCATCAAATCTCTTTAATCATCATATCATCAATCATGCAAAAATATGCATATCATAATTTTTCTCATCATAGGTATTCAAATTCATCAGTCAATTTCATATCATAGCATAATGCATTGATTTCTTTTCAGTCAATCTCAATTCATAGTATAATATATTAACATTTCATCAATCAATTTGATAACATAGCATTAAGCCTCAACAATTTACACAATATCTTTTATTTCTAAGTAATTTTCAATCAAAGATTGATTTAAGTGTGATTCAAACACATAAATATTTAAATACAACAAAGGAATCACCTCTTCTCTTGGAGTTACTATACGACCTTCATGGCCAAGTTAAGATCCATATACTCAATTAAAGAATACAAATGCTATAATTAATCCATAAACTTTTAGCACTTCAATTAATCAATCTCAAGCATGATGAACCAAGGATGAGTTATCACATCCATTTACAATTACTCAAGTGTAAGTGTCTCGGCCAAAATTCATATTAAGATCACCTTTACAAACTCATCATAGCTAATATCACAAAGTGTGAACTATTGTGAACATAAAGGACGTTCAAGTATGAACAATAAGGATTTTCAAGTATGAACAACAAGGATTCTTAACCATAAATGTCAAGACACAAACCAACTAAGTTTAAAATCAATAAAAGTAACATAAGTTAATTCTTGGCCATGAACATCATTTCACAAACATTTGTGACCATGTCTAAGTCACGACCAAGGTCCTCATCAAACATCATAATTACAATTTCATCAACTACTCAACATTTTCTCAATTAATATTTATGTCAATACATAAGACAAACACATATAAATTTACAATCAAAATTAGGGCAGCAACCTACCTTAAAGTGTATAACTCAAATACAACCATAATCTTTTCATAATCATTATCATAAACTCAATGCAATAACTAATAGGAAGGAGTGAACAAATACAAGCAAAACACCTCATCTAATAACGTATATCCGTAAAACCATGCTCATAAACTCAACCATTACACAATTTTCTTTACTAAAAAATATAGGAAGAAAAATGACTAGAAAGAAGTAAAAAAAATTAAAGCATAAATTAACAAGAAATTCATCCATCTCTTTATGATTTGGTCATGACTCCCTCACACAACACAAGCAGAATTTTTATTCAAATACCATGAAAGATGAAGAATAGAATAGAAATAAATAGTCCACTATCTTTTCTCTAAGCTCCTTAAGCTTTGGTTTTCAACTTTCTTCACTTCTCTTTTTTTTCTCTCCTTTTTCTCCCCCTGGCCATGAGCTCTCTTTTGCTCTGTTTTCCTCCCTGTCAGTACGTGACATAGCAACATCAAAATGAGAGAATAGAGTGGAGAAAAGTCTAGATAAAAGTAGACATTGTGTAGGCGGTGGGTGATCAAAGAAATTGTCAAAGTTTTTATGCAGAAACTTTTGTATTTGTTTAGCACACTATAATCTTTCAAAGCTAAGTTTTCAAGTTACCATAAGGGTTAGGAAAAATTTTAGGACTCATCTTAGTCCTCAGATCCATTTTTCCATAATTTTTCATATACTGTTATTTATTAGTTAAGCTTTATTACTTAGTCCCAAGTTAAATTAAACCGATGGATTAAGTATTATGCTTACTGATAATTATTTTGATTAATATTTATACCAAAATATTCTCCATATTTTACTTATCATTTCTATGAAATTTCATAATTTTCTAAGCTGCTTAACTGTACCGGTTATTTTTTAATAGTATCCTTAAAAATATCAAATTTGCTCTATTGCTTCTCCAAAATTTTCTACAATTCTTATCAATGGTCCTTAGTTAGGAAATAATTTTTTCATATTTATTTCCATCATATTAATTGATTCAGTAGATACCTTAATTATTCTCTTGTATTTAGTGTTATAGAATTACACTCAAACTAGTTCAAAAAATTATCCGAATTAATAAATAATTCTTACCAATATTACTGAGCTTCTTTAACCCTGATTAGGACCATTAAGTTAAAGAGGATGTTACAAATCCCATTAGACGGGATCCTGGATCACGGTCCAGAACAACTAGTGATCTGGTACTCCCCTCTTGTTGAATTCGAACCTTACCTCTTGGCAAATAGGATGGGTGTTGCTTTTGTTAGGGAGTAGTTTTGTTCTTTGTATATTTCCCATGTACAAAAAAAAACAAGATTAAAATAAAGCCCTCACACTCCTTTCTAAAATGAAAACAACATAAACAAACAAACCCCTTGGACTGAAATGCAGAGGAGATGAACAAATGGTCGCCCATGATGTTGCTTTGTTCGTCAGGAGTCGAGGACGAAGATAGTAGAGGGTTGGATGGTAGTGGTTTGGTGCGGTGGGTCACATGGTGGCTTGGTTTGGCAGTTTGTATGATGCATATGTTTACATGGTCAGAGTTGAGGTGACTGGTGAGGATGGGTGATCATGGTGGGGTTTCCAATATGGAAGGGTGTGGTTGATGGGTTGGCTTATGGTGGTGGTTTTTGGTGGGAGTAGCTACTACTAGCGTTAGGCATGGGGTTGTGTTGCTTGAAAGGAAATGTGCGAGATTGATGGTGGGTTATGATATTTTAGGGGAGGTTTCATGTTAGAAATTTTAAACCCACACATAAAACTAATAGATCCACCTTTAACCATAATTTATGGCATGTATATAAACAAATTAATAATTAAGATTTAGATATAGAATTATCTTATTCCAAAAAGAAATCACATCTTTGAGGAGACACCATGGGTGTAACACCCCAAAAATTTATTTATTTCATTATAAATGTTCATTTTATAATATTTGTGATTTTCTAAAAATTTTCTGAATTTTTCTGAGAATGTGGAATATTTTAATATTATTCCTCATTTTGCATGCAAACTGAACGGAGCCGGGAAAATGAAATATTTTTTCCAAGAACCTTAATCTGTGGAAACGTCAACGGGGGATCTTACTAAACCCAAGGCTGGACACGATTTACGAAGTTTCATGTTTTTCGAGAAAATTTAACAGACAAAATAATAAAATGCTGTGTAAAATTTATCTGTCAGATAAATTAATACTGACTTCTGTCGACTGTAGTAATTGTCCATTGGATAATAACATGTGTCAAAAACCTTATCACATTATCCTAATGCAATCTACTTTATGTCTAATCAAGCTCACTTTAATTCAAATTTTGTACCTTAATTAAGAAGCTTCTTTGAGAAGCTTTGGCCAAAAGACAACTTCACCCTTGGCTTGCATGGGAAGCTAAAATTCTCCCCCTCTTCCCTCTCCAATTGCCGCGGCTACCATGCCCTTAGGAGGCAAAATTTTGCCTCCCCACTTAACCAAACACTCCCAAAATATCTCATTTCTAACACCACTCCTTCTCTCTCTAACTTCATCTTCTTCAAAGTTTCTCCTCCTTCTCTCTACTCCTCCTCCATAGCTACAAAAAATCAGCCCCCATCTCCACCCATTTTTCTTCACCTTTCTCTTCACAAATACCACTTCTACACTCACCTCAATTTCCTCTACACTTTCTCTTTTGGAAATTTCTCCAAAAATCCAACCTTTCTCCATTGCCTTCCAAGACAAAGCTCCTAACTTTGAGGTAAAGCTTCCACTTTTCTTCTCATTTCTCTTCATTTTCGGACTCTAGGGTCTCATTGGAGACCAAAGATCCATTCTTTTCCATGCTTAATATTGATTCTTGATGATTGAAAAATTAGGGTTCTGGAGCCCTTGAAACCGTATCTTCAAGGAGCTTGAAGGAGATCATTTTCATTATTCTTCCTTAGGTAAGAGGGAGATTACTCACTTCAACCAATGGTGGTGGCGAGGGAACCCTTGTATGTTCATGTTGTTTTGTGATTTTTGCTTGTTCATGTGTTCTTGGATTTGATCAATGATTGATTGGTAACCTTGAGTAAATTGGAAGTGTTAAATGTGCTTGATCATGTTAGGGTTGGTAAATGGAAAATTTGGAGTTTTCTACCCTAACATGATGGCCACAGTTTTGGGGGAAATTTTAGGTTGGAAATTGTTTTGTGAACAAATAAATAATGCTTATGTAATTAAATGTTGAATGAGAACATTGAGATTAATAAATGGAAAATTTTAACGGTTGAACACCTTAAAAGGGAGCCACAGTTTTGGCTTGAAACCATAAGGGTTTGGATTGTTCTTGGTGAATTAAGATTTAAGTAAATTGATATTAAGAAACTAAAACATAAAATGGAATGAAAAATTAGACTTTGAAGACCAATGAAGGCTACGGTTTTAGAGAGAAAACCTTGAGGTTAAATGATGCCTTGGTGCATCTTTGGAAACCTAAGATTTAGAGACATGCATAATTCTTAATGAAGTGGAAGAATTAAAATGGATAATAACACTTAGAAGGCCATGGTTTTGAAGGGTTAAATTAACCTAAAATTGTCATAATTAATCAAAGCTTAAGACTTTGAAAATGTGGATCCATAATGTGGACTTGTGATATTGGATGAATACTTGAAATATGTATTGACATAGAAATTGATTCTATGCTATTATGGACCCCTATGTGGGCCAAGCACTTTTTGATTTTGTACTTGAGAATATCATGATGTTATGATGTTGAGAAGTGAATATGTATGTGTATATATATATGTATACACCATTGTGGTATGCTTATGAAGAATGCATCATTGATGAACATGCATGATTGAAATTGAGTCGTCATGCACATGTGTTGTCCATTGGACATTGTTGTAAAAGTTATGTATGCCTAGGAGTTTGAATAACACCCATGTGCGGGTGCGAGTAGACTAAGTGTAGGGTCATAGTGGTTGGCCCTGGGGGCGTCGGGGTGCAGGTGTCTCACAATAGATAGTGGTAGTTCCACTGGGGCCGTGGGATAGACCGATGCAACGCACTGACGATCCTGACTGGGACGCTGTCCTATATCGCGATCAATTGTCGAGGTGCCATGTATAAGCCAATTGCGCAAACATTTTTATGAGATAAAGCACACTATACTTTTAAGGCTAACGATATACTGACATTACCCCTTGATCATTCACTCGAAAAAATGTTAATGTCTAGCTCCATGGAGTAGGAATTTTGGTACCCTTTTGCATTGTAAATTGTTCGTCACATGATTTATTGAGCATGAACATTTATAACTGTGAGAATATCTGCTTTTATTTCTATAATTTTGGTACCCTTTTACCTGTTGTTGACGACTTAATTACTATATGTTGTTATTCTTTTTTGTTGATAAATTTATTAATACTGCGGTTAGATGTTTAAACTGTGTTATGTGTGGGCGTCCAGCGCCGTTTTGTTTCCTTACTATCATTTTGGTAATGAAAGCTTGGTGTCTCACCTCTTTCTGTGTTTTCTATATTTCTGTCGGTTTGTTTACTTCTGAGAAGACACGTGTGAAGAAGAGGAAGCTTCTGAGTTTCCAAGCTTTTGGCCAGACAGAGATTGAAGCTTGCTGAGGATGACGTCTCACCCTCGTGGATTTTTGGGCTACACACGGATCACTTTTCATGGAGGTCCCGACTGTTGGCACATTAATGTGCAGACGGACCATTGCGTGTACCATAGAGAGCTGACGGTGTCCTTGGCATGGGGTCGTTATGATGCTCTTATTTTTTATTTTCATGCTTTTGTTTGGCTAGAGTTTTATATACCCGTTAGGGATATGTGGGCTGACATGTATTACACCCTACGCGATGACTCTTTCCTTTCTACTGCTTGGACTCCTGTCGTTGCTCTGTTGTTCCGATGGATGTTTCATCGGATGAAGAGGACCCCAAGGAGGACCCTTCTACGGTCCCTTCTCGTCAGTCTTAGGGATTGATTTTGTCAGTGGCTACTGATGGCTATCCGTTATCTTTTTGGGGGAGCCTGACGTTTTGCTAGATTGATGGGTGTAAATTTGTAATTACCTTAGGTAGGTAAAGCTTTTGCTCTTTTTGTATATTTTGGAATGTAATTAAACAAGCTTATGCATATAGGTATGAATATATATATATTGTGTATGGTTTACCTTACGATAGTTTTATTGCGACTGTTCTAATTATTATCTCTATGCGTAATGGATTTCTAAATTAACTCTTTTTTTACCCTACTTGGTAATGATTTAAATTAAACACAAAAAATATATATATATATAGTGACAATTATAAGGGAACTTAAATAACCATAAAAGGAACCAGGTCAACAAATTTAAAAATAATTACCATTTTCCGCAATTTAATTTATTTCGTTTCATGTTTCGCTTGATGGATCAAAGTACTATAGTGTGACGTTCCTTCTTCGCGGGTATACAGAAAAAGGGGTGTTACAATGGGAGAAAGATAGTCAAGAATCCTTGTTGTCTTAAAGGAGAGAAATTATTCTCATTTCCTATATGCACAAAAACCCTTGTGGCCTCAATTGGGCAACCACAATATATGGAGAAAACCATCGTAACGTGCCTATCTTAAGTACACCTCAAAATCCACTTCAGAACATTGGTGTCGTCTGTAACGCCCTTTTTTTTTTCTCTCGCGAAGAAGGAACGTCACACCATAATATAGAGAAATGAAATAAATTGCGGAAAATAATAAGTACGTTGATTAATTAAGACCCGGTTCATTATTAACACATGCTTAAATAATTTGCACTCTTGAATGATAAAATAATCAAGTATTGAAATATATGTACATAGTTTTCTTCCTTTTTTTGAATCAATAATAAAGAGATAATAATAATTACAGATACTACAAAATCGATACAGAATTGAAAATCATACATTCACAATATATATATATATATATATATATATATATATATATATATATATATATTATATATATGCATTAGCCTATTTAATTACATAAAAAATTATACAAAAAGCAAAAGATGTACCCACCCACATTGGACCCATTAAATACGGCAAAACATCAAGCTTCCCCAAAAAGATAAACGGTTAGCCATCAGTAGCCACCGATAGTATCAGCCCTTACGACTGACGAGAAGGGACCGTAGTCGGGTCCTCCTCAGGGTCTTCCTCGTCCGATAAAATTACCATCAGAGTGATCGAATTTCGGGCAGAAGCCCAAGAAGTGGAGAGGAAAGAGTCCTCTTGTGTGGTGTAGTACATATCAGCCCACATATCCCTAATGGGTAGGTAAAACTCCAAAATGACAAAAGTAGTGAAATCAAAAAACAGGAGGGTCATAGCGACCCCAAGCTAAAGACACCGTCAGCTCCCCGAGGTAGACACATCGGTTCGTCTACACATGTATATGCCAAGAATCGAGCCCTCTTTGGAAGGTCATCCTAACATACCCCAAAAATTGATGTGGGCGCGATGACATCCTCATCAAGTTCAAGTCGTAGTGCGGCCAAAAGCCCAAAAACTTAGGTGTTTCCTTTTCTTCCTCACAAATGTCTTCTCAGAAGTATAAAAACAAACAGAAATACAGAAAGAAGTGAGACACCTAGCTTTTAGTACCAAAATGGCAGTGAGAAAATAGAATGGCGCTGGACGCCTAAATATCAGTACAGTTCAATATCCAATCGCAGTAATAATTCAAAGTTACAGTAAAAACAGAACAACAATAAATAACAGTAAGGATCCACAATATCAGGCAGACAGTTCAAGTAATCATAATATTATTGCAGCAATAGCCAACAGTCAACAGTTTAAGTAATCAGAATATTATTGCAGTAATAAGAACATATATTTTTCCACAGTTATAAATGCTCATGCTCAATGAATTATGAGACTGACAGTTCACAAATTAAATGGTACCAAGTTCCTACTCCATGGAGCTAGACATAAACATTTTCAGAGTGAATGATCAAGGAGTTATGCCAGTATCTCGCTAGCCTTAAAAATAGTGTGCTCAGCTCATAAAAATATTTGCGCAATACGGCTCATACATGGCACCTCAACAGTTGATCACGATATAGGACAGAGTCTAAGTCCGGATCGTCGGTGTGTTTGCATCGGTCTATCCCATGGCCCCAGTGGAGCTACCACTGTCCATTGCGAGACATGACGAGCGCCGAACTCAGTCAAAATTATAATCGAAATTATTACCTAAACTTGTAGTATAGTGGACAACACCGGATCGTCTCCTCAAGGATCGTAAATGCAATTTAATCAAATCAAGTGAAAGTTAGCAAAAAGGGGGGTTTGACAGTTTAAGATCGCACTTAACAAAATTAAAGAAGAAATAACAATTAAAAAGAGAGTCAATTTAAAACCTATCCAAGATTGGGTGGATTCAATCATAAACCCTTCATAGAACACTTGAAGCGCAATTGAATTGTTAATTTGGATCTAACCGAGATCTCTCGCATCAAATCCAGAATTCATACTAGACGATCGTCTAGAATTCAATTAACAAGTGATAAACACAAATCTGCAATCGCACCATTCATGAAGATCTATGTTAATTTCAAGTACCGAATTCAATTAACTTAGGCACAAATCAAGAACCTAACCTTTTCAATTTCGTGATTAATTTAGATCAATCAGTTCTAAGTTTCATCACAAATCTCAATCTTCATTTATGTGATTAGTTTAGATCAATCAGTTCTAAGTTTCATCATAAATCTCAATCTTAAACCAAGATCAATCAGATCAACATAAATAGAATCACCATTCATGCATTCAAGATCAAGAAGAAGAAAAAGAAGAAGAAAGGAGGAATTCAATTACAAATCAAATACAATACATAACCAAGGTCTCAAGAATCCAAACCACAATCTCTTCAAGAGTTCTAAATTGACCCAAAGTAGCTTAGCCCTCCATTACCATGAAGGGGAGCATCAAAATATACAAAACTATGAGAAACTATGAAGAAGCAAGAAGAAACTTAGAGAGAAATGAAGGAGAATACCTCTTGTTCTTAATGATAACCAATGGTGCCCTTTTATAGAAGTCTAGGGTAACAAAATGACAAAGGGGAGTGGGTGGATGAGTGGGTTGGTGAGAGGAGTGGTTGAATGGGTTGGTGAGTGGGTTGGTGAGTGGAGTGGTTGAGTGGAGTGGTTGAATGGGTTGGTGAATGGAGTGGGTGAGTGGGTTGGTGAGTGGAGTGGTTGAGTGGGTTGGTGAGAGGAGTGGTTGAGGACGAAAATTTTGACGTCTGACTTGGAAGCCAAAAACGACCAACTATACTTCAGATCCACGAAAAGTACTCTTCATGAAAGTTGTAGATCTTTGTCTTGGCTATAACATGCATATCTGGATAGTCCAATTTGGCTTCCTACAGCCTAAGATATGGCCCAAATACCGCAAGTCACTCAAACCCAACTTCAGCACCTCTGTTCCGACTTGCAGGTTCAAACTGACCCATTAGACTTCATTTTTTCAAAAGGTGTTCTTCATAAAAGTTGTTTATTTGGGTATTAACTATCAACTATCCAAATTTCAGCCCATATCCATTATTACAGCTTGGGATATGATTTTATGAGTGCACACCGTTCGGATTCTAGTGACAGAACCCGTATTCTGATTTCCATGTAAACTTAGGTCCCTTAGACATCTGAATTGGACTTCGAGCTCTTCATCAAAGTTGTAGAGCTTCCTCCTAGCTTTCCTACAAGGTAAAATTCATGATTATCAGATATCAGGAACTCAAGTTATGGCCAAAATACAGAAATAGTGTCAAATCTCAATAATGCTGAAAATATTCAATTAGGACCAATTTGAGCTCAAACTCACAAAATCATACCAAACTCAATCAATTAAGAATATGGAGAGTGTAAATGACTAAACATAAGGGTTTCTTAATGAATAAAATATGTGATTATTAAATTCCCCCACACTTAGCTTTTTGCACTCCTGGGCAAGACTCAAGACCAAAACAAGGACATAAGAGATTAACAAAAATTTAAATTCCAACGATATTCAAGAGCCCAAAATTTTACAATCAAGAAGAACAACCAAAAGTTCAATGGATCAAAACATTCATGAGTTAACAATTTTCAACATCTCAAACCAACAAGCAAGGTATCTTCAACATGAATCGAGAATGATAGATCTTCACAAGATCCCCTCTCAATCTCTCAAGTGTTTAAAAGGTAGGTATTTCACTCAATTCAACCCATGAAAATTGCACTACCATAAGCTTGCTTATATTCTACTTCTCCACTACTCAAAACACATGCACACACAAATCATGACGACTTTATTCAAGGTTGTAGTGAGGTCAAGGTAACAGGAGAGGATAGAATGGATATGAAAAGATAAATACCAAAGAGAATAAAAGCAAATGAGAGCTGAGTTCAAATAACAAGCATAAAAGTTCATCCCAACTCTAGTGTATATCCCTTTACATATTCATTTCCCAATCCTTTTCTTTTTTTAAACACTTGGTTTTTTTTATATATATGAACATAACTATATACATATATTTTTTCTTTTCTTTTTGGGCACTCTTTTCTTTTTCAACAACCATTTTGTACACACACCCCCACACTTGTTCAAAAACTCATCCATTAACCAAGCTAATGTTCTTTTATTCCCTAAGGTAAAGTAAGAACACGATTTCTCATTTAAGGCACATAATGAGCTAGAAACAAGGAATGGTCAAATAAGCTCAAAGGGGTTAAGCAAAGGAAAATATACAAGGTTGGCAGGAATCAGAGAATTTTCAAGAAGTCAAAAGAGTGTTTGATATCATATTGAAAACAAGGTTAGCTATTTGGTTAAACTAGCTAATTAAGAAAAGAGGCCTCAATCATGTTCATGCATGCAAGTGAAATGTAGCCTCAAAAAGAATCAAAGCAAGTTCTAGAGTGGTCATTAACATGAGTGAAAATCACACAAGAAAGAAGAGAATGGCATAAATGTTAAATCCATCCATTAGGCTCAAAATCTCACAAGGTATGCATCCATCAAACTCAATTCATCAATTCAATCATCCATCTCCAAGCATATCAGTTCAAGAAGGGAGAAAAGTTATTCAATCATGCAATGAACCCTTCTTTTTTGTTTTGATTTTTTTTTTGATTTTTTTTTAACAAACCAAAAGAAAAGAAACATGCTAAAATCTCTCCCCCACACTTAATATAACATTGCCCTCAATGTGAAAGAGAGATATAGAAAAGAGCAACACAACCTGATAAGAAGTGAATCAACGCCAAGCAGAAAAAGAAGCACACTGTCAGTTACGCATCAGACCTCTGCCACTAATTAAGATGCGTCTCAAGAGTAAAATTCTCCTTACTCTGCCATCACTAATTGGTTTAATAAGTCCATGACAATCATATCATACTTTCCAAACAAAACAACAAATTTTTTTTTAATAAAATCAAACCCATTAAAGAGAAAGTGTCAGATCTGGCTTTTTTTCTTGTTACTTCCTTTGCTGCTTCCTGTTGACCAATCTATCTGAGCTAATACCTTATCAGGTACATACTCAAAAGCTTCTAATTTATCAATGAGCTCATCAATAGTGGAGGCAGAGATAAGAAGTTGTCTTGCCGAAGGAGTGATAAATTTCTGTTCCACAGCTTTGTCAAGAAAAAATAACAAAAGATCAAAGAAATTATTAACATTCAACAAACCAATGGGTTTATGGTGGATGTTCAGTTCAGCCCAAGAGACAATTTGAAAAATCTCTTCCAAAGTACCAAAACCACCTGGTAAGGCAATGAATGCATCAGAGTTTTCAAGCATTATCTTCATTCGTTCATGCATTAATGATACTTTAAGTTCCTCTCCAATTGTCTTTCCATTGATGTTGTTGAGCTAAAGGTTCAGAATGACACCTAAAACCTGATTGTCTCTTACATATGCAGCAAGTGATATAGCCCCCATTAACCCACGGCAACCTCCCCATATACAAGATGAATATTCCTCGCAGCAAGTGATCGACCAAGAGTGCTAGCTGCGTTTACAAACTCTAATCCCTTCCCATAACTCGACCCACAAAAACACAGACATTTTTGAGGTTACGAATAGAAGCCCCCATTCTATACTCTTCCTCCCTTTGAGTGTCTCTGAGTTGAAGGAAAATGGAGTGTTTAAATAAGAAAAAGAATGGAAAGGGGAATAATTACACCTATAAGGGTAGGTTGACTGTTGTCAGAAAAGGTTGAAATTAAGAAACACAGAATCTTTTTTCTTTTTTTTTCTTTTTTTTGTATTTTTTTGTTTTTTTTTTACTTCAAGAAAACCATCAAGGTAAAGAAGTCTAGAAACCCCTGAAGGACCCTGCTCAAAGGATCGTCTGTACAAAAATCAAAATACAACAAAATGATACAAAGATAAAAGAAATAGAAAATGATGACATACTGTATATACAATTTCCATGGCATATCTTTATCTTTTGGCGTCATGAGTGCATAGAGACATCACGTCCTTCCTTTTTTTTTTTTTTTTTTGAAATTGTTAGAAAAACTTGATGAAAGATGAGTGCATACTTACTTAAGATTGGGATGGAGGTAGTCTGCTCTTTCGGCTTTGTGCCAAAGCATTGTTGACCAATATTGACCCATTCAAGACCCGGTAAGCAACATAGGGCTCCCAAAAGGGACAAGTGGCCATAATACGACTGGTTGCCTCACATGTGGGATACAATCTACCTTCTTTGTTTTTCAATTAAGAAGGCTGGATCAGGATGCATGCATTTCCCCATTCACGGTGTGTTACCAAATCCAACCCTAAGACGTATACATATTTTTTTTTTTTTTTTTTTGGTTTTTTGTTTTTTTGTTTTTTTTTTTTTTTTTTTTTTTTTTTTTTTTTTTTTTTAGAGATGACATGAAGAAGAAGAAGAAGAAGATGATATATACAGATTGTTTGTGGATATGGCTCACATTTGCCTCTGGTTTAACGTCCAGTAATGGCTTAAACGTCTTCTATGAGTCGAGGATAAACTTCCCATCCAATTTTCTTATAAATTGGCAAACAGGGTCTTTTAGAGTCAGATTCCCAAGACTGTAGCGTTTTTCTTCATCCTTGAAGAGATTCCACAATTTAAGAATTTCACGATGCACCAATCCACAAGAATGCGTCTCAAGAGTCAATAAGATATCATCTAATGACTCCTTACTCAGTCCATTCTTAATGAAGAAAATTTTATCTTCTCTATTTGCGGAAACCATCCCCAAAGTACGACATCGCTTGTTACAGTTCCATCGTCCATATTTGTGACAGACTTGTAACCTTTTTGCTCTTCTCCTTTTAGAATATGAACTTCTTCCAAGATCGGGCATATATGAGTCAAATGAAATTGAGGACTCACCTGCTAATCGGACCTTCGCTTCAATTATCCAGCGTACATCTTCTGGCATACCTTTGTGCATTAACAGTCTCAATCTTTCACATCGAACTTTGTAGATTTTTCTCAGAGCATTTTGAGGAAGAGAAGGAAAATGTTTTCTCAGGTTTGAAAGAATGACATCCATTTTGAAGGAGAAGAAGGATTCAGTTATTTTGAAAAACTGAAAAATAAACCGACTTGAGAGTCACGGAGTACCGTATCCGCCACTTAACTGGCAACACAAAGAACTCAAGAACTTGGTTTCCAGGAATGGTTGAGTCTTTGTCCATTAACTTTAAGCACATTACCATTCCTAGGATCCTCAATATCTACGGCCCCAGAGGATACACGTGTTTGACAGCAAAAGAACCGCGCCACCTGGATCTCAATTTTTCAAGGAGTAGGTGCAGATGATAATCTCAAAGCAGAACCTTTTTGACCAATTTCCACAACTTTTGCAAAAGGTGTAACAGACCTTGAATAAAGTGGGCTAATAAAATCCATACTGCAAGATTTTTGCAGTTGTTGTCGTTGAAGAAAAAGTGACCTCCACTTGCTTCCGAGTGACAAAATTTAATGGCACTACCTACCTCATTGTCGGTCACACAGCTGTTTTTTTTTTTTTTTTTTTTTTTTTTTTTTTTTTTTTTTTTTTTTTTTTTTTTTTTTTTTATTCATAATGCGGATGGAGAAGGTTCATCACCTCCACTTCGCATTCTCCGGAAGTTCATGATACTGTTTGAGGCGGTGTCCATTGGTCTTATTAAGTGAGGTTGGTGAAAAGACTCCACCAGGATCCCATTGGTTGAAACGTGATGACCAAGTTATGGTTGACACAACATGATAGCTTTTACTAGGGTCCCATTGGTTGAAGTGTAATGACCAAGTTAAGCTTGCAGCATGAGGGCTCCCATTGGGGTCCCATTGGTCTTTCTTAATTTCCTTGACTTCACTAATGGCATGTAACACGTGTAAATTGGCAATTCTGCTTTCATTGATTATATTGGACCATGGCCCAAAAACAAAATCCACTTCAATAGTTACTGTCATATGCTGTCTTTTCTCCTTCTTTGAAAATTCCTCAATGGCCTTCAACTCCACCTCCCTATGTGTTTCAGATTCTGCAATTGCATTGTTGATAGACCCTTCAATATCATTAGATGCTGCGTAAACAGAATCATCAGCTTTCAAATATGCAGAAATCTCAGCACACATAACACATTTTATATCACCGTCACAATCAGTACATGAGTTGCAATTGATAGAATCATCAAAACCAATTAAATCAGGAAATTCAGCACACAACTCATCATGAGTTTCCTCAACTAAATCTGCAGGTAAATCAATATGACAATTAGAATGCAGGGAGTTGGGAATTGTTTGGGAAGAGAGTTGGTCGACTCTTGACTTCTCAGTTCATTAATAGTGGTTGTCATCTCCGCTCAATTTGGGTTGTTAAATCTGAATAGTGGCAAGTGAAACTCTCTTGGAACTCAATTTGGGTTTTCATCAAGTCCTCCCATGAAGGCTCAAGTTTTGTGGTTGATGGACTTGTTATCTGCTGGAATGGCTGCTCATATTGAAATGATTGTTGCTGTAGTGATGCCGTATTGCCATATCCCAGATCCGGATAGTATTCCTAGCTAGGGTTGTATGTGTTGAAGAAGGGGTCATAACTCTTTCTTCTTCTTCTTTGAACTGTGGTTCATCGGGAAAATAACCATTTCTTTGCAACAAATTAATCTGAAAAAACAGAACTACCATACTGAAGTTTAGGGCATGCATATGTGGGGTGAGATGAACAAAAACAAATGTTACACACAAGTGTAGCTTCCTGCACAGGTAATTGTTGTCTCACTACTATATGTCTTACCAAAGAAGTCAATTCTTCAAGTTTTGACTCCATTATGCATGGTCCATTGTATCCTTAAAATGCAACAGAATGCAACAAAATGATAATGAAAGAAAAAGAAAAAGAAAGAGTTAGATGATAACTTAAAAAGATCGTACCACACTTACGGATCCCCGGCAACGGCGCCAAAATTTTGACGAGCGCCGAACTCAGTCAAAATTATAACCGAAGTTATTACCTAAACTTGTAGTATAGTGAACAACACCGGATCGTCTCCTCAAGGATCGTAAATGTAATTTAATCAAATCAAGTGAAAGTTAGCAAAAAGGGGGTTTGAGTTTAAGATCGCACTTAACAAAATTAAAGGAAGAAATAACAATTAAAGAGCAGTCAATTTAGAAACCTATCCAAGATTGGGTGGATTCAATCATAGACCCTTCATAGAACACTTGAAGCGCAATTGAATTGTTAATTTGGATCTAACCGAGATCTCTGCATCAAATCCAGAATTCATACTAGACGATCGTCTAGAATTCAATTAACAAGTGATAAACACAAATCCGCAATCGCACCATTCATGAAGATCTATGTTAATTTCAAGTACCGAATTCAATTAACTTAGGCATAAATCAGTAACCTAAGCTTTTCAATTCTGTGATTAATTTAGATCAATCAGTTCTAAGTTTCATCACAAATCTCAATCTTCATTTATGTGATTAGTTTAGATCAATCAGTTCTAAGTTTCATCACAAATCTCAATCTTAAACCAAGATCAATCAGATCAACATAAATAGAATCATCATTCATGCATTCAAGATCAAGAAGAAGAAAAAGAAGAAGAAAGGAGGAATTCAATTACAAATCAAATACAATACATAACCAAGGTCTCAAGAATCCAAACCACAATCTCTTCAAGAGTTATAAATTGACCCAAAGTAGCTTAGCCCTCCATTACCATGAAGGGGAGCATCAAAATATACAAAACTATGAGAAACTATGAAGAAACAAGAAGAAACTTAGAGAGAAATGAAGGAGAATACCTCTTGTTCTTAATGATAACCAATGGTGCCCTTTTATAGAAGTCTAGGTTAACAAAATGACAAAGGGGAGTGGGTGGATGAGTGGGTTGGTGAGAGGAGTGGTTGAATGGGTTGGTGAGTGGGTTGGTGAGTGGAGTGGTTGAGTGGAGTGGTTGAGTGGAGTGGTTGAGAGGAGTGGTTGAGGACAAAAATTTTGACGTCTGACTTGGAAGCCAAAAACGACCAACTATACTTCAGATCCACGAAAAGTACTCTTCATGAAAGTTGTAGATATTTGTCTTGGCTATAACATGCATATCTGGATAGTCCAATTTGGCTTCCTACAACCTAAGATATGGCCTAAATACCGTAAGTCACTCAAACCCAACTTCAGCACCTCTGTTTCGACTTGCAGGCTCAAACTGACCCATTAGACTTCATTTTTTCAAAAAGTGTTCTTGATAAAAGTTGTTTATTTGGGTATTAACTATCAACTATCCAAATTTCAGCCCATATCCATTATTACAGCTTGGGATATGATTTTATGAGTACACACCGTTCGGATTCTAGTGACAGAACCCGTATTCTGACTTCCATGTAAACTTAGGTCCCTTAGACATTTGAATTGGACTTCGAGCTCTTCATCAAAGTTGTAGAGCTTCCTCCTAGATTTCCTACAAGATAAAATTCATGATTATCAGATATCAGGAACTCAAGTTATGGCCAAAATACAGAAACAATGTCAAATCTCAATAATGCTGAAAATATTCAATTAGGACCAATTTGAGCTCAAACTCACAAAATCATACCAAACTCAATCAATTAAGAATATGGAGAGTGTAAATGACTAAACATAAGGGTTTCTTAATGAATAAAATATGTGATTATCAAGACACCCGCACCCCGACGCCCCCAAGGCCAACCACTATGACCCTACGCGTAGTCTACTCTCACCCGCACATAGGTGTTATTCAAACTCCTAGGCATACATCACCTTTCCAATGATGTCCAACGGACAACACATATGCATGACGACATAATGTACATCATGTATGTTTATTAATGATACACTTATCATAAAATATATCACAATGGCATATATTTATTCGTTAATATCAACACGTCATGATTTCAGTAAACACTTAGTTCCACATAGGAATTCACATCAACATAGAACCAATTCTCAACATCAACATTTATACATATATAGTTCACCAATTATTACAAGTCCATATTATGGATTTACATTTCTAAAGTCTTAAGCTTTGATCAATTATGAAAAATTTAGCTCAAATAGTCCTTAAGAACCATGCCTCTCGTAAGAGTCACTACTCCATTTAATTTTTCCCATCTCATTATGGATTATGCAAATCCCTAAATTCCTAATTTCCAAAATGCACCAAGGCATCATCTAGCCTAAAAGTTTTCTCTAAAACCGTGGCATCCCTAGGTCACTAAGGTTCCAATTTTTCCTCACATTATGCTTTAGTTACTTGATACAAAATCACTTAAATTTTACTTCACCCAAAATCAATCCAATCCCTTGAATTCCAAGCCAAAACTGTGACCTCACCATAGTGTTGAAAACCCTCAAATTTTTCATTCATTCATTCCAACATTTCCAAACATTCCAACACCACCAATGCATTCAAAATTGTAACACCCCCCGTAGGGCATCATATTTCCAACTACCAACTTATAATCTGAAAATCAGTTCATAAAAGGTTTGAGTTATAAAAAGTGGGTTCTAAAATTTCTTCTTGCTGAAACATAAATTTATCGAAAATTATAGATAATACTGAAAAATAGATTTAAACTTATTAAAACTCATATAACAAACACCACTTAATATTTACAATTATTCAAGAAATATAAAAACTTACAGACTTTATTTTAAATAGTAGCAAACCCCATGATGGGTCCTACTTAATAGCACGGTAAAACACTAATGGTAAAAACTCAACATACTTATTCCTTCTTGTATCCATCTTGATGTACCATGTATCTATTCCTCATCAATACTGTATACCATCGAATCCTGAATGACCACTCCTCCATGTTGTCACCAATCTCAGAATATCTACCACCTGTCATGTCTAAGACAACTCGTTCCTTCTACTATATAATTTTTAATAATACAAACACAACAAAACAATATAACAAAGAGGTGAGATCACCTACGCCAATACCAACATGGTAGCATAGAGATAACACAAACAGCATATCATACAGATATATCATACCATAATTACAATCATGCCATCAACATTATTGTCATCACACATATACAATAATTACAATCATGCCATCAACATTATTATCATTATCATCATCCAATATTCCTCAATTATTATATCACACAGATATAAATATTTAATATTTACGATAATGCCCTCAACATTATCCAGGTATTCAACAGTTCAATCATCATAACCAATACTCAATAATGATGCATATGTTATGCATGTGCATATAGACTTAATGTCCTACTCCATAGAGGTTTTAAATTTTGAGAAGAATGCTCTGGTTAATTGCCCAGTATAAACCCACAGACAATTGCCCAGCCTTAGCCAATAGATAATGCCCAGCTTAGCCCATAGACAATCTCCCAATCGTCGAAAAGAATCGTGTTATTGTCGGGTGTTATCGTCAATCATCGCGCAATCAATTAATCAAGATCCATTATCAATAAACTATCGTCATGCAGATAATTGTTACTACATCGCTACAGTGGCATATGGTCCAGCCTTAGCCCACGACAAATATCCACCGGTCGACCGTGCGTTTGACGCCCCAAGATCCATCATAGACCTCACTATCAATTCTCATTCCCTCTTCAACCACAAGGGTCACAATAGCATCAGCTATTAATTTTTGTTCAATTCAAAATCATCATATGCCTCAATGTATATTTTTCAATTTTATCATATGCTTCATTGCATATCTTTCCAATGCATAATCAATGCACCAATGCTAATCACAGGCAAAATTCATCATTTCCAATGCATGTTCAATGCACCAATGCCAATCACAGGAATATCTTTCCAATGCATGTAAAATGCACCAAATGCCAATCACAGGCAAAACTCGTCATTTTTTTCATATAGTGTCCATACACTAGTTCAACAGTAATCATACTGTATATTCAATAGCAAAATCATGTTATCACGTTTTCATAGTCACAAAACACTTTTGTCGTGTTTTCATAATCGTGTAATATTTCTGTTACGTTTTCACAATTTTGTAATGTTTCTATTGCGTTTTCAAATCACATAGCGATTTTTCCATCATTTCTCAATCACGTAAAAATATTCCATTTATTTTAAAATCACGTAGTGATTTTTCAACGTTTTCATCAATCACGTAAAAATATTCCACCATTTTTAAATCGCTTAGCGATTTTTCAACAATATCTTAAATGCGTTAAAATATTTAAACGCTTTCCAAATTGCGTAGAAATATTTCAACATTTTTCAAATTACGTGAAAATATTTAAACATTTTTTCAAATCGCGTAGCTTAAAAATCACGTTTTTAAGTTACGTAAAACATTTTTCACCATTTTACAACCACGTAAAATATTCCTCAATATTCCAAACATTATTTTGGACTTTCAAACAAATCAATATCATTTCCAACATCATTTTTCACATTTCTCCTTTAAGAAATATTTTCCTCAAAATAATATGACTTCTCATATTATTTTCCTCATTTTCTTACTCAAGAAAATCCTTTTCATAATAAATTCCACAATTTCACCATTTCCATTGATGTAAATCAATGTTTTCAAATCTTTAAAATTTCTCATCACACTTCAAAACCCAAAGGTTGAGTTATAGATTAGAAAATATCAAATCACTATTATATTCTCCATTTTTCTCAAATTAATTCTAAAATCAATTCTCTTCAAAATAAATTGAGGTTCAAAGACTTTCAACCTCTCTTTTCCATTCATATACGAAAATTCCATTTCTCAAGTGATAAAATACTCTAATTCCCTTTCCAAATTCCTTGTACTAAACCCAATTGTATTTTCACTTTGAAAATCACTTTGTTTCATAAAATCAAGGCATTACAAGCCTTCCAAAACCGTGGTACATGGCTATTGAAACCATCAAATATTTTTCCTTCTAAGTCAATATGGTTTTACACAAACAAAACCATTAAAAATTCATTAACAAAATCGTGAGACTCATAGTCTTTGAAATCAAATCATTTGTTCATTTTCATTTTTCACTTTCTTTGCAAATCCTTAAAATCATCAACTCATTGCTCTTTTCATTTAAAACTCATAATTTGTAAAATACTTAGAATCTTTTTGCTCAAAAATCACCCTTAAGGCTGTGTGCCTCTATGGTTCTTTGGAACCAAAATCGTTTTCCTTTCCATCATCACATCATGGCATACACATACATATTTCATCATATATACCATAAGCTACCATAAGCATGCCATAATCAAAAGCAATAAATCATGCAAATCATACAAAGCATGAACAAATAAATCAAACACAAACACCCACAAATAATTACATGACCATGGATATGAATCCTCACATGGATTCACCATCCATCAAATACAAAACCATCTCTCACCACCATATTTGGTTGGTGAGATGGATCTCATGGAACGCCACAAATAATTTCAAGATATTCGTCAATGGACTTCACTCTTACCTCTTGAAGATCCTTAAAAGCTCCTTGGTTTGTTTCTTTTTCCAAGTCCTTCACCACCAAAGGTTTCTTAAACACAAAATAAAACATATATTTATTAGTAAATCAAGCTTGAACAAGATAAACCATGGATCAAACATGGCTTAGAATCATGAAAAAGAGAGAAGAAATGAAGTTTCCTTCCACTTCACCACAAATATCCTATAACTTTGCTCTTAGAAAAACTCCTTGAAGATGAAAGATTTAGAGAAAGTCTCCAACATGAAAGTTGCTTAGAATAAGGTAAGGATTCAAGAAATATGGTTAGTTGAAATTAAAGAGTGATGGGAGATAATTCTATGGTGCTTGGCTAAAACTAGCTTGGAGAAGGAAGGAGAGAAAATTTTTGAAGAGCTTAAGCTTTAGGAAATGATCAATAATGACCAAGAATGACAATATTGATCATAAAACCATGTGTTGGGAATTGCGAATCAAAAGTCTTGCAGCGGAATAATAGAATTCCCTCACAGGATCCATGCGAAAAAGTCCATAATCCGAGTTTTTTTTAAAATTTACCTCTTGAAGCGTGATAATCACAAGCGAGGTGAATCACCAACACTGTAATAGTGACGATGTCTCTGCGGTATCCACATGAACAGACTTGCAAAAAGGAGTCACGCCTCTGTTTCGTAGTGCTAGCTGCGAAGAGAGGAGAAGAAGACCTCACTATCTCTCACTCACTTTCTGTAGGTGCGGCTAGGGTTGTGATGTAACCTGGTAGTAGCCCCCTTAGCAGTATTATTTATAACAGTGGCTGCCTTAAGTGAATGTGAGCAGTAGCAAGGTAAGTGGTGCAACCCTAAACCCATCTGTCATGAGTTAGGCCCACAATTGAATCCGAGTCCAACTTGGATTCTGATTACTCCAATTTAGTCTGTTCTAAGTGTGCGACCTGTATGAGGTTCTCATGACATTGGTAGTAATATTAAAATCTCATTTTAATATTACAAATAGTGAGCGGTATCTAGCAACACATCACTGCTACCCAAGTAATGAGAATGTCAGTGATTTGACATAACCTATCCGTGACCAATGTTTCTGTGTAGTTTAGTCCCTTTGTCTAGATATCTAGATTGAACACAAGGCATGGAATGTGTCATCCTTGTTTAGTTCAATCTTCAGTTTCCTGATTCCCGAGTAGACATAGTAATAACAAATGAGATCAATATCTCATATTGACTCATTTAAGCATGGCCATGCATTTCGTAGTCTCACTCAATCAGGGGGCCCGAAGATATCACTCCTGTTATGTAGGAGGGACAAATCCCATCTAGGTCACTCACATCCCTCCACATGTATCGCGGTATGTCTAATAACCAACTTTATAATCATCTTGTTACAGATGACGTTTGATGGCATTAAAACACACAACTCCTCATGTAGAAATCGTAGTGATTTCAGGTCAAAGGACCACATATACCATTATCACTATGAGAATCGCTTATGACACTCACGTAACGATCCACATAGCGTTCTCATGGCGGGTTTGTCCAATACATCATTACTCTAATATGTATCCATGTGTAGACTTGATATCTCATATCCATGACCCGTGAGATGTGGTCATCGGTCTACGCCTACGCACATACTAGTCTCAATGCATTATTGTTGTCCTAATTAACAATAATACTTGACTAGGGACATTTAAGAATAGTGTTTTATCCAATAGGATCTCACGATCAAGTCATCCACTTGATGTCCTATGGTATCAAACTTACTATTCTAAGGACTTTATTATGTCTACCAAAAAGAACACAATAAATGAAATGCCTCATATAAAATAACATAATATAATGTATGTAAATACAAACAAAATGTATTGGCCACTAGGGCATACACCAACACCATGCTATGCTCTAAAGCATGCACCAAAACCCTCCCCCCTCTTCATAATGCATTCAATAAGTGATCATCTTTTCAAGCCACCATCCTAAGCATTCTAAGCCATTGATTAGATCAATGGTTAGGATTAAGGTAGACTTTAAGTTAGAAGACTTAATCTAGGTCATTGGATCTTTCTCCTTGAAATCGTAGCCATTAGATGCATCTCCAAAAATGAAGGGTCAGGATTACTCCTTCATACTTTAAATCCAAGGGTCATAATTAGTCATAGCCATTTTGGAAGACCAAATCTCCACCATTGATTAAATCTACATCCAACGGTCATAAATGATCTATCTCCATCGTTGATTAAATCCAAATCCAACGATCACAAAAGGTCCTAGCCACTTTGTAAGACTAAATATCTACCCTTGATTAATTCTTCATCTAATGGTTATAAATGGTCATAGCCATTTTGTTAGACCGATTTTACATTGTTGATTAAATCCACGGTTGATATCAAAATCTTAAACATTAAGCTTGCTTCCTATTGGTTCGTCAAAAAGTTGTCACAACCACTAATGTTGACTTAACAATATAATATTTATTTTTATCTACTATAACCCCACGAAAGAATATATTTTCTGTATTTTCATTGCCTGATAATTAAATACCTTACAATACACAGTAAAAGAAATTTTCTAAAATTGTTTCCGGATTCAGGTTTATTGAGATCCTCCGTCTCCGTCTCAACAGTACAAATTTTCCTGGCTACAAAAAAAATTTCACCATTCTAGACCCATGTGGGGCCCACATATGACCTCCCTGGACCCACAGACGGCCCACGGATAACATTAAAATAATCAGAGTAATATAAATATTTCATAATCACACACAAAATCACAAATATTAGAAAACGTATGTAAATCAAATCAGATTACGTAAAATAGTTAAAACTTAACGGTAATTTTTAAATTACGTAAGATTTTCCTTGGCCCGAAAATTATTATTTTCCTAACACAAAGTAAATCACTCAAAACGATCAAATACGTTGACGGAATAATCAAAATAATTTTACAGCACATAGAAATTATTAAATAGTAAAATTCTATTAACTGTCAAAATTTACTGTCAAATATTTAGGAAATTTGGGGTGTTACAAAAATCATTACTAAATCATCAACATCAATTAAGAACACATACATATGTAAAATCATCAATTAAAGTAAGCATATAATTATGGATTTCTCCATCAAACAATCACACAAAATCTTCTCACCACTAATAATGGTAGAAGTGAGTTAATCTCCCTCTTACCTAAAGGAAGAACACAAAAATGGTATCCTATTGGCTCCTTGGTGGTTTCGGTTTTGAGCTTCCAAAACCCTAAAATTTTCTAACACAAAGAATCAATATTAAGCTTGGTAAAAGATGGTTCTTTGGTCTCCAATGAAGCCATAAACATGAAAATGGATAGAAGGAAGAAAAAAAATGGAAACTTGACCTTAAAGTTTGAAGCTTTGCCTTGGAAGACAATGGAGGTGGAGATGGATTTTGAAGAAATTTTCTAAATAGAAAGTGTAGAGGAGGTTGAGGTGTGTGTAGAAATGGTCTTGGTGAGGTTGAAAAATGAAAAATACTAGTCTCCTTAGGGGCTGCAAACTGTGAGGTGAAGGGGAGGAAGAAGAGAGAAGGAGGAGAAAAATGGAGAAGAAGAAACTAGAGAGAGAAAATGTTAGATGGAAAATGATAATTTTGGGTAAAATGTATTAAGTGTGGAGGCAAATTTTTGCCTCCCTTAAGCAAGGAATGCCGTGGCAATGGAGAGAGAGAAGGAGGGGGAGAGGCTTCTCCAACAAGCCAAATGCATACTTGTCTTTTTGTGGTCAAAGCTTATCAAAGAAGCTTTAATTAAAATATACTAAATTTGAATTAAAGTGGATTTAATTAGACATAAAATAGATTACATTATGATAATGTGATAGGGTTTTTAATACACACTATTATCCAATGGACAATTGTTACAGTTGATAGAAGTTAGTATTAATTGTCCGACGGATAAAAATTATACAGCGATTTATTATTTTATCAGATAAAATTTTCTCAAAAAACATGAAACCTCATAATTTGTGTCCAGTCTCATAATTTTCACAGATCAAGGTTCTCGGGAAAAATATCTCATTTTTCCAGTTTCGCTCAGTTTGCACGCAAAATGAAGAATAATATTAAAATACTCCGCGTTCTCAGAAAAATCCAGAAAAATTCCCAAAAATTACAAATATTATAAAATAAAGATTTATAATAAAATAAATAAATTTTGGGGTGTTACAACTTTTCCCAACAAATAAGAATTTCGTCCTCAAAATTTTCATACCTTAGAATAGTTCTAGGTATTGCTCATTTATCTTGTCCTCCATTTCCCATGTCGCATCTCCGGCTGTCTCGTTCCAGATCACTTTCACCAATGAAATGTCTTTCCCTCTGAGTTGCTTCATTCTCCTATCCTCAATCCTTACAGGAGTTGTTTCATAAGTTAAGTTTTCCTTTAATTGTACTGAATCGGGTGCTATGACATGATTAGGACTCGGAATGTATTTTCGAAGTTGTGACACATGAAAAATATTGTAGAGATTGGAAAGAATAGGTGGTAAGGCTATTTGATAAGCAACGGGACCTACCTGACGAAGAATTTGGTAAGGTCCAAGGAATTTTGGAGTGAGCTTTTTAGATTTGAGAACCCAACCGACCCTAGTCGTAGGCATGACTTTCAAGAACACATGCACTCCTTCCTCAAATTCAAGAGGTATTCTTCTTCTATCCGCGTAACTCTTTTGCCAACTCTGAGCCGTTCTCATCTTCTCTTGAATCATCATAACCTTCTCAGTTGTCTGCTGAATAATATTAGGTCTGACTATAAGTCGCTCTCCATCTTGATACCAACATAAAGGTGTTCTGCACCTTCGCCCATACAGAGCCTCATAGGGTGCCATCCCTATGCTTGAATGTAACTATTATTGTAGGTAAATTCTACCAACGGTAAAATCTCGTCCCAACTTCCAGTTTGCTCTACAGCACAAGCTCTCAGCAAATCTTCCAATGATTGGATTGTTCTTTCTGATTGGTCGTCTGTCTAAGGATGATAAGTAGAACTCAGACGTAGCTTTGTCCCCATTGCTTCTTGAAGACTCTGCTAAAATTTTGAGGTAAATATTGGATCCTTGTCAGAAATGATACTAGTAGGCACACCATGTAGTCTTACAATTTCACTGATGTATAATTGAGTCAACTTCTTCAAAGGATATCTTATGTTGATCGGCAAGAAATATGCTGACTTCGTAAGTCGATCCACAATTACACATATTGAATCATATCCTCTTCTAGTCCTTGGCAATCTGACAACAAAGTCCATAGCAATACTATCCCATTTCAATTCGGGAATGGTCAAGGGTTGCAGCAATCCTCAAGGTCTTTGATGTTCAATCTTTGTTTTTTGACAAACTAAACATGAAGATACGCATCTCGCAATATTTCTTTTCATTCCATGCCACCAAAATAATTTCTTCAAATCTTGATACATTTTGGTCATTTCAGGATGCATACTCAACTTACTGGTATGAGCATGTTCAAGAATGTACTTCTTAAGTTCTTCATCTTTAGGTACATAAACCCTACCTTGGAATCTTAAAATTCAAATACTTCCTTCCTCTAATGTTGATATACCACCTTGCTTTATCATCTCTCTTTCCTCTTACAAGAACTTGTCAGTCTTCTGTATCTCTCTGATGTCATCAACCAAATCATTCGAGATGGTGACCATGTTCATACAAATTTTGCCCAGCATTAATTCCACAAAAGACCATACGTCTCTAAATTGTTCTATTAAATCTTTTTCTATGATCATCATGGAAGAAACACTGATCATTTTCCTACTTAAGGCATCGGCCATAACATTTGCCTTTGCAGGGTGATACTGAAGTTAGAAATCATAATCTTTCAGGAATTCTAACCATCTTCGTTGTCTCATGTTCAACTCTTTTTTATCATACAAATACTTCAAGCTCTTATGATCACTGAAGATGTTGAACGTTGCTCCATAAAGATAATGTCTCCATATCTTCAAGGCAAATACAACAGTAGCTAACTCCAAGTCATGCGTTAGGTAGTTCTTCTCATGCACTCGCAATTGTCTTGAGGCATACACAAACAATTTTTTGCCTTGCATAAGGACACAACCCAATCCTTGGTATGAAGCGTCATAGTACACTTCTAATGGTTCACTCAACTCAGGTAGAACTAACACTGGTGAAGTAGTTAGTCTCCTTTTCAACTCTTGAAAACTCTCTTCACAAGCATTTGTCCACTCAAAAGCTTGATTCTTCCTCGTGAGTTAAGTGAGAGGTCCGACAATCTTAGAAAATCCTTCGATAAATCTCCTATAATATCCGGCTAATCCAACAAAGCTTTGGATTTTTGTCACTGTCTTCAGCCATTTCCATTGTAGAAAAGCTTCCACCTTTGATGGGTCTATAGCAATTCCTTCTTTCGAAATCACATGGCCTAAAAATTTAACTTCGTTCAACCAAAACTCACACTTCGATAACTTAGTATACAGCTCTTTGTCCTTCAAAGTCTGAAGAACTATACTGAGATGTTCAGCATGATCCTCCTAATTTTTCGAATAGATCAAGATATCGTCGATGAAGACAATGATGAATCTGTCCAAATAAAGACGAAAGATTCTATTCATATAATCCATGAAAATAGTAGGTGCATTAGTCACACCAAAAGGCATCACCAGGTACTCATAGTGCCTATAACGAGTACGAAAAGCCATTTTAGGAATATCTTCCACTTTTACTCTGATCTGATGGTAACCCGATTGCAAATCGATCTTAGAAAACACCGCTGCTCCTTTCAGTTAATCCATCAAGTCATCTATCATTAGCAATGGATACTTATTCTTGATCGTGACCCTGTTTAACTGACGATAATCCACACACAATCTTGAAGTACTATATTTCTTCTTAACTAGCAATACCGGTGCTCCCTAAGGTGATACACTAGGTCTCACAAATTGCTTCTCTAAAAGCTCTTCTAGTTGCTTCTTGAGCTCAACTAGCTCTGCTAGCGACATTCTGTAAGGCGCTATAGAAATAGGACTCGCTCTAGGTACAAGATCAATGGCAAATTCGATCTCCCGCTCCGGCGATAAACCAGGTACATCTTCAGGAAAAACTTCAGGAAACTCTCGAACCACTGAGATTGCGTCCACATCTACCTCATTCTCGACTTTCAAAGAAGACAACAACATGTATCCCCGAGCTCCTTCTTTCAAGAAAGCTTGAACTTAGTTAGCCGTCAGAAATCTAGAATTCTCATCTAAAGGGAAAACTATGATTTTTTTAGAACAATCTAACAGGACATGGTTAGAAGATAACCAATTCATTCCTAAGATCACATCTAACTGAGATAGTGGCAAACAGATCAAATCAACAGAAAAGATTCGACCTTCAACAATCAATGGACAATCTAAACAAACTTTGGTAATGATAATAGGTTTAGCAGTAGAAGTTGAAACAGTTAAGTCAAAAGGTAAAGAACACACAGGTAAACTAAGTCTTTTCACATAGTCATAGGAAATGAAAGAATGTATTGCACCAGGGTCATACAGTACAGTTAAAGATTACCTTCTATGACACATTCCCCTTGTATAAGATCTTCGGATTCAGAGGCTTCAGCACCACTCAGAGTGTAAACTCGACCTCCAGCCTGTGGTTTAGCAATTCTAGCAGCATTGACGGAAGGTTCCGCCTTAGGTTAATTGCATTCACGAGAAACATGTCTGGGTTTCCCACATCTGTAGCAGATCACTCCTTTAATAGTGCAGTCCCTCGCGTAGTAATCCTTCCCACACTTCATGCATCTCGGTGTAGACGTCGTTGCTTGACCAGTTCTGCTCGGACTTCCTCCAGGACTTCCCCCTTGCAGTTTCTGTTGTTGACTTCCAGGTGGTTTGGAATAAGCTTCTTTGGGTAACAGTTAGCATTTTGCTTCCTCCTCTTTGAGACCGAAAAGGTCCAAACTTTCTATTTCTTGCATCATGCACCTGGTCCAAGTCTTCCACCCGGCGACACGTATCAAGTAATTCTGAAAACTGAGTAATCTTCAAAGTTATGACGGCTTTCTTCACGTCGTTTCTCAGACTTTCCTCGAACTTTTGACATTTCCATGCTTCGTTTGGTTGGTGTTGAAAGTAGGTTGAGATTTTGGACAAACTCTCAAATTTGGCAGCATATTCACTTACAATCATATTTCCTTGCCTCAAGCCAAGGTATTCTATTTCCTTAGCATGCCTAGCACTTTATGGGAAATACTTATTTAAGAATCTCTCTTTGAACACCTCTCAATTAATTGCTTGATTCTCAACCTCCAATAAGCTCTGCTCTCTGGTCCACCAATCCTCTGCGTCCCCAATCAGCATGAACGCAGCATAAGTCACTTTCCTATCATTGGCACAATTCATGCCCGTGAAAATCTTTTCCCATTCCTTGATCCACAGAGTAGCCTTCTCATGATCATATTCTCTCTTAAATTGTGGAGGGCTAGTGCGATGAAATTCTGCTAGATTTTGGGCATCAGCAGTAGCCTGCAATTATTGTGTAGTCCTTTCTTGTTGTTGAGCCATTTACTAGTTTTGTTGCAGCATAGCTTCAGCCATCTTCTGAATTGCTTCGACAGCAGCAGTCATGTCTCCTCTACGAGCCATAATTCTTCTCAGATCAAGCTATACAAAACACAGAGAAAGCCAGATGTATCCCTCCGGAATACCAAACATAGAGAATCATAGTACAAACAAGACAGTCCAAAACCACAAGACCCAAAAGAAAACCTAAACCGGGGCTCTGATACCAAGACAGTGTAACGCCCTTTTTTTTTCTCTCGCGAAGAAGGAACGTCACACCATAATATAGAGAAATGAAATAAATTGCAGAAAATAATAAGTACGTTGATTAATTAAGACTCGGTTCATTATTAACACGTGATTAAATAATTTGCACTCTTGAATGATAAAATATTCGAGTATTCAAATATGTGTACATAATTTTCTTCCTTTATTTTTGAATCAATAATAAAGAGATAATAATAATTACAGATACCAAAAAATCGATACCGAATTGAAAATCATACATTCACAATATATATAAATAGATTATATGCATCAGCCTGTTTAATTGCATCATAAATTATACAAAAAGCAAAAGATGTACCCACTCGCATTGATACAAATATACACCCATCAAGGTAGATGCATCAGTCTGTCTGCACATGTATGTTCCAGCAATCGGGCCCTCCATGGATTGTCATCCTAACATACCCCAGAAATCGATGTGGGCGCGACGACGTCCTCAGTAAGTTCTAGTCGTAGTGCAGCCAAAAGCCCGAAAACTTAGGTGTTTCCTTTTCTTCCTCATGAACGTCTTCTCAGAAGTATACAAACAAACAGAAATACAGAAAATACGAAAAAAGGTGAGACACCCAGCTTTCAGTACCAAAATGGTAGCGAGAAAACATAACGGCGTTGGATGCCCACATATCAATACAGTTCAATATCCAATCACAGTAATAATTTAAACTTACAGTAAAAAAAAGAACAACAATAAATAATAGTAAGGATCCACAATATCAGGCAGACAATTCAAGTAATCATAATATTATTGCAGCAATAGCCAACAGTCAACAGTTTAAGTAATCAAAATATTATTGCAGTAATAAGAACATATATTTTTCCACAGTTATAAATGCTCATGCTCAATGAATTACGAGGCTGACAGTTCACAATGCAAATGGTACTAAGTTCCTACTCCATAGAGCTAGATACAAATATTTTCGGAGTGAATGATCAAGGAGTTATACCAGTATCTCGTTAGCCTTAAAAATAGTGTGCTCATCTCATAAAAATATTTGTACAATACGGCTCATACATGGTACCTCAACAATTGATCGCGATATAGGACAGCGTCTCAGTTTGGATCGTCGGTGTGTTTGCATCGGTCTATCCCACGGCCCTAGTGGAGCTACCACCGTCCATTGCGAGACACCCGTACCCCGACGCCCCCAAGGCCAACCACTATGACCCTACGCGTAGTCTACTTGCACCCGCACATAGGTGTTATTCAAACTCCTAGGCATACATCGCCTTTCCAACAATATCCAACGGACAACACATATGCACGACGACACAATATACATCATGTATGTTTATCAATGATACACTTATCATAAAATATATCACAATGGCATATATTTATTCCTTAATATCAACACGTCATGATTTCAGCAAACACTTAGTTCCACATAGGAATTCACATCAACATAGAACCAATTCTCAACATCAACATTTATACATATATAGTTCACCAATTATTACAAGTCCATATTATGGATTTACATTTCCAAAGTCTTAAACTTTGATCAATTATGAAAAATTTAGGTCAAATAGTCCTTAAGAACTATGGCTCTCTTAAGAGTTACTACTCCATTTAATTTTTGCCATCTCATTATGGATTATGCAAATCCCTAAATTCTTAATTTCCAAAATGCACCAAGGCATCATCTAGCCTAAAAGTTTTCTCTAAAACCGTGACGTCCCTAGGTCATTAAGGTTCGAATTTTTCCTCACATTATGCTTTAGTTACTTGATACCTAATCACTTAAATTTTACTTAACCCAAAATCAATCCAATCCCTTGATTTCCAAGCCAAAACTATGACCTCACCATAGTGTAGAAAACCCTCAAATTTTCCATTCATTCATTCCAACATTTCCAAACATTCCAACACCACCAATGCATTCAAAATCATTACTAAATCATCAACATCAATTAAGAACACATACACATATAAAATCATCAACTAAAGCAAGCATACAATTATGGATTCTCCATCAAACAATCACACAAAGTCTTCTCACCACCAATAATGGTAGAAGTGAGTAAATCTCCCTCTTACCTAAAGGAAAAACACAAAAATGGTCTCCTATTGGCTCCTTGGTGGTTTCGGTTTTGAGCTTCCAAAACCCTAAATTTTCTAACATAAAGAATCAACATTAAGCTTGGTAAAAGATGGTTCTTTGGTCTCCAATGAAGCCATAGAACATGAAAATGGAGAGAAGGAAGAAGGAAAATGGAAACTTGACCTTAAAGTTTGAAGCTTTGCCTTGGAAGACAATGGAGGTGGAGATGGATTTTGAAGAAATATTCTAAATAGAAAGTGTAGAGGAGGTTGAGATGAATGTAGAAATGGTCTTAGTGAGGTTGAAAAATGAAAAAGAGTGGTCTCCTTAGGGGCTGGAAACCGTGAGGTGAGGGGGAGGAAGAAGAGAGAAGGAGGAGAAAAATGAAGAAGAAACTAGAGAGAGAAAGTGTTAGATGGAAAATGATAATTTTGGGTAAAATGTATTAAGTGTGGAGGCAAATTTTTGCTTCCCTTGGGCAAGGAATGCCACGGCAATGGAGAGAGAGAAGGAGGGGGAGAGGCTTCTCCAACAAGCCAAGGGCATACTTGTCTTCTGGTGGTCAAAGTTTCTCAAAGAAGCTTTGATTAAAATACACTAAATTTGAATTAAAGTGGATTTGATTAGACATAAAGTAGATTACATTAAGATAATGTGATAAGATTTTTAATACACACTATTATCCAATGGACAATTGTTACAATCGACAGAAGTCAGTATTAATTGTCCGACTGATAAAAATTATACAGCGATTTTATTATTTTATTAGATAAAATTTTCTCAAAAAACGTATAACTTCGTAAACTGTGTCTAATCTCGGGTTTAGTAAGATCCCCCGTCAACATTTTTACAGATTAAGGTTCTCGGGAAAATATCTCATTTTTCTGATTTCGCTCAATTTGCACGTAAAATGAAGAATAATATTAAAATATTTTGCGTTCTCAGAAAAATCCAAAAAAATTCTCAAAAATCACAAATATTATAAAAAGGAGATTTATAATAAAATAAATAAATTTTGGGGTGTTACAACTCTCCCCAACAAATAAGAATTTCATCCTTGAAATTTTTATATCTTTGAATAGCTCTGGGTATTGCTCATTTATCTTGTCCTCCATTTCCCATGTCGCATCTCTGGTTGTCTCGTTCCAGATCACTTTCACCAATGAAATGTATTTCCCTCTGAGTTGTTTCATTCTCCTATCCTCAATCCTTACAAGAGTTGTTTCAAGTTAAGTTTTCCTTTAATTGTACTGAATCGGGTGCTATGACATGATCAGGACTCGGAATGTATTTTTGAAGTTGTGACACATGAAAAACATTATAAAGATTAGAAAGAATAGGTGATAAGGCTATTTGATAAACAATGGGACCTACCTGATGAAGAATTTGGTAAGGTCCAAGGAATTTTGGAGTGAGCTTTCTAGATTTGAGAACCCAACCGACCCTAGTCGTAGGCATGACTTTCAAGAACACATGCTCTCCTTCCTCAAATTCAAGAGGTTTTCTTCTTCTGTCCACGTAACTCTTTTGCCAACTTTGAGCCGTTCTCATCTTCTCTTGAATCATCATAACCTTCTCAATTGTCTGCTGAATAATATCAGGTCCGACTATAAGTAGCTCTCCATCTTGATACTAACATAAAGGTGTTCTGCACCTTCGCCCATACAGAGCCTCATAGGGTGCCATCCCTATCCTTGAATGGTAACTGTTATTGTAGGTAAATTCTACCAACGGTAATATCTCGTCCCAACTTCCAGTTTGCTCTATAGCACAAGCTCTCAGCAAATCTTCCAATGATTGGATTGTTCTTTCTGATTAGTTGTTCGTCCGAGGATGGTAAGCAGAACTCAGACATAGCTTTGTCCCCATTGCTTCTTGAAGACTCTGCCAAAATTTTGAGGTAAATATTGGATCCCTGTCAGAAATGATACTAGTAGGCACACCATGTAGTCTGACAATTTCACCGATGTACAATTGAGTCAACTTCTCCAAAGGATATCTTATGTTGATCGGCAAGAAATGTGCTGACTTCGTAAGTCGATCCACAATTACCCATATTGAAACATATCCTCTTCTGGTCTTTGGCAATCTGACAACAAGGTCCATAGCAATACTATCCCATTTCCATTTGGGAATAGTCAAGGGTTGCAGCAATCCTGACGGTCTTTGATATTTAATCTTTGTTTTCTGACAAACTAAACATGAAGATACGCATCTCGCAATATCTCTTTTCATTTCGTGCCACCAAAATAATTTCTTCAAATCTTGATACATTTTGGTCATTCCAGGATGCATACTCAACTTATTGGTATGAGCATGTTCAAGAATGTACTTCTTAAGTTATTCATCTTTAGGTACACAAACCCTACCTTGGAATCTTAAAATTCCAATGCTTCCTTCCTCTAATGTTAATACACCTCCCTGTTTTATCAGCTCTCTTTCCTTTTGCAAGAACTTGTCAGTCTTCTGTTTCTCTCGGATGTCATCCACCAAATCATTCGAGATGGTGACCATGTTCATGCAAATTTTGCCCGACATTAATTCCACAAAAGACCATACGTCTCTAAATTGTTCTATTAAATCTTTTTCTATGATCATCATGGAAGAAACACTGATTGTTTTCCTACTTAAGGCATCGGCCACAACATTTGCCTTTGCAGGGTGATACTGAAGTTAGAAATCGTAATCTTTCAGGAATTCTAACCATCTTCGTTATCTCATGTTCAACTCTTTTTTATCATACAAATACTTCAAGCTCTTATGATCACTGAAGATGTTGAACATTGCTCCATAAAGATAATGTCTCCATATCTTCAAGGCAAATACAACAATAGCTAACTCCAAGTCATGCGTTGGGTAGTTCTTCTCATACACTCGCAATTGTCTTGAGGCATATGCCACCAATTTTTCGCCTTGCATAAGGACACAACCCAATCCTTGGTATGAAGCGTCATAGTACACTTCTAATGGTTCACTCAACTCAGGTAGAACTAACACTGGTGAAGTAGTTAGTCTCCTTTTCAACTCTTGAAAACTCTCTTCACAAGCATCTATCCACTCAAAAGCTTGATTCTTCCTCGTGAGTTAAGTGAGAGGTCTGACAATCTTAGAAAATCCTTCGATAAATCTCCTATAATATCCGGCTAATCCAACAAAGCTTTGGATTTATGTCACTGTCTTTAGCCTTTTCCATTGTAGAAAAGCTTCCACTTTTGATGGGTCTATAGCAATTCCTTCTTTCGAAATCACATGGCCCAAAAATTTAACTTCGTTCAACCAAAACTCACACTTCGATAACTTAGTATACAGCTGTTTGTCCTTCAAAGTCTGAAGAACTATACTGAGATGTTCAGCATGATCCTCCTAATTTTTCGAATAGATCAAGATATCATCGATGAAGACAATGACAAATTTGTCCAAATAAGGACGAAAGATTCTATTCATATAATCCATGAAAATAGCAGGTGCATTAGTCACACCAAAAGGCATCACCAGGTACTCGTAGTGCCCATAACGAGTACAAAAAGCCATTTTAGGAATATCTTCCACTTTTACTCTAATATGATGGTAACCCGATTACAAATCGATCTTAGAAAACACTGTTGCTCTTTTCAGTTGATCCATCAAGTCTTCTATCCTCGACAATGGATACTTATTCTTGATCGTGACCCTGTTTAACTTATGATAATCCACACACAATCTCGAAGCACCGTCTTTCTTCTTAACTAGCAATACCGGTGCTCCCCAAGATGATGCACTAAGTCTCACAAATTGCTTCTCTAAAAGCTCTTCCAGTTGCTTCTTGAGCTCAACTAGCTCTGCTAGCGACATTTTGTAAGGTGCTATAGAAATAGGACCCTCTCCAGGTACAAGACCAATGGCAAATTCGATCTCCTGCTCCGACGGTAAACCAGGTACATCTTCAGGAAAAACTTTAGGAAACTCTCGAACCACCGAGATTGCATCCACATCTACCTCATTCTCAACTTTCAAAGAAGACAACAGCATATATCCCCGAGCTCCTTCTTTCAAGAAAGCTTGAACTTGGTTGGCCGTCAGAAATCTAGAATTCTTATCCAAAGGGAAAATTATGGTTTTTTTAGAACAATCTAACAGGACATGGTTAGAAGATAACCAATCCATTCCTAAGATCATATCTAACTAAGATAGTGGCAAATAGATCAAATCAACAAAAAAGATTTATCCTTCAATAATCAATGGACAATCTAAACAAACTTTGATAGTGACAACAGGTTTAGCAGTAGGAGTTCAAACAGTTAAGTCAAAAGGTAAAGAAGAAACAGGCAAACTAAGTCTTTTCATACAGTCATAGAAAATGAAAGAATGTGTTGCACTAGAGTCATATAGTACAGTTAAAAGATTACCTTCTATGACACATTTTCCTTGTATAAGATCTTCGGATTCAGAGTGTAACACCCCAATTTTTAGAAAATATTCTGAATGTACTGTTTGCTGTTTTTCAAGTTTTCGTGTGAATGACCGTTGTGTCCCTATTTTACTGTTTCTCGATTTCTGCATGAAATACAAATACGTTTATATAGGCTCAAATTTTATTTAGTCTTTTTACGTAATTTGTTCCGAGACGGTAAAATAAAAATTTTTCGAGCTCTTGTTTTAATTTTTTGGATGATATACGAGATAATTAATCTTGTCTGTAATTTTATTTGAACGTTTTTGGACGATTAGCTACGTTGTGGGAAAAAATGGGAAAATGACCATTACGTCCCGAACGTCTTGTTTTTTCTTTTTTTTGTTTTTAATTGTTTTCTACTTGATTTAATGTCCAATATTACTTGTCTCGTGATTTTATATGGACTTTTTGTGTGATTTGCTCGAGGAAGGAAAATAATATTTTTTCGGACCGGGGAAATCTTATTTTATTATTTAGAATTGGGGGATCTTACTAAACCCGATTCTGAATAAGACAGTAAATAATCTTTTAATTTTTAGGATTTGACTGTCAAATAAAATAATTTTATAATATTATAATATTATTTTATTAGTCAGTATAATAAAATGACAGTGGACCCGGAAATGTTTTGCGGGACCCACGTTTAGCTAATACAGTTAACTTAGTAGCTTAATTAATCATCATTAGCAGTAGAACTTTCCAGAACAAGCTGACTCAGCTAGCTGACTAAGCTGGTAATTAATGAACAGTGTGATTAGGCTTGTGAGTCATCAATAATCAACCAATAGGAGACAAGCTTGTTAAGCAAGTTTTAATCCTAGCCTTTGATGCATTCCATGGCTTGGATGAAGCCAACCATTTGGCCACCTTGCATGCATGAAGTCCACGGCCAATGCATGTTGGAAGACCATTCTTCACTTCATCTTCCTTGCTTTTCTCTCTTCTCTCTCATCCAAGAACCCTAGCCACCATTCTTGTTTCTTTCCTTCACCATTCGGCCAAGACAAGAACCATACCATCCAATCACCTAAAATTTCTTCTAAATCACTTTTCTAAACCTAAACACCATCCTAAGAACATCTCTAGTTGAGAGTTCTTGCAAATTCTTGCATTTGGAGCTTGGAAACCAATCTTGAAAGTTTTACCTAGAAGGTGAAATTCCTAGTTTTTCTTTTCTCTCTTCTTTTTCAAGGTTCTAAGCCATGATTTATCCATGGTTTAGGTTCTTTTTCATGGTTAGTAACTTGTAGATTTTCGTTTGAGTTGCTAGGTACTTTGGTGGAGTAAACCGAACCCTAGGAGGAGTGAAAGCAAATCCTTAGTCTTCATTTAAGGTAAGAGGAAGACTAATCTTATCATCCCTTGGTGGTGGTAAGAAGATGGAATAATTTTTGGTGTTTGTAGAATCCATAAGGATTCGGTGGTGATGTGGTTATTATGTGTGTATTTGTTAATTTTTGTGTTTGTTAGTAGTTATGTGGTGTTTGTTAGTAGCTTTCTTTGTTTGGTGATTGTAATAATTTTGCATGTCTATTAACTTTAATTTGCATGTCTATAAGCTTTGATAATATTGCATGTGTTAGAATTGCATGATAAAGTATAGAATTGCATGATAATGTATAGGATGTGAACAACATGTCAAGGAAATGCATGTGTGTTCCAAAGAACACATCCATGAAGCTCACGGCCACTAACAAAAATGGAGAACCAAAATGTTCTCTTAATTTTCTTAAAAGGTAATTTAATTAACCTAGGAGAATTAAGAAGGTTTCAAGTTGTTTAGATCATGAAAAATGAATTTAGAAATCAAATGGTAAAACTAAATATTTTCGGCCAACATGCCTAAAATGAATGTGTTGATTTCAAAAACCATTTTTCTAAAACAATGGTTAAATGAATTTAGACAATATGATAAGTTGGACATATAGTTAGAAGATGAGAAATAATTTAGAAAGCAAGTCAGTGGATGCAAGATTTGGAGAGGATCTTTGAAGGAATGAGATGTGTGGATGATAAGAAGGTAACTTATGCTGTTTTTATGCTGAGAGGAGATGCAGAACATTGGTGGAGAGGAACCCGCCGAGTATTGCAAGCTGAAGGGACCGAGATCACATGGGAAGTGTTTTCCAATATTTTTCTGGATAAATATTTTCCTGCGAGTGCTAGGCATGCCAAAGAAATGGAATTTCTTGGTTTGCGACAGGGAAATATGACGGTGAATGAGTATGCCACAAAATTTGAGAGTTTGTCTCAATTCTCAGATTATGCTCAGACACGGCAAGATGATGTGTGGAGATGTAGGAAGTTTGAATCAGGTTTAAGGGTGGAACTGAAACGAGGAGTGGTATCCTTGAGAATGACTCAGTTTCATGCTTTGGTGGATGCTTGTGCTCGACTTGAGGAGTTGGAGCCATCTAGAGATCAGAGGAATCGGAACTTTGGGCCGACAAAGTTTCAGAGAGGTGGAGGTAGTAATATGAATCGGTTTCAGCGTAAGCCGTATTCCAGACCAACAGGGACTCAATCTCAGCGACCATTGGTTAGTGGAGGTGCAAGTGGTAGTGGAACTGGGCAGAAGGTGGTGTTTACGCCAACGTGTTTTAAGTGCGGTAAGAAGGGCCATATATCTCCAGATTGTACAATCAAGGGGACAGTCTGTTTTAACTGTGGACAGCCTGGGCATATGTCGAAAGATTGTACTCGACCAGAGAAGAAACCTGCTGTTCGGTATGTTAAAGCTAATCAGCAAAAATCTGGAAGTATTCAACCAAGATCAGGAGGACGTGTATATACAATGATGGGATCTGAGGTTTCTAAGTCTGATGATCTTATTCAGGGAGAAGGAGACATTGGAGGTAATCTTCTGACTGTATTGTATGATTCTGGTGCTACACACTCCTTTATTGCATATGATTGTGTGGAGAGACTGAAGTTGCCTGTGTCTTCTCTGAATGTTAAATTGAGTGTATCTACGCCAACTGCTAAACCTGTTGTTACATCTAAGATCTGTTTGGATTGTCCTATTGTTGTGAAGGGCCGTTTGTTTATGGTCAACTTGATTTGTTTGCCTCTTGTTGAGATAGATGTAATTTTAGGGATGGACTGGTTATGTTTTAACCATATCCTTATAGATTGTGCAAGTAAAACCGTAGTTTTTCCTAAGGAAGAGGAGTCTAGATTCTTAACTGCTGTTAAGGTCAAGTCTTTAGTAAGAGGTGGAGCGCATGGATATATGGTATTGTCTTCTCTAGAAGTTAAGAATGAGAAGGATGTGAATACTATTCCTGTTGTCAGCGAGTTTCCTGATGTTTTTCCTGATGACGTACCTGGTTTGCCACCTGAGAGGGAGATCGAGTTCTCAATTGATTTAGTACCAGGAACAGGTCCTATCTCAATTGCACTGTATCGTATGTCGCCAGTGGAATTGGAGGAGCTGAAGAAGCAATTGGTGGAGCTGTTGGAGAAAGAGTTTGTGCGACCTAGTGTTTCACCATGGGGTGCGCCAGTGCTTTTGGTCAAGAAGAAGGACGGAACTTCTCGGCTTTGTGTGGATTATCGTCAGCTGAACAAGGTGACTATCAAGAATAAATATCCGCTTCCAAGAATTAACGATTTGATGGATCAGTTAAAAGGAGCTATGGTATTTTCCAAGATAGATCTGAGATCTGGTTATCATCAGATTCGTGTAAAAGGGGAAGATGTGCCGAAAACTGCTTTTCGAACTCGATATGGACATTATGAGTATCAGGTAATGCCATTCGGGGTGACGAATTCTCCTGCCATATTTATGGATTATATGAACAGGATTTTTGGTCCGTATCTAGACAGATTTGTCGTTGTCTTCATCGATGACATTCTGATCTATTCTCAATCGAAGGAAGAGCATGTTGAACATCTTGGTGTTGTCCTTCGGATTTTGAGGAGAAGAAATTTGTATGCAAAATTGGCTAAGTGTGAGTTCTGGTTGGAAGAAGTCCAATTTCTTGGTCACGTAATTTCTAAAGAAGGTATTGCGGTGGACCCATCTAAAGTGGAGACTGTTTTACAATGGGAAAGACCTAAGACGGTAACAGAAGTTCGAAGTTTTGTGGGACTTCTTTGGATATTACCGGAGGTTTATCGAGGGTTTTTCGAAGATTGCTGGACCACTTACGCAGCTTACGAGGAAAAATCAAGCTTTTGAATGGACGGAAGAACGTGAAGCCAGTTTTCAAGAGTTAAAGAAGAGATTAACAACTGCACCGGTGTTGATCCTACCAGATTCGACGAAGTCTTTTGATGTGTATTGCGACGCTTCTTATCAAGGACTAGGATGCGTGTTGATGCAAGATCGGAACGTTGTGGCGTATGCTTCTCGACAATTGAAGATTTATGAGAGGAATTATCCAACGCACGATTTGGAATTGGCCGCTGTGGTTTTTGCTCTAAAGATATGGAGACATTTTCTCTATGGAGCAACGTTCAATATTTTCAGTGATCACAAGAGTTTGAAATACTTGTATGATCAGAAGGAGCTGAATATAAGGCAGCGGAGATGGTTGGAATTCCTGAAAGATTATGATTTTCAACTGTTGTACCACCCTGGTAAGGCAAATGTTGTGGCTGATGCCTTAAGTAGAAAGATTATCAGTGCTTCTGCTCTGATGATCAAGGAAAAAGAGCTTATTGAACAGTTTAGAGATGTGTGGTCATGTGTTGAGTTAAAATCGGGGAAAATCTGTATTAACATGGTTACTATCTCGAGCGAGCTGATGGAAGACATAAGGGAAAAACAGAATGCCGATAAATTTTTGCAAGGAATAAGGGAACAAATAAAGCAAGACGAGACAATAGAATTCAAAGAAGGAACTGATGGAATTCTGAGGTTTCGGGGTAGAGTCTGTGTTCCTCGTGACCAGGAGGTGAGGCGATATATTGTGGAACATGCCCATACTAGTCTGTGAGTATGCATCCAGGCATAACAAAGATGTACCAAGACTTGAAGAAGTTATTCTGGTGGCATGGATTGAAGAGTGATGTTATTAGGTGCGTGTCAACTTGTCTAGTCTGTCAAAAGGCAAAAGTGGAACATCAAAGACCAGCTGGAACGTTACAACCGTTATCTATTCCAGAATGGAAATGGGATAGTATATCGATGGATTTCGTTACTGGTTTGCCAAAGACGAGGAAAGGTCATGATTCGATATGGGTTATAGTCGATAGGCTTACGAAATCGGCTCATTTCTTACCAATTAATATTAAATATTCATTGGAAAGATTAACCCAGTTGTACATCAGTGAAATTGTCAGATTACATGGTCTACCTACATGTATAGTTTCTGACAGAGATCCGAGGTTTACGTCAAGGTTTTGGCGGAGTCTGCAAGAAGCTATGGGAACTAAGTTACGACTGAGTTCAGCGTATCATCCGCAGACAGATGGTCAGACAGAGAGAACTATACAGTCTTTGGAAGATCTGTTGCGTGCTTGTGTTTTAGAACAACGAGGAAGTTGGGATGAATTTTTATCTCTGATAGAATTCACCTACAATAATAGTTTTCATTCAAGCATCGGAATGGCACCTTATGAGGCGTTGTATGGGAGACGATGTCGAACTCCATTATGTTGGTATCAGGATGGGGAAAGTATGACTGTTGGACCAGATCTTGTACAACAGACTACAGAGAAGGTAAAGATGATACAAGAGAAGATGAGAACGACGCAAAGCAGAAAGAAAAGTTATGCGGATAAACGAAGACGACCTCTTGAATTTGAGGAGGGTGAGCATGTATTTCTAAGAGTTACTCCTACGACTGGTGTCGGAAGAGTTATTAAGTCTAAGAAACTTACTCCTAAGTTCATTGGACCGTATCAGATTATCCGACGTATAGGTCCTGTAGCGTATCAGATCGCTATGCCGCCGTTTCTGTCAAATCTACATGACGTATTTCATGTGTCTCAGTTACGAAAGTATATACCAGATCCGACGCATGTTATACAGCCAGATGAAGTGCAGCTGAAGGAGAATTTAACTTATGAAACTTTACCTGTCAGAATTGAGGACAGAAAGGTAAAGCAGCTTCGAGGGAAAATGATCGAGCTAGTGAAGGTCATATGGAATGATGTGACGGGTGAAGCTACCTGGGAGCTGGAAGATAAAATGAAGGATCAGTATCCTCATTTGTTTTAAGGAACAGCGAATTTCGAGGACGAAATTTTTATTTGTTGGGGAGAGTTGTAACACCCCAATTTTTAGAAAATATTCTGAATGTACTGTTTCTTGTTTTTCAAGTTTTCGTGTGAATGACCGTTGTGTCCCTATTTTACTGTTTCTCGATTTCTGCATGAAATACAAATACGTTTATACAGGCTCAAATTTTATTTAGTCTTTTTACGTAATTTGTTCCGAGACGGTAAAATAAAAATTTTTCCGAGCTACTGTTTTAATTTTTCTGGATGATATACAAATAATTAATACTGTCTGTAATTTTATTTGAACGTTTTGGACGATTAGCTACGTTGTGGGAAAAAAATGAGAAAATGACCATTACGTCCCGAACGTCTTGTTTTTTGTCTTTTTTTTCTTTGTTTTTAATTGTTTTCTACTTGATTTAATGTCCAATATTATTGTCTGTGATTTTATATGGACTTTTTGTGTGATTTGCTCCGAGGCAGGAAAATAATATTTTTTCGGGCCGGGGAAATCTTATTTTATTATTTAGAATTGGAGGATCTTACTAAACCCGATTCTGAATGAGACAGTAAATAATCTTTTAATTTTTAGGATTTGACTGTCAAATAAAATAATTTTATAATATTATAATATTATTTTATTAGTCAAGTATAATAAAATGACAAAGTGGACAGGAAATGTTTTGTGGGACCCACGTTTAGCTAATACAATTAACTTAGTAGCTTAATTAATCATCATTAGCAGTAGAACTTTCCAGAACAAGCTGACTCAGCTAGCTGACTAAGCTGGTAATTAATGAACAGTGTGATTAGGCTTGTGAGTCATCAATAATCAACCAATAGGAGACAAGCTTGTTAAGCAAGTTTTAATCCTAGCCTTTGATGCATTCCATGGCTTGGATGAAGCCAACCATTTGGCCACCTTGCATGCATGAAGTCCACGGCCAATGCATGTTGGAAGACCATTCTTCACTTCATCTTCCTTGCTTTTCTCTCTTCTTTCTCATCCAAGAACCCTAGCCACCATTCTTGTTTCTTTCCTTCACCATTCGGCCAAGACAAGAACCATACCATCCAATCACCTAAAATTTCTTCTAAACCACTTTTCTAAACCTAAACACCATCCTAAGAACATCTCTAGTTGAGAGTTCTTGCAAATTCTTGCATTTGGAGCTTGGAAACCAATCTTGAAAATTTTACCTAGAAGGTGAAATTCCTAGTTTTTCTTTTCTCTCTTCTTTTTCAAAGTTCTAAGCCATGATTTATCCATGGTTTAGGTTCTTTTTCATGGTTAGTAACTTGTAGATTTTCGTTTGAGTTGCTAGGTACTTTGGTGGAGTAAACCGAACCCTAGGAGGAGTGAAAGCAAATCCTTAGTCTTCATTTAAGGTAAGAGGAAGACTAATCTTATCATCCCTTGGTGGTGGTAAGAAGATGGAATAATTTGTGGTGTTTGTAGAATCCATAAGGATTCGGTGGTGATGTGGTTATTATGTGTGTATTTGTTAATTTTTGTGTTTGTTAGTAGTTATGTGGTGTTTGTTAGTAGCTTTCTTTGTTTGGTGATTGTAATAATTTTGCATGTCTATAAGCTTTGATAATATTGCATGTGTTAGAATTGCATGATAAAGTATAGAATTGCATGATAATGTAAGGATGTGAACAACATGTCAAGGAAATGCATGTGTGTTCCAAAGAACACATCCATGAGGCTCACGGCCACTAACAAAAATGGAGAACCAAAATGTTCTCTTAATTTTCTTAAAAGGTAATTTAATTAACCTAGGAGAATTAAGAAGGTTTCAAGTTGTTTAGATCATGAAAAATGAATTTAGAAATCAAATGGTAAAACTAAATATTTTCGGCCAACATGCCTAAAATGAATGTGTTGATTTCAAAAACCATTTTTCTAAAACAATGGTTAAATGAATTTAGACAATATGATAAGTTGGACATATAGTTAGAAGATGAGAAATAATTTAGAAAGCAAGTCAGTGGATGCAAGATTTGGAGAGGATCTTTGAAGGAATGAGATGTGTGGATGAAGAAGGTAACTTATCTTTTGTTTTTATCTTTGAGAGAGATGCTGAGAACATTGGTGGAGAGGAACCCGCCGAAAGTATTGCAAGTGAAGGGACCGAGATCACATGGGAAGTGTTTTCCAATATTTTTCGGATAAATTAGTGCTAGGCATGCCAAAGAAATGGAATTTCTTGGTTTCAGGGAAATATGACGGTGAATGAGTATGCCACAAAATTTGAGAGTTTGTCTCAATTCTCAGATTATGCTCAGACACGGCAAGATGATGTGTGGAGATGTAGGAAGTTTGCATCAGGTTTAAGGGTGGAACTGAAACGAGGAGTGGTATCCTTGAGAATGACTCAGTTTCATGCTTTGGTGGATGCTTGTGCTCGACTTGAGGAGTTGGAGCCATCTAGAGATCAGAGGAATCAGAACTTTGGGCCGACAAAGTTTCAGAGAGGTGGAGGTAGTAATATGAATCGATTTCAACGTAAGCCGTATTCCAGACCAACAGGGACTCAATCTCAGCGACCATTGGTTAGTGGAGGTGCAAGTGGTAGTGGAACTAGGCAGAAGGTGGTGTTTATGCCAACGTGTTTTAAGTGCGGTAAGAAGGGCCATATATCTCCAGATTGTACAATCAAGGGGACAGTCTGTTTTAAGCGTGATGACACTGGGCATATGTCGAAAGATTGTACTCGACGGAGAAGAAACCCAACATTCGGTATGTTAAAGCTAATCAGCAAAAATCTGGAAGTATTCAACCAAGATGAGGAGGACGTGTATATACAATGATGGGATCTGAGGTTTCTAAGTCTGATGATCTTATTCAGGGAGAAGGAGTGTAACATCCCGAAAATTAATAATTTCAGAATAAATGATCATTTTACAATATTTGGAATTTTCTAGAATTTTTCTGGATTTTTCTGAGAACGCAGAATATTTTAATATATTCCTTGTTTTACGTGAAACTCGAGCAGAGTCGTGAAAACGATTGTGGTGCTTCAAAAATGGGAAAAATTATATGACGAATAGTCGTTTTATAATATTTGCAATTTTTGGGAATTTTTGGAAATTTTTGAACCGTCGAATATTTTAATATTTTTCTATTTTGCGTGCACAATGAGAATTTTCGAGAAGAAGTGTAACTCCGGAAATTGATTATTTCACCATAAATAGTCATTTTCCAATATTTGTGATTTATGTGAATTTTTTTGAATTATCAGGAACGATGAATATTTTAATATATTCCTCGTTTTGCTGCGAACATTGAGCAGAGTCATGAAAATGACTGTAATGCTTTAAAAATTGGAAATTTATATGACGGATAGTCGTTTTATAATATTTGCAATTTTTGAGAATTTTCTGGGAATTTTCTGGAAACGTCGAATATTACAGTATACTCCTCGTTTTGCGTGCGCGCTGACCGAAACCGGGAAAACGCGATGTTTTCTCTGTGAACCTTGGACTATGGACATGTCGACGGGGGATCTTACTAAACCCGAGACTTGACACAGTTTACGAGGTTTCATAATTTTCAAGAAATTCTAACAGACAAAATAAATCAATACAGCGAAAAATTCATTTGTCAGATTAATTAAATACCGACACATCATTAATGTAACTATTATCTATTGGATAATAGTGTGTAATAAAAATCCTATCACATTATCCTAATGCAATCTACTTTATATCTAATCCATCCACTTTAATTCAAATTTAATAGTAAAATAATCAAAGTTTCCTTAAGAAGCTTTGACCTTACCTTTGACCCATGTGTTTTGGCTTCCTTTGGAAGCCAAATTTTCCACCCATCTCTCTCTCTCTTTACGTTGCAGCTGCCACCAAAAAGGGAATGCATTGATTTTAATTATCCAAATATTTCATTTAAGTCATTATCACCAAAAACACCATTTTCTTCCTTTTTACGTTATTCTTCTTCATCATCCTTTCTTCTTCTTCTCCTCCATTTCTCTCCCACACCACACGGCCAGCCATCCAGCCCCTCCATCTTCACAAAAAATTAAACAAATTACATTTTCTTACTCTCCCCACCATTCTAAACATCTTTCCCTCTTGGAGCTTCTTGAAAATCTTCCATTTTCACCATTTTCTCCAAGCTCCAACTTTGAGCATTTTGGGTAAGTTTCATGACCACTCTCCTTCTTCTCTTGATTTCGTGATTTTGGTTTCTTTGATGGTCATCCATGGTTGATTTTTCAAGCTTTGGTATTTATTCTAACAAGCTACCATTTTTAGGGATTTTGGTGGCCAAATCAGAAAATACAAGAGCATTCTTGGAGCTCTCTTGATTTCTACACTCAAGTAAGAGGAAGACACTCCTCTTCAACCATTTTTAGCATCTAGGAACCTTGATTGCTTGATTGGTGGAAGAACCCTAATGAGGGTTGTTCTTGAATTTAATGATTAATCATGCTATGTGTTGATTTTTATTTATTTATGCTATTGGATTGAATTGTTGAATATAATGGAATGTTAGATTGGATTTGATGACTTGATATGGATGGAAAATGGTTGAATGCCCTCTTGGTGGCCACGGTTTTGAGGCTAGCAATTAAGGAAAATTGTGATAAATTGTAACAAGCATATGATTTGAAGTAATCAATGTATAAATATGGAATGTAATGGAAGAAGAATTTGAAATTGAAACTCAAGTGATGCCACGGTTTTGGGTGGAAAAATGGGGTAATTTATGGTTAATGTGCAATAAGTATAAGACTAGGATTAATTAAGTAACAAGATGGGATTTAATGGAAGAACAATTGGAAGTTGAAACTTCTATGGTGGCTACGGTTTTGGAGCCAAGAACCTAGGGTTTTTGGTGAGTTAATTGAACAAGTGAACACTTTAAATAATTAAGGGAGTGGTGTACAAGATTATGGCTTGAAAGGAATTGGAATTGAATTCATTAGGAGGCCACGGCCTCTAGTACATTTTTAGGGAAAATGTAATTTTGGTAAATTGGAAGTATAAGTAATTAGATACTTAGAGAACTAGGTAATGAAATGGACAATTATTAAATTAGAAGGATTATTAGGATTAAGACTTCATAAGCCTTAAAGGACTAAGAATGAATTCATCATAAGACTTAAGGTGATTATAAGTGGGTAAAGAACATGAGAATGTGAGACTTGAGGGCTTAAATAAAATGTAAGTTATTGGAGATCGAATTGCCTTAGTATGTTAAGTTGATTTTTGAACATGAACCTTGAAATGAGGAATAAATTCTAAGTTAGGATTCATAATGAACCTAATGACGTATTAATTGATTTGATATTGATATTATGTGATTATGGGTCCATGCGAGTGACCATTTACATATTGATGCTTATATTGGCCTAATGTGGCACATTATGAACTTGTATGAGATGGTGGATCATACATGTGCATGCATAGTGTCTTATGCATTGTGTTTGTCCTTGTGGATGTTGTTGTAAGGCCAAGTTGCCTAGGAGATTGAACACACCTTAGTGCGGTGCGCGAATAGACAAGTGTGGGTCGTGTTATGACCTCGGGGGCGTCGGGGTGCGGGTCCTCCACATGGGCGGTTTAGAGCTCCTCCTGCACCGTGGGGCAAACCGATGCAAACACACCGACGATCCGGACTTGACACTATCCTATATCGTGATCTAGTGTAGAATGTACGTACAATGCCATGATTTGCGCATGAGAAAATTTATTGATAGCACCGGCCTCGGCGGTAGGAGTTCGAGTTACGACATGTCTCCGATCTTTCTCTCCGATTGATTGAGTTTAGCTCCATGGAGTAGGGGTTTGAGAGAACATGCATATGCGACATGATATGTATATACATTGTTGTTATTATCTGTTTTCCATATTATGACTTATACGTTCATTCTTTGTAATGATTACCGCTGGATTTGTTTAATTGCTTCTTGTTGGACTTCTTGTTAGTATTTGAATATACTGTTTTTGATTGGCTATTTGGGCGCGTGGCGCCGTAATGTTTCTAGCATGCTATAATTGGTAATGATGTAGGATGTCTTACCTCTTTTTGTGTTTCCTATATCTTTGTATGTCTGTTTTATACTTATATCGATAAAAGATCGTGAGGAAGATAAAGAGGGACCACACTTTGGTTGATTGGATTGGGCGTTTGGACAAGGTTTCTTCGGCTACGTACGAGTGCGGCTGCGTGGAGGCATTGATGCCTGACTTGTTGATTTGGGACTCGGCGTCGTATGTGTATATGGGGTTGCGGCTTTGTGCGCTAGTAGTACCTATCCCCTGGGTCACTACTTTTCTCCCTTTTAGTGTTTTATTCCCATTTGCGTATTTTATTGAACTCTGTAATTGTTATATTCTATGTCATCGGTGATTTGTGTAAATTGACTATATATATATATATGTATAAGAGATATGATTTTATTTTAGTGGTTGTATCATGGCTTGAATACATTTATATTTCATTCGAGGCTCATATTTTCTACCTATGCATATTGTCAAAAAAAAATATAGACTCTTGAGAATTTAGTTTGTTATCATGACTCGTGACACACTTGGATTTAGTAAGCTGTGGTGTAATGACGATTATGCTTCGGTTGCTACATCAAGGGTGTTACATTAGGTGGTATCGAAGCGTTCATCTGTTGAGCCGGGGTATGGACTTGCTATGTTTAGGCATATTAGAATTTGGTCTGTTGTGCACTTCCTTGTCTCTTGATTGAGATGATGGGAAAGGAATGCATGACTTGTGTAGGTTGAATGTTGATAGCTATTGTTATGCAATTACATGATGTTGAGGACTGGCCTACTCAATATGTAATGTTACGTGTGTATAGGAAACTATGACTTCACCTAGGCGTATTGTGTTAGGAAAATAGGATTTTTACGTGAGGAGATCAAAAGGTTTTGGAAAACCGATCTTACGGAGAAAGAAATAGTTGGTGTAAACTAGATTCGAGAAGCAGTTTGGGAGTTGACGGCTTACGAGGGATTGCTTTGTGGAAGCGAGAATGAAGAAGTTCGAGTTGGAGATAGTTAGGATGTATGGAATTGAGCTTGTCTTGCTTGAATTGTGTGAATTGTGTGACTCTCTGTGTTTGGTTTTCATAGGGAGATAACATTGTTTGAAGCAATTTTTTTTGTTTGTTATAATTATGTCCGTCTTCAGAGAGATTCAATGGCTCGCAGTAGACATGCAAGGGCGGTGGCTCGTGACAGACGTATACATGTGAGCGCGGGACAAGACAATAGAAGTATGGCCACGACTGCGGAAGAAAGGCAAATGGTAGCTGAGATGACAACTTACCAGGGTCAAAGGATCACGCAACAACGAGAGTTGGAAGTTGAGGTTCAGAATCTGTTGGAGGAAAGTCGACTTCGGGGCAAACGTGGACTACCTAGATTCCAAAGGAGGAATAATAGAAAAGTTAACCGGTTTAAGCGAAAACCATGCGCACGGGTATCGGGAAACAACAACAACAACCAATTCCTGGACAAAGTACTAGTGGCGGTGTATCTATTCAAATCCCGACATCTTCGCCAAGGTGTATGAAATGCGGAAAGGAACACTTCACGAGGTAGTGTAAGATCAAAGGGATAATCTGTTTTAAATGTGGAAAGCCTGGACACGTCTCTCAACTGCGACCAAGCAAAGGCAAATTCTTGATCCAATCTTTGTAAAAATTTGTAGAACCACAAGCGAAAGCCGAACTTATACCTTGGGAGGTCTTTGAGACTTCAAAATTCGGAGATCTAAACCGTGGAAGTTATGCCTCAAATGACGATCCTGTAATCGTGTTGTATAATTCGGGGGTAACCCTTCCTTTTACAATTTGTAACTTTATGGATCATTAGGATTCATTTGTATCTTTCCTATCTTCAACTTAAATTATTTCCATTTTCATTACTAAGACTTGTCATTGACACCTAAGTCTATGTAATCTATTCTATTTCTACTAAAAGTGAATCTTTCGTTGATCTATCTTGCTTACCTAAAATTAAAATATCTATTTGAGCCCATGATTCTAGAAATTGATTGGTCGTTTCCCAATTATCACCTGCTAGAGCGTTTTCGACCAACACCTTAGTGATTTTCGAAACTAAGGCTTTGAGTTCGTAATGTGACCAACAAAGTTGAAGCTTTGCTAGGGAAAAGAAATCCAAGGATACGTGTTACCTTTTTGTAGAGGACAAAAAAAGAAAAGGGAATATGATTTGTCACCATTGTAGTCAGTAAGTTTCTTGTGATGAACTACGGTCTTTGTCAATTAAGGAGAAGAATGGGACATCTCAGTGAGATGAACACCATCGTCAAACAAACGAGATTATGATCAAGGGTGAGTATCCTCGGAGAAAGATGTACGTCCTGGTCATCATGAAATTCGCGGGAAATTGAGAATGTCCCCGAAATGATTTCGAATGCGCTATGGGCATTATGGTTGTCTTGTGATGCTGTTCGGAATAACAAATCCTCTTGTCGTATTCATGAGTGACATGAATTGTATCTTTTGTCCTTACCTAGAACAGAATTGTATTGTCATTAATGATGACATTCGATCTATTCTCGAAAATATAGAGATACACGTTGGACATCTCGGCATAGTTTTCCGACTTTAAAGGGGAGAGCAAATGTCAAAGTATCGAGTACTGATTCTTAATTGAGAAGGTTCGGTTTTGGATCATGAAATTCCAAACGGAGGGATTGTTGTGGATTCCCAAGAGATTGAAGCAGTTCTTCAAAAGAAAGATCGGAGACAGTAAAAGAGACACATAGGTGGCGGAATTAGTTAGTTTTATCGAAGAAGACATATAGATTGAAGGAGTATCAATGGATCCTCCAAGATAGCCAGATATTTTGCTCAGTTTACAAGAAGAAAATCAAAACTTCTATGGACTAACGCGTGTGAAGAAAGGTTTTAAAGGTCGAGGAGACATTCGAATGCTTGTCAGATCTGGTTCTACCTAATCCCAGGGAACTGTTTGGAGAATTTTATGCTTTACATTAAAATCTAGGACATGTGTTCATGTAAGGTTAGGAAGGTTGTGACCTACACCTCAAGGTAGTTGAGGACACATTGGGAATTGCCTAACTCACAGTTTGGTGCTAGCTGTAGTTAAAATTTCTCTGAGAATATGGAGACGCTTGCTACGATCAACGCCTTTAGCAATCACAAGGACCTCAAGTATCCATTCGATCAAAAGTGGCTAAACATGAGACAGGAAAGGTGATTAGAGTTTTTGAAGGAGTATAACGTTTAGTTTCCGTGTCGTCCTGTCTGGGTCACTAATAAACCCATTCCAAAAATTCTTTGGACTATAGCAAGTTTCGTTTCGGGTTTGGTTCAATAGCTTGTCAACAAATTCTGTCATCTTTTCTTTCTAAACCTCCATGATATCTTCCATATGTCACGATCGCGAAAGTATGTCACCGATCCAGCCACGTCATCAAACTAAACCGGTGCAATTCGAGAGAGTCTGATTTATGAGAAACTCCTCGTGAAGATTAAGAATAGAAGAATAAAGCAACGCAAAGATATAGAGATAGCGTTGGTAAGGATGATCTAAATTGACGTAACTAGAGACACAATCGAGGGTAAGAAAATAAGATGAAGAAACACGTTAATGTTTGATCTAAGGGATGAAAATTTCGAGGACGAAATTTCTATTTGAAAGGAGTGTTGTAACATCCCGAAAATTAATAATTTCAGAATAAATGATCATTTTACAATATTTGGAATTTTCTAGAATTTTTACGGATTTTTCGAGAACGCTTGAGAATATTTTAATATATTCCTTGTTTTACGTGAAACTCGAGCGAGTCGTGAAAACGAGCATTGTGGTGCTTCAAGAATGGGAAAATTATATGACGAATAGTCATTTTATAATATTTGCAATTTTTGGGAATTTTCTGAAAATTTTAGAACCGTCGAATATTTTAATATTTTTCTCGTTTTGTGTGCACATTGGTGAGAATTTCGAGACCGGTGTAACACTCAGGAAATTGATTATTTCACCATAAATAGTCATTTTCCAATATTTGTGATTTATGTGAATTTTTTTTCGAATTATCAGGGAACGATGAATATTTTAATATATTCCTCGTTTTCTTGTGAACATTGATGAGCGAGTCATGAAAATGAGATGTAATGCTTTAAAAATTGGAAATTTATATGACGGATAGTCGTTTTATAATATTTGCAATTTTTGAGAATTTTCTGGGAATTTTTTGGAAACGTCGAATATTACGATATATACTCCTCGTTTTGCGTCTTGTATTGGCCAAAACCGGAAAACGCGATGTTTTCTCTGTGAACCTTGGACTATGGACATGTCAACGGGGGATCTTACTAAACCCGAGACTTGACACAGTTTACGAGGTTTCATAATTTTCGAGAAATTCTAACAGACAAAATAAATCAATACAAATGAAAAATTCATCTGTCGGATTAATTAAAATCGACTTTGTCAATCATAACCATTGTAACTATTATCTATTGGATAATAGTGTGTAATAAAAATCCTATCACATTATCCTAATGCAATCTACTTTATGTCTAATCCATCCACTTTAATTCAAATTTAATAGTAAAATAATCAAAGCTTCCTTAAGAAGCTTTGACCTTACCTTTGACCCATGTGTTTTGGCTTCCTTTGGAAGCCAAATTTTCCACCCATCTCTCTCTCTCTTTACGTTGCAGCTGCCACCAAAAAGGGAATGCATTGATGTTAATTATCCAAATATTTCATTTAAGTCATTATCACCAAAAACACCATTTTCTTCCTTTTTACGTTATTCTTCTTCTTCATCCTTTCTTCTTCTTCTCCTCCATTTCTCTCCCACACCACACGGCCAGCCACCATCCAGCCCCTCCATCTTCACAAAAAATTAAACAAATTACATTTTCTTACTCTCCCCACCATTCTAAACATCTTTCCTCTTGGAGCTTCTTGAAAATCTTCCATTTTCACCATTTTCTCCAAGCTCCAACTTTGAGCATTTTGGGTAAGTTTCATGACCACTCTCCTTCTTCTCTTGATTTCGTGATTTTGGTTTCTTTGATGGTCATCCATGGTTGATTTTTCAAGCTTTGGTATTTATTCTAACAAGCTACCATTTTTAGGGATTTTGGTGGCCAAATCAGAAAATACAAGAGCATTCTTGGAGCTCTCTTGATTTCTACACTCAAGTAAGAGGAAGACACTCCTCTTCAACCATTTTTAGCATCTAGGAACCTTGATTGCTTGATTGGTGGAAGAACCCTAATGAGGGTTGTTCTTGAATTTAATGATTAATCATGCTATGTGTTGATTTTTATTTATTTATGCTATTGGATTGAATTGTTGAATATAATGGAATGTTAGATTGGATTTGATGACTTGATATGGATGGAAAATGGTTGAATGCCCTCTTGGTGGCCACGGTTTTGAGGCTAGCAATTAAGGAAAATTGTGATAAATTGTAACAAGCATATGATTTGAAGTAATCAATGTATAAATATGGAATGTAATGGAAGAAGAATTTGAAATTGAAACTCAAGTGATGCCACGGTTTTGGGTGGAAAAATGGGGTAATTTATGGTTAATGTGCAATAAGTATAAGACTAGGATTAATTAAGTAACAAGATGGGATTTAATGGAAGAACAATTGGAAGTTGAAACTTCTATGGTGGCTACGGTTTTGGAGCCAAGAACCTAGGGTTTTTGGTGAGTTAATTGAACAAGTGAACACTTTAAATAATTAAGGGAGTGGTGTACAAGATTATGGCTTGAAAGGAATTGGAATTGAATTCATTAGGAGGCCATTTTATTGCCTCTAGTACATTTTTAGGGAAAATGTAATTTTGGTAAATTGGAAGTATAAGTAATTAGATACTTAGAGAACTAGGTAATGAAATGGACAATTATTAAATTAGAAGGATTATTAGGATTAAGACTTCATAAGCCTTAAAGGACTAAGAATGAATTCATTATAAGACTTAAGGTGATTATAAGTGGGTAAAGAACATGAGAATGTGAGACTTGAGGGCTTAAATAAAATGTAAGTTATTGGAGATCGAATTGCCTTAGTATGTTAAGTTGATTTTTGAACATGAACCTTGAAATGAGGAATAAATTCTAAGTTAGGATTCATAATGAACCTAATGACGTATTAATTGATTTGATATTGATATTATGTGATTATGGGTCCATGCGAGTGACCATTTACATATTGATGCTTATATTGGCCTAATGTGGCACATTATGAACTTGTATGAGATGGTGGATCATACATGTGCATGCATAGTGTCTTATGCATTGTGTTTGTCCTTGTGGACTGTTGTAAGAGCCAAGTTGCCTAGGAGATTGAACACACCTTAGTGCGGGTGCGAATAGACAAGTGTGGGTCGTGTTATGACCTCGGGGCGTCGGGGTGCGGGTCCTCACATGGGCGTTTAGAGCTCCCTGCACCGTGGGGCAAACCGATGCAAACACACCGACGATCCGGACTTGCTTACGTCCTATATCGTGATCTAGTGTAGAATGTCCGTACAATGCCATGATTTGCGCATGAGAAAAATTTATTGATAGCAGACTTTTGGCCTCGGCAATTGGGAGTTACGACATGTCTCCGATCTTTCTCTCCGATTGATTGAGTTTAGCTCCATGGAGTAGGGGTTTGAGAGAACATGCATATGCGACATGATCCATATATACATTGTTGTTATTATCATTTTCCGTATTATGAATTTATCTGTTCATTTGTTGTAATGATTACTGCTCGGATTTGTTTAATTGCTTTTTGTTGGACTTACTTGTTAGTATTTGAATATACTGTTTTTGATTGGCTATTTGGGCGCGTGGCGCCGTAATGTTTCTAGCATGCTATAATTGGTAATGATGTAGGATGTCTTACCTCTTTTTGTGTTTCCTATATCTTTGTATGTCTGTTTTATACTTATATCGATAAAAGATCATGAGGAAGATAAAGAGGGACCACACTTTGGTTGATTGGATTGGGCGTTTGGACAAGGTTTCTTCGGCTACGTACGAGTGCAGCTGCGTGGAGGCATTGATGCCATTATTCACTTGTTATTTGGGACTCGAGCGTCGTATGTGTATATGGGGTTGCGGCTTTGTGCGCTGAAGTAGTACCTATCTGGAGGTCACTACTTTTCTCCCTTTTAGTGTTTTATTCCCGCGTATTTTATTGAACTCTGTAATTGTTGTATTCTATGTCATCGGTGATTTGTGTAAATTTATATATATATATGTATAAGAGATATGATTTTATTTTAGTGGTTGTATCATGGCTTGAATACATTTATATTTCATTCGAGGCTCATATTTTCTACCTATGCATATTGTCAAAAAAAAAATATAGACTCTTGAGAATTTAGTTACCGTTATCATGACTGTGACACACTTGGATTTAGTAACTATGGTGTAATGACGATTATGCTTCGGTTGCTACATCAAGGGGTGTTACAAGGAGACATTGGAGGTAATCTTCTGACTGTATTGTATGATTCTGGTGCTACACACTCATTTATTGCATATGATTGTGTGGAGAGATTGAAGTTGCCTGTGTCTTCTCGAATGTTAAATTGAGTGTATCTACGCCAACTGCTAAACCTGTTGTTACATCTAAGATCTGTTTGGATTGTCCTATTGTTGTGAAGGGCCGTTTGTTTATGGTCAACTTGATTTGTTTGCCTCTTGTTGAGATAGATGTAATTTTAGGGATGGACTGGTTATGTTTTAACCATATCCTTATAGATTGTGCAAGTAAAACCGTAGTTTTTCCTAAGGAAGAGGAGTCTGGATTCTTAACTGCTGTTAAGGTCAAGTCTTTATTAAGAGGTGGAGCGCAGGGATATATGGTATTGTCTTCTCTAGAAGTTAAGAATGAGAAGGATGTGAATACTATTCCTGTTGTCAGCGAGTTTCCTGATGTTTTTCCTGATGACGTACCTGGTTTGCCACCTGAGAGGGAGATCGAGTTCTCAATTGATTTAGTACCAGGAACAGGTCCTATCTCAATTGCACCGTATCGTATGTCGCCGGTGGAATTGGAGGAGCTGAAGAAGCAATTGGTGGATTTTGTTGGAGAAAGAGTTTGTGCGACCTAGTGTTTCACCATGGGGTGAAAAAGTGCTTTTGGTCAAGAAGAAGGACGGAACTTCTCGGCTTTGTGTGGATTATCGTCAGCTGAACAAGGTGACTATCAAGAATAAATATCCGCTTCCAAGAATTAACGATTTGATGGATCAGTTAAAAGGAGCTATGGTATTTTCCAAGATAGATCTGAGATCTGGTTATCATCAGATTCGTGTAAAAGGGGAAGATGTGCCGAAAACTGCTTTTCGAACTCGATATGGACATTATGAGTATCAGGTAATGCCATTCGGGGTGACGAATTCTCCTGCCATATTTATGGATTATATGAACAGGATTTTTGTCCGTATCTAGACAGATTTATCGTTGTCTTCATCGATGACATTCTGATCTATTCTCAATCGAAGGAAGAGCATGCTGAACATCTTGGTGTTGTCCTTCGGATTTTGAGGGAGAAGCAGCTGTATGCAAAATTGGCTAAGTGTGAGTTCTGGTTGGAAGAAGTCCAATTTCTTGGTCACGTAAGTTCTAAAGAAGGTATTGCGGTGGACCCATCTAAAGTGGAGACTGTTTTACAATGGGAAAGACCTAAGACGTAACAGAAGTTCGAAGTTTTGTGGGACTTGCTGGATATTACCGAAAGTTTATCGAGGGTTTTTCGAAGATTCTTTGGACCACTTATTATGACTTACGAGGAAAAATCAAGCTTTTGAATGGACGGAAGAACGTGAAGCCAGTTTTCAAGAGTTAAAGAAGAGATTAACAACTGCACCGGTGTTGATCCTACCAGATTCGACGAAGTCTTTTGATGTGTATTGCGACGCTTCTTATCAAGGACTAGGATGCGTGTTGATGCAAGATCGGAACGTTGTGGCGTATGCTTCTCGACAATTGAAGATTCATGAGAGGAATTATCCAACGCACGATTTGGAATTGGCCGCTGTGGTTTTTGCTCTAAAGATATGGAGACATTTTCTCTATGGAGCAACGTTCAATATTTTCAGTGATCACAAGAGTTTGAAATACTTGTATGATCAGAAGGAGCTGAATATAAGGCAGCTGAGATGGTTGGAATTCCGAAAGATTATGATTTTCAATTGTTGTACCACCCTGGTAAAGGCGAATGTTGTGGCTGATGCCTTAAGTAGAAAGATTATCAGTGCTTCTGCTCTGATGATCAAGGAAAAGGAGCTTATTGAACAGTTTAGAGATGTGTGGTCATGTGTTGAGTTAAAATCGGGGAAAATCTGTATTAACATGGTTACTATCTCGAGCGAGCTGATGGAAGACATAAGGGAAAAACAGAATGCCGATAAATTTTTGCAAGGAATAAGGGAACAAATAAAGCAAGACGAGACAATAGAATTCAAAGAAGGAACTGATGGAATTCTGAGGTTTCGGGGTAGAGTCTGTGTTCCTCGTGACCAGGAGCTGAGGCGATATATTGTGGAACATGCCCATACTAGTCTGTTGAGTATGCATCCAGGCATAACAAAGATGTACCAAGACTTGAAGAAGTTATTCTGGTGGCATGGATTGAAGAGTGATGTTATTAGGTGCGTGTCAACTTGTCTAGTATGTCAAAAGGAAAAAGTGGAACATCAAAAACCAGCTGGAATGTTACAATCGTTATCTATTCCAGAATGGAAATGGGATAGTATATCGATGGATTTCGTTACTGGTTTGCCAAAGACGAGGAAAGGTCATGATTCGATATGGGTTATAGTCGATAGGCTTACGAAATCGGCTCATTTCTTACCAATTAATATTAAATATTCATTGGAAAGATTAACCCAGTTGTACATCAGTGAAATTGTCAGATTACATGGTGTACCTACATGTATAGTTTCTGACAGAGATCCGAGGTTTACGTCAAGTTTTGGCGGAGTCTGCAAGAAGCTATGGGAACTAAGTTACGACTGAGTTCAGCGTATCATCCGCAGACAAATGGTCAGACAGAGAGAACTATACAGTCTTTGGAAGATCTGTTGAGTGCTTGTGTTTTAGAACAACGAGGAAGTTGGGATGAATTTTTATCTCTGATAGAATTCACCTACAATAATAGTTTTCATTCAAGCATCGGAATGGCACCTTATGAGGCGTTGTATGGGAGACGATGTCGAACTCCGTTATGTTGGTATCAGGATGGGGAAAGTATGGCTGTTGGACCAGATCTTGTACAACAGACTACAGAGAAGGTAAAGATGATACAAGCGAAGATGAGAATGACGCAAAGCAGACAGAAAAGTTATGCGGATAAACGAAGACGACCTCTTGAATTTGAGGAGGGTGAGTATGTATTTCTAAGAGTTACTCCTACGACTGGTGTCGGAAGAGTTATTAAGTCTAAGAAACTTACTCCTAAGTTCATTGGACTGTATCAGATTATCCGACGTATAGGTCTTGTAGCGTATCAGATCGCTATGCCGCCGTTTTTGTCAAATCTACATGACGTATTTCATGTGTCTCAGTTACGAAAGTATATATCAGATCCGACGCATGTTATACAGCCAGATGAAGTGTAGCTGAAGGAGAATTTAACTTATGAAACTTTACCTGTCAGAATTGAGGACAGAAAGGTAAAGCAGCTTCGAGGGAAAATGATCGAGCTAGTGAAGGTCATATGGAATGGAATGATGTGACGGGTGAAGCTACCTGGGAGTGGAAGATAAAATGAAGGATCAATATCCTCATTTGTTTTGAGGAACAAATGTAATTTCGAGGACAAAATTTTTATTTGTTGGGGAGAGTTGTAACACCCCAATTTTTAGAAAATATTCGAATGTCTTGTTTCTTGTTTTTCAAGTTTTCGTGTGAATGACCGTTGTGTCCCTATTTTTCTTGTTTCTCGATTTACGCATGAAATACAAATACGTTTATACAGGCTCAAATTTTATTTGGTCTTTTTACGTAATTTGTTCCGAGACGGTAAAATAAAAATTTTTTCGAAGCTCTTGTTTTAATTTTTCTGGATGATATACGATAATTAATATTGTCTGTAATTTTATTTGAACGTTTTGGACGATTAGCTACGTTGTGGGAAAAAATGAAAAAATGACCATTACGTCCCGAACGTCTTTTTTTTTTTTTTTTTGCTGTTTTTAATTGTTTTCTACTTGATTTAATGTCCAATATTACTTGTCTGTGATTTTATATGGACTTTTTGTGTGATTTGCTCCGAGGCAGGAAAATAATATTTTTTTGGGCCGGGAAAATCTTATTTTATTATTTAGAATTGGGGGATCTTACTAAACCCGATTCTGAATAGACGATAAATAATCTTTTAATTTTTAGGATTTGATCTGTCAAATAAAATAATTTTATAATATTATAATATTATTTTATTAGTCAAGTATAATAAAATGACAAATGGACCCGGAAATGTTTTGCGGGACCCACGTTTAGCTAATACGATTAACTTAGTAGCTTAATTAATCATCATTAGTGAAGTAGAACTTTCTAGAACAAGTGACTGACTAAGTGACTGTCAGTGGTAATTAATGAAAAAGTGTGATTAGGCTTGTGAGTCATCAATAATCAACCAATAGGAGACAAGCTTGTTAAGCAAGTTTTAATCCTAGCCTTTGATGCATTCCATGGCTTGGATGAAGCCAACCATTTGGCCACCTTGCATGCATGAAGTCCACGGCCAATGCATGTTGGAAGACCATTCTTCACTTCATCTTCCTTGCTTTTCTCTCTTCTCTCTCATCCAAGAACCCTAGCCACCATTCTTGTTTCTTTCCTTCACCATTCGGCCAAGACAAGAACCATACCATCCAATCACCTAAAATTTCTTCTAAACCACTTTTCTAAACCTAAACACCATCCTAAGAACATCTCTAGTTGAGAGTTCTTGCAAATTCTTGCATTTGGAGCTTGGAAACCAATCTTGAAAATTTTACCTAGAAGGTGAAATTCCTAGTTTTTCTTTTCTCTCTTCTTTTTCAAAGTTCTAAGCCATGATTTATCCATGGTTTAGGTTCTTTTCATGGTTAGTAACTTGTAGATTTTCGTTTGAGTTGCTAGGTACTTTGGTGGAGTAAACCGAACCCTAGGAGGAGTGAAAGCAAATCCTTAGTCTTCATTTAAGGTAAGAGGAAGACTAATCTTATCATCCCTTGGTGGTGGTAAGAAGATGGAATAATTTGTGGTGTTTGTAGAATCCATAAGGATTCGGTGGTGATGTGGTTATTATGTGTGTATTTGTTAATTTTTGTGTTTGTTAGTAGTTATGTGGTGTTTGTTAGTAGCTTTCTTTGTTTGGTGATTGTAATAATTTTGCATGTCTATTAGCTTTAATTTGCATGTCTATAAGCTTTGATAATATTGCATGTGTTAGAATTGCATGATAAAGTATAGAATTGCATGATAATGTATAGGATGTGAACAACATGTCAAGGAAATGCATGTGTGTTCCAAAGAACACATCCATGAGGCTCACGGCCACTAACAAAAATGGAGAACCAAAATGTTCTCTTAATTTTCTTAAAAGGTAATTTAATTAACCTAGGAGAATTAAGAAGGTTTCAAGTTGTTTAGATCATGAAAAATGAATTTAGAAATCAAATGGTAAAACTAAATATTTTCGGCCAACATGCCTAAAATGAATGTGTTGATTTCAAAAACCATTTTTCTAAAACAATGGTTAAATGAATTTAGACAATATGATAAGTTGGACATATAGTTAGAAGATGAGAAATAATTTAGAAATCAATTTCAAAATATTTAGGAAATTCGGCCAACATGCCAAACCAAGTATCCATGGTTTCTAAAAATTAAAACCAAACTTTGTCTAAGTATAAGGATGCAATATGTGTTAAAAAGAATTTTTCTAAAATGAGTTTAAAGAAAAGAATCAATTAGAAATAAGTTTGAGAACTTAGAACTAATGATTTTGTTATTAGAAATGGAATACAGTAACTTTCAAAAATTTCTAACATATAACTCATGCTGTATTTTGAAGCATGTTAGTAGTTTTCAAAAGGATTAAGTATATGGTTTTAAAAATTTAACAAACAGAATTTTTACGGTAAAATTAGGAAACCATTAATATAATTTTCTAAGCAAAATACTGTCAATTTTTAGTAAAAATGGACAAATAAGATAGAAAAGATGTCCAAAAGACAGTATACGGTATGGAAAATATTATACGTAGTTTAAAAGTATTATTTATTATTTCTGTTTATTTAAACAGTAATTTTTAAGGAATTCGGTCAAGAAAATGATTTAAAAATCTTACGCGATTGAGAAAACGTATTAAAAATCCTACGCGATTTTGAAAACAGAAAAATATACTTACGCGATTTCAAAACGTTTGTAAAAACGACGAGATTGTGAAAACGCGATAAAATTTCTACGCGATTGACCGTTACTGTATTTATTTTTCGCTGTCGGGAAAATGTGAACCCGTACAGGCTTTCTATTTTTCTGCCATTGAGGGCATATTATTATCTTGAGGGCATTTTCGTAATTTTATATTTTTGGAATTATGTATTGTGTTTATGCCAAATTTTTGGTGTTTTGGTTTGAGACGAATCACATCGTGTTGTCGATGCGATAAACGTAGTGTGGTTCATTGTTCTAATGAACTTGGAGACGTTAGTGTACGGTATTCCATATGTGGACAGTTGGTAGCTCCGCTGGGCCGTGGTAAACCGATAGCACACTAATGGACTCGACACGCACTATATTTAATCGAGATTTGTGAAATCTAGTAGTACATTTGCCTGTAGTGCCACAACGTGAGACCGTGAACTACACCACGCCTGGATGATGGATTCCTGTGTCGTGGGGCTATAGACGCAACGTGTGACAGCGCAATAGTTGGTTGGGCAGCCGTGGTACTAATAGATTTTGCGGGTCATTCTCTCTGATATCTTTGTGTGTTTTTAGCTCCATGGAGTAGGGTGTGTTTTATATTTATTTATTGGGATTTATTTATTTATTTATTTATTTTGTCTTATCTATTTATTTTGTCTTATTTGTTTATTATATTGATATTGATTTATTTGTTTACTTGTATTTGTTTTATCTATTGTTGTATTGTATTATTTTTTTTTTTTATTTTATTTTATCTGTGATGGTATATTGTTGGAATATTTACATCTTTGTGAATCTTTACACTACTCTGTTACTTATTAATGTTATAGCTTTTCGTATTGCATGAACTGTGTACATGTTGTTTGTCGTCTTCTTATTTGCCATGTTTGTGGTGATTTTAGATTGTCTTACCTCTTTATTGTATGTGTTTTCTGTATATTTATTTTATGCGATAAAGAGTTTGAGGAAGAAGAAGAGGAACAGCCTCTTGAGGTCTTGTACCCCGAGGAGGAGGAAGATCAGCAAATCGACGACCAGTTTTACGATCAAGAACCATCTGATCATCCATATCCATTGGATTGATTAGTTTTGGTATGGCGGTGCCCGGATTTTTGGGGTTCGTGACTCTGGAGTTTCACGGTGGATCGCTATCGTGGCACATGAGAGGAGATAGAGACTCGGTGACGTATGCGGGACGGATGACGGTGACCCTACGTCATATGTTTGATGGAGAGCCGATCATGACTACGACCGTGTTTCTACATTTAGAGTTACCCTTATCCATTAGGCGTCATTGGGGTGGGATATCCACTGAGCCTAGTGAGATGACACTCGTGTCGACTGCGCGATCTCATTATCGCCGAGAGTCGAGACATCCAGGATATTTGTCTCCTGATGATCATTTTCATGTTGAGAGTGATCCTTCAGAGGAGTAAATATGTTTGATGTTTTTTTTGGGCGCGTCTCGCGTATGGATGTATATATTGACTCTTTTCTTGTTTTATTTACTATTTCTGTATAAATATTTGTAACTATAGTTGTAAATTATTTGTATAACTTATAACTTAGATCATATGTATATTATGAGCAGTGTTGTTTCTGATTATTTTATGTTTTCCGCAATATTTTATTTTAATAATCTGTTTATCAGGAATTACTTTACGACCCATATTATTATATAAAATGAATGGTTTATAACTTGGGTAGATTTTATCTATTTATTTTATTTTTCTTTATATGTGTGGCATCCCCAAAGGGGTGTTACAATAGTTGGTATCAGAGCCCAAGTTAGAGTCTTTTGGGGTTGTGGTTGGGTCTGTTTTTGTTTGTGCTGTGTGATTCTCTGTGATTTATATCCTTTCAGAAATATCTAAAAGGATGTATCTAATTTTGTTTTGTTCTATTTGAAGATGTCTGGACGAGGTAGAGGACGTGCTAATGTGAATCGGGATGTGGACCCTATGATTGCGGCTGCTGAGGCTATGCAGCGGATGGCTGAAGTGATTACTCAGCAAAATCTGAGAGCAGCTCAACAACAAGATGCTACTGCTGATGCCCTAAATTTGGCTGAGTTTAGGCGTCATAATCCGCCACAGTTTAGAGGCGAGGTGGATCCGGAGAAAGCAAGTCAGTGGATGCAAGATTTGGAGAGGATCTTTGAAGGAATGAGATGTGTGGATGATAAGAAGGTAACTTATGCTGTTTTTATGCTGAGAGGAGATGCAGAACATTGGTGGAGAGGAACCCGCCGAGTATTGCAAGCTGAAGGGACCGAGATTACATGGGAAGTGTTTTCCAATATTTTTCTGGATAAATATTTTCCTGCGAGTGCTAGGCATGCCAAAGAAATGGAATTTCTTGGTTTGCGACAGGGAAATATGACGGTGAATGAGTATGCCACAAAATTTGAGAGTTTGTCTCAATTCTCAGATTATGCTCAGACACGGCAAGATGATGTGTGGAGATGTAGGAAGTTTGAATCAGGTGTAAGGGTGAAACTGAAACGAGGAGTGGTATCCTTGAGAATGACTCAGTTTCATGCTTTGGTGGATTCTTGTGCTCGACTTGAGGAGTTGGAGCCATCTAGAGATCAGAGGAATCGGAACTTTGGGCCGACAAAGTTTCAGAGAGGTGGAGGTAGTAATATGAATCGGTTTCAGCGTAAGCCGTATTCCATACCAACAGGGACTCAATCTCAGCGACCATTGGTTAGTGGAGGTGCAAGTGGTAGTGGAACTGGGCAGAAGGTGGTGTTTACGCCAACGTGTTTTAAGTGCGGTAAGAAAGGCCATATATCTCAGATTGTACAATCAAGGGGACATCTGTTTTAATGCGTGGACAGCACTGGGCATATGTCGAAAGATTGTACTCGACCAGAGAAGAAACTTGCTGTTCGGTATGTTAAAGCTAATTAGCAAAAATCTGGAAGTATTCAACCAAGATCAGGAGGACGTGTATATACAATGATGGGATCTGAGGTTTCTAAGTCTGATGATCTTATTCAAGGAGAAGGAGACATTGGAGGTAATCTTCTGACTGTATTGTATGATTCTCGGTGCTACACACTCCTTTATTGCATATGATTGTGTGAGAGACTGAAGTTGCCTGTGTCTTCTCTGAATGTTAAATTGAGTGTATCTACGCCAACTACTAAACCTGTTGTTACAACTAAGATTTGTTTGGATTGTCCTATTGTTGTGAAGGGCCGTTTGTTTATGGTCAACTTGATTTGTTTGCCTCTTGTTGAGATAGATGTAATTTTAGGGATGGACTGGTTATGTTTTAACCATATCCTTATAGATTGTGCAAGTAAAACCGTAGTTTTTCCTAAGGAAGAGGAGTCTGGATTCTTAACTGCTGTTAAGGTCAAGTCTTTATTAAGAGGTGGAGCGCAGGGATATATGGTATTGTCTTCTCTAGAAGTTAAAGAATGAGAAGGATGTGAATACTATTCCTGTTGTCAGCGAGTTTCTTGATGTTTTTCCTGATGACGTACACCGGTTTGCCACCCGAGAGGAGATCGAGTTCTCAATTGATTTAGTACCAGGAACAGGTCCTATCTCAATTGCACCGTATCGTATGTCGCCAGTGGAATTGGAGGAGCTGAAGAAGCAATTGGTGGAGCTGTTGGAGAAAGAGTTTGTGCGACCTAGTGTTTCACCATGGGGTGCGCCAGTGCTTTTGGTCAAGAAGAAGGACGGAACTTCTCGGCTTTGTGTGGATTATCGTCAGCTGAACAAGGTGACTATCAAGAATAAATATCCGCTTCCAAGAATTGACGATTTGATGGATCAGTTAAAAGGAGCTGTGGTATTTTCCAAGATAGATCTGAGATCTGGTTATCATCAGATTCGTGTAAAAGGGGAAGATGTGCCGAAAACTGCTTTTCGAACTCGATATGGACATTATGAGTATCAGGTAATGCCATTCGGGGTGACGAATGCTCCTGCCATATTTATGGATTATATGAACAGGATTTTTCGTCCGTATCTAGACAGATTTGTCGTTGTCTTCATCGATGACATTCTGATCTATTCTCAATCGAAGGAAGAGCATGCTGAACATCTTGGTGTTGTCCTTCGGATTTTGAGGGAGAAGCAGCTGTATGCAAAATTGGCTAAGTGTGAGTTCTGGTTGGAAGAAGTCCAATTTCTTGGTCACGTAATTTCTAAAGAAGGTATTGCGGTGGACCCATCTAAAGTGGAGACTGTTTTACAATGGGAAAGACCTAAGACGGTAACAGAAGTTCGAAGTTTTGTGGGACTTGCTGGATATTACCGGAGGTTTATCGAGGGTTTTTCGAAGATTGCTGGACCACTTACGCAGCTTACGAGGAAAAATCAAGCTTTTGAATGGACGGAAGAACGTGAAGCCAGTTTTCAAGAGTTAAAGAAGAGATTAACAACTGCACCGGTGTTGATCCTACCAGATTCGACGAAGTCTTTTGATGTGTATTGCGACGCTTCTTATCAAGGACTAGGATGCGTGTTGATGCAAGATCGGAACGTTGTGGCGTATGCTTCTTGACAATTGAAGATTTATGAGAGGAATTATCCAACGCACGATTTGGAATTGGCCGCTGTGGTTTTTGCTCTAAAGATATGGAGACATTTTCTCTATGGAGCAACGTTCAATATTTTCAGTGATCACAAGAGTTTGAAATACTTGTATGATCAGAAGGAGCTGAATATGAGGCAGCGGAGATGGTTGGAATTCCTGAAAGATTATGATTTTCAACTTGTTGTACCACCCTGGTAAGGCGAATGTTGTGGCTGATGCCTTAAGTAGAAAGATTATCAGTGCTTCTGCTCTGATGATCAAGGAAAAGGAGCTTATTGAACAGTTTAGAGATGTGTGGTCATGTGTTGAGTTAAAACCGGGGAAAATCTGTATTAACATGGTTACTATCTCGAGCGAGCTGATGGAAGACATAAGGGAAAAACAGAATGCCGATAAATTTTTGCAAGGAATAAGGGAACAAATAAAGCAAGACGAGACAATAGAATTCAAAGAAGGAACTGATGGAATTCTGAGGTTTCGGGGTAGAGTCTGTGTTCCTCGTGACCGGGAGCTGAGGCGATATATTGTGGAACATGCCCATACTAGTCTGTTGAGTATGCATCCAGGCATAACAAAGATGTACCAAGACTTGAAGAAGTTATTCTGGTGGCATGGATTGAAGAGTGATGTTATTAGGTGCGTGTCAACTTGTCTAGTCTGTCAAAAGGCAAAAGTGGAACATCAAAGACCAGCTGGAATGTTACAACCGTTATCTATTCCAGAATGGAAATGGGATAGTATATCGATGGATTTCGTTACTGGTTTGCCAAAGACGAGGAAAGGTCATGATTCGATATGGGTTATAGTCGATAGGCTTACGAAATCGGCTCATTTCTTACCAATTAATATTAAATATTCATTGGAAAGATTAACCCAGTTGTACATCAGTGAAATTGTCAGATTACATGGTGTACCTACATGTATAGTTTTTGACAGAGATCCGAGGTTTACGTCAAGGTTTTGGCAGAGTCTGCAAGAAGCTATGGGAACTAAGTTACGACTGAGTTCGGCGTATCATCCTGCAGACGGATGGTCGACGAGAGAGAACTATACAGTCTTTGGAAGATCTGTTGCGTGCTTGTGTTTTAGAACAACGAGGAAGTTGGGATGAATTTTTATCTCTGATAGAATTCACCTACAATAATAGTTTTCATTCAAGCATCGGAATGGCACCTTATGAGGCGTTGTATGGGAGACGATGTCGAACTCCGTTATGTTGGTATCAGGATGGGGGAAAGTATGGTGTTGGACCAGATCTTGTACAACAGACTACAGAGAAGGTAAAGATGATACAAGAGAAGATGAGAACGACGCAAAGCAGACAGAAAAGTTATGCGGATAAACGAAGACGACCTCTTGAATTTGAGGAGGGTGAGCATGTATTTCTAAGAGTTACTCCTACGACTGGTGTCGGAAGAGTTATTAAGTCTAAGAAACTTACTCCTAAGTTCATTGGACCGTATCAGATTATCCGACGTATAGGTCCTGTAGCGTATCAGATCGCTATGCCGCCGTTTCTGTCAAATCTACATGACGTATTTCATGTGTCTCAGTTACGAAAGTATATACCAGATCCGACGCATGTTATACAGCCAGATGAAGTGCAGCTGAAGGAGAATTTAACTTATGAAACTTTACCCGTCGACCGAGGGAGAAAGGTAAAGCGACTTCGAGGGAAAATGATCGAGCTAGTGAAGGTCATATGGAATGATGTGACGGGTGAAGCTACTGGGAGCTGGAAGATAAAATGAAGGATCGTATCCTCATTTGTTTTGAGGAAACGAATTTCGAGGACGAAATTTTTATTTGTTGGGGAGAGTTGTAACACCCCAATTTTTAGAAAATATTCGAATGTCTTGTTTCTTGTTTTTCAAGTTTTCGTGTGAATGACCGTTGTGTCCCTATTTTATCTTGTTTCTCGATTTTCGCATGAAATACAAATACGTTTATACAGCTCAAATTTTATTTGGTCTTTTTACGTAATTTGTTCCGAGACGGTAAAATAAAAATTTTTTCGAGCTACTGTTTTAATTTTTCTGGATGATATACAGATAATTAATACTGTCTGTAATTTTATTTGAACGTTTTGGACGATTAGCTACGTTGTGGGAAAAAATGGAAAAATGACCATTACGTCCCGAACGTGCTGTTTTTGCTGTTTTTAATTGTTTTCTACTTGATTTAATGTCCAATATTACTGTCTGTGATTTTATATGGACTTTTTGTGTGATTTGCTCCGAGGTAGGAAAATAATATTTTTTCGGGCCGGAAAATCTTATTTTATTATTTAGAATTGGGGGATCTTACTAAACCCGATTCTCGAATGAGACAAGATAAATAATCTTTTAATTTTTAGGATTTGATCACAAATAAAATAATTTTATAATATTATAATATTATTTTATTAGTCAAGATAATAAAATGACAAAGTGGACCAGGAAATGTTTTGCGGGACCCACGTTTAGCTAATACGATTAACTTAGTAGCTTAATTAATCATCATTAGCAGAGAACTTTCCGAACAAGTGACTAAGCTAGTGACTAAGTCGGGTAATTAATGAACAAAGTGTGATTAGGCTTGTGAGTCATCAATAATCAACCAATAGGAGACAAGCTTGTTAAGCAAGTTTTAATCCTAGCCTTTGATGCATTCCATGGCTTGGATGAAGCCAACCATTTGGCCACCTTGCATGCATGAAGTCCACGGCCAATGCATGTTGGAAGACCATTCTTCACTTCATCTTCCTTGCTTTTCTCTCTTCTCTCTCATCCAAGAACCCTAGCCACCATTCTTGTTTCTTTCCTTCACCATTCGGCCAAGACAAGAACCATACCATCCAATCACCTAAAATTTCTTCTAAACCACTTTTCTAAACCTAAACACCATCCTAAGAACATCTCTAGTTGAGAGTTCTTGCAAATTCTTGCATTTGGAGCTTGGAAACCAATCTTGAAAATTTTACCTAGAAGGTGAAATTCCTAGTTTTTCTTTTTCTCTTCTTTTTCAAAGTTCTAAGCCATGATTTATCCATGGTTTAGGTTCTTTTTCATGGTTAGTAACTTGTAGATTTTCGTTTGAGTTGCTAGGTACTTTGGTGGAGTAAACCGAACCCTAGGAGGAGTGAAAGCAAATCCTTAGTCTTCATTTAAGGTAAGAGGAAGACTAATCTTATCATCCCTTGGTGGTGGTAAGAAGATGGAATAATTTGTGGTGTTTGTAGAATCCATAAGGATTCGGTGGTGATGTGGTTATTATGTGTGTATTTGTTAATTTTTGTGTTTGTTAGTAGTTATGTGGTGTTTGTTAGTAGCTTTCTTTGTTTGGTGATTGTAATAATTTTGCATGTCTATTAGCTTTAATTTGCATGTCTATAAGCTTTGATAATATTGCATGTGTTAGAATTGCATGATAAAGTATAGAATTGCATGATAATGTATAGGATGTGAACAACATGTCAAGGAAATGCATGTGTGTTCCAAAGAACACATCCATGAGGCTCACGGCCACTAACAAAAATGGAGAACCAAAATGTTCTCTTAATTTTCTTAAAAGGTAATTTAATTAACCTAGGAGAATTAAGAAGGTTTCAAGGATTTTAGATCATGAAAAATGAATTTAGAAATCAAATGGTAAAACTAAATATTTTCGGCCAACATGCCTAAAATGAATGTGTTGATTTCAAAAACCATTTTTCTAAAACAATGGTTAAATGAATTTAGACAATATGATAAGTTGGACATATAGTTAGAAGATGAGAAATAATTTAGAAATCAATTTCAAAATATTTAGGAAATTCGGCCAACATGCCAAACCAAGTATCCATGGTTTCTAAAAATTAAAACCAAACTTTGTCTAAGTATAAGGATGCAATATGTGTTAAAAAGAATTTTTCTAAAATGAGTTTTAAAGAAAAGAATCAATTAGAAATAAGTTTGAGAACTTAGAACTAATGATTTTGTTATTAGAAATGGAATACAGTAACTTTCAAAAATTTCTAACATATAGCTCATGCTGTATTTTGAAGCATGTTAGTAGTTTTCAAAAGGATTAAGTATATGGTTTTAAAAATTTAACAAATGAATTTTTACGGTAAAATTAGGAAACCATTAATATAATTTTCTAAAGCAAAATATTGTCAATTTTTAGTAAAAATGGACAAATAAGATAGAAAAGATGTCCAAAAGACAAGATACGGTATGGAAAATATTATACGTAGTTTAAAAGTATTATTTATTATTTTGTTTATTTAAACAGTAATTTTTAAGGAATTCGGTCAAGAAAATGATTTAAAAATCTTACGCGATTGAGAAAACGTATTAAAAATCCTACGCGATTTTGAAAACAGAAAAATATACTTACGCGATTTCAAAACGTTTGTAAAAACGACGAGATTGTGAAAACGCGATAAAATTTCTACGCGATTGACCGTTACTGTATTTATTTTTCGCTGTCGGGAAAATGTGAACCCGTACAGGCTTTCTATTTTTCTGCCATTGAGGGCATATTATTATCTTGAGGGCATTTTCATAATTTCATATTTTTGGAATTATGTATTGTGTTTATGCCAAATTTTTGGTGTTTTGGTTGACGAGATGAATCACATCGTGTTGTCGATGCGATAAACGTAGTGTGGTTCATTGTTCTAATGAACTTGGAGACGTTAGTGTACGGTATTCCATATGTGGACAGTTGGTAGCTCGCATTGGGCCGTGGTAAACCGATAGCACACTAATGGACTCGACACGCACTATATTTAATCGAGATTTGTGAAATCTAGTAGTACATTTGCCTGTAGTGCCACAACGTGAGACCGTGAACTACACCACGCCTGGATGATGGATTCATGTGTCGTGGGGCTATAGACGCAACGTGTGACAGCGCAATAGTTGGTTGGGCAGCCATGGTACTAATAGATTTTGCGGGTCATTCTCTCTGATATCTTTGTGTGTTTTTAGCTCCATGGAGTAGGGTGTGTTTTATATTTATTTATTGGCATTTATTTATTTATTTATTTTGTCTTATCTATTTATTTTGTCTTATTTGTTTATTATATTGATATTGATTTATTTGTTTACCGTATTTGTTTTATCTATTGTTGTATTGTATTATTTGTTTTTTTTTTATTTTATCTGTGATGGTATATTGTTGGAATATTTACATCTTTGTGAATCTTTACACTACTCTGTTACTTATTAATGTTATAGCTTTTCGTATTGCATGAACTGTGTACATGTTGTTTGTCGTCTTCTTATTTGCCATGTTTGTGGTGATTTTAGATTGTCTTACCTCTTTATTGTATGTGTTTCCTGTATATTTATTTTATGCGATAAAGAGTTTGAGGAAGAAGAAGAGGAACAGCCTCTTGAGGTCTTGTACCCCGAGGAGGAGGAAGATCAGCAAATCGACGACCAGTTTTACGATCAAGAACCATCTGATCATCCATATCCATTGGATTGATTAGTTTTGGTATGGCGGTGCCCGGATTTTTGGGGTTCGTGACTCTGGAGTTTCACGGTGGATCGCTAACGTGGCATATGAGAGGAGATAGAGACTCGGTGACGTATGCGGGACGGATGACGGTGACCCTACGTCATATGTTTGATGGAGAGCCGATCATGACTACGACCGTGTTTCTACATTTAGAGTTACCCTTATCCATTAGGCGTCATTGGGGTGGGATATCCACTGAGCCTAGTGAGATGACACTCGTGTCGACTGCGCGATCTCATTATCGCCGAGAGTCGAGACATCCAGGATATTTGTCTCCTGATGATCATTTTCATGTTGAGAGTGATCCTTCAGAGGAGTAAATATGTTTGATGTTTTTTTTGTAAAGCGTCTCGCGTATGGATGTATATATTGACTCTTTTCTTGTTTTATTTACTATTTCTGTATAAATATTTGTAACTATAGTTGTAAATTATTTGTATAACTTATAACTTAGATCATATGTATATTATGAGAGTGTTGTTTCTGATTATTTTATGTTTTCCGCAATATTTTATTTTAATAATCTGTTTATCAGGAATTACTTTACGACCCATATTATTATATAAAATGAATGGTTTATAACTTGGGTAGATTTTATCTATTTATTTTATTTTTCTTTATATGTGTGGCATCCCCAAAGGGGTGTTACACAGAGGCTTCAGCACCACTAAGGGTGTAAACTCTACCTCCAGCCTGTGGTTTAGCAGTTCTAGCAGCATTAACGGAAGGTTCCACCTTAGGTTGATTGCATTCATGAGAAACATGTCCGAGTTTCCCACATCTGTAGCAGATCACTCCGTTAATAGTGCAGTCCCTCATGTAGTGATCATTCCTGCACTTTATGCATCTCGGTGTAGACGTCGTTGCTTGACCAGTTCTACCTGGACTTCCTCCAGGACTTCCCCCTTGCGGTTTTTGTTGTTGACTTCCAGGTGGTCTGGAATAAGGCTTCTTCTGGTAATGGTTAGCATTTTGCTTCCTCCGCTTTGAGACCGAAAAGGTCCAAAGTTTCTATTTCTTGCATCATGCGCCTAGTCCAAGTCTTCCACCCGACGTCACGTATCAAGTAATTTCAAAAACTGAGTAATCTTCAAAGTTATGACGGCTTTCTTCACGTCGTTTCTCAGACTTTCCTTGAACTTTTGACATTTCCATGCTTCGTTTGGTTAGTGTTGAAAGTAGGTTAAGAATTTGGACAAACTCTCAAATTTGGCAGCATATTCACTTACAGTCATATTTCCTTGCCTCAAGCCAAGGTATTCTATTTCCTTAGCATGCCTAGCACTTTATGGGAAATACTTATTTAAGAATCTCGCTTCGAACACCTCTCAATTAATTGCTTGATTCTCAACCTCCAACAAGCTCTGCTCTCTGGTCCACCAATCCTCTGCGTCCCCAATCAGCATGAACGCAACATAAGTCACTTTCCTATCGTTGGCACAATTCATGCCCGTGAAAATCTTTTCCAATTCCTTGATCCACAGAGTAGCCTTCTCAGGATCATATTCTCCCTTAAATTGTGGAGGGCTAGTGCGATGAAATTCTGCCATATTTTGGGCATCAGCAGTAGCCTGCAATTATTGTGTAGTCCTTTCTTGTTGTTGAGCCATTTGCTAGTTTTGTTGCAGCATAGCTTCAGCCATCTTCTGAATTGCTTCAACAGCAGTAGTCATGTCTCCTCTACGAGCCATAATTCTTCTCAGATCAAGCTATACAAAACACAGAGAAAGCCAGATGTATCCCTCTGAAATACCAAACATAGAGAATCATAGCACAAACAAGACAGTTCAAAACCACAAGACCCAAAAGAAAACCTAAACCGGGGCTCTGATACCAGGACAGTGTAACGCCCTTTTTTTTCTCTAGCGAAGAAGGAACGTCATACCATAATATAGAGAAACGAAATAAATTGCAGAAAATAATAAGTACGTTGATTAATTAAGACCCGATTTATTATTAATACATGATTAAATAATTTACACTCTTGAATGATAAAATAATCGAGTATTGAAATATGTGTACATAGTTTTCATCATTTTTTTTAATCAATAATAAAGAGATAATAACAATTATAGATACCACAAAATCGATACCGAATTGAAAATCATACATTCACAATATATATATATATATATATATATATATATATATATATATATATATATATATATATATATATATATATATATATATATATATATAGATTATATGCATTAGCCTGTTTAATTACATAAAAAAATTATACAAAAAGCAAAAGATGTACTTACCCACATTGATACAAATATACACCCATTAAATACGGCAAAACATCAGGCTTTCCCAAAAAGATAAACGATTAGCCATCAGTAGCCACTGACAGTATCAGCCCCTACGACTGACGAGAAAGGACCATAGTCAGGTCCTCCTCAGGGTCTTCCTTGTCCGATAAAATTACCATCAGAGGGACCGAATTTCGGGTGGAAGCCCAAGTAGTGGAGAGGAAAGAGTCTTCTTGTGGGGTGTAGTACATATCAGCCCACATATCCCTATTAGGTAAGTAAAACTCCAAAATGACAAAAGCAGTGAAATCAAAAACAAGAGGGTCATAGCGACCCCAAACTAACGACACTGTCAGCTCCCTGGGGTAGACACATTAGTCCGTCTACACATGTATGTGCCAGCAATCGGGCCCTCGATGGAAGGCCATCCTGACGTACCCCAAAAATCGATGCGGGTGTGACGACATCCTCAGCAAGTTCTAGTCGTAGTGTGGCCAAAAGCCCAGAAACTTAGGTGTTTCATTTTCTTCCTAATGAACGTCTTCTCAGAAGTATACAAACAAACAGAAATACAGAAAATACGGAAAGAGGTGAGACACCTAGCTTTCAGTGTAGCGAGAAAACATAATGGCACTGGATGCCCACATATCAATACAGTTCAATATCCAATCGTAGTAATAATTTAAACTTATAGTAAAAATAGAACAACGATAAATAACAGTAAGGATCCACAATATCAGGCAGACAGTTCAAGTAATCATAACATTATTGCAGCAATAGCCAACAGTCAACCATTTAAGTAATCAGAATATTATTGCAGTAATAAGAACATATATTTTTCCACAGTTATAAATGCTCATGCTAAATGAATTATGAGACTGACAGTTCACAATACACATAGTACCAAGTTTTTACTCCATGGAGCTAGACATAAATATTTTCAAAGTGAATGATCAAGGAGTTATGCTAGTATCTCGTTAGCCTTAAAAATAGTGCGCTCATCTCATAAAAATATTTGCGCAATACGGCTCACACATGACACCTCAACAGTTGATCGCAATATTGGATAGCGTCTCAGTCCAGATCGTCAGTGTGTTTACATCGGTCTATCCCACGGCCCCAGTGGAGCTATCACTGTCCATTGCGAGACACTCGCACTCCGACGCCCCCAAGTCCAACCACTATGACCCTACGCGTAGTCTACTCGCACCCGCACATAGGTGTTATTCAAACTCCTAGGCATACATCGCCTTTCTAACAATGTCCAACGGACAACATATATGTATGACGACATAATGTACATCATGTATGTTTATCAATCATACACTTATCATAAAATATATCACAATGGCATATATTTATTCCTTAATATCAACATGTCATGATTTTAGCAAACACTTAGTTCCACATAGGAATTCACATCAACATAGAACCAATTCTCAACATCAACATTTATACATATATAGTTCACCAATTATTACAAGTCCATATTATGGATTTACATTTCCAAAGTCTTAAGCTTTGATCAATTATGAAAAATTTAGGTCAACTAGTCCTTAAGAACTGTGGCTCTCTTAAGAGTTACTGCTCTATTTAATTTTTCCCATCTCATTATGGATTATGCGAATCCCTAAATTCTTAATTTCCAAAATGTACCAAGGCATCATCTAGCCTAAAAGTTTTCTCTAAAAACGTGGCGTCCCTAGGTCACTAAGGTTCTAATTTTTCCTCACATTATGCTTTAGTTACTTGATACCTAATCATTTACATTTTACTTCACCCAAAATCAATCTAATCCCTTGAATTCCAAGCCAAAACCGTGACCTCACCATAGTGTAGAAAACCCTCACATTTTCCATTCATTCATTCCAACATTTCCAAACATTCCAACACCACCAATGCATTCAAAATCATTACTAAATCATCAACATCAATTAAGAACACATACACATGTAAAATCATCAATTAAAGCAAGCATACAATTATGGATTTCTCCATCAAACAATCACACAAAGTCTTCTCACTACCAATAATGGTAGAAGTGAGTAAATCTCCCTCTTACCTAAAGGAAGAACACAAAAATGGTCTCCTATTGGCTCCTTGGTGGTTTCAATTTTGAGCTTCCAAAACCCTAAAATTTTTCAACACAAAGAATCAATATTAAGCTTGGTAAAAGATGGTTCTTTGGTCTCCAATGAAGCCATAGAACACGAAAATGGAGAGAAAGAAGAAGAAAAATGGAAACTTGACCTTAATGTTTGAAGCTGTGCCTTGGAAGACAATGGAGGTGGAGATGAATTTTGAAGAAATTTTCTAAATAGAAAGTGTAGAGGAGGTTGAGGTGAGTGTAGAAATGGTCTTGGTGAGGTTGAAAAATGAAAAAAGAGTGGTCTCCGTAGGGGCTGCAAACTGTGAGGTGAGGGGGAGGAAGAAGAGAGAAGGAAGAGAAAAATGGAGAAGAAGAAACTAGAGAGAGAAAATGTTAGATGGAAATTAATAATTTTGGGTAAAATGTATTAAATGTGGAGGCAAATATTTGCCTCCCTTGGACAAGGAATGCCACGGCAATGGAGAGAGAGAAGAAGGGGGAGAGGCTTGTCCAATAAGCCAAGTGCATACTTGTCTTTTGGTGGTCAAAGCTTCTCAAAGAAGCTTTGATTAAAATACACTAAATTTGAATTAAAGTGGATTTGATTAGACATAAAGTAGATTACGTTAGGATAATGTGATAGGATTTTTAATACACACTATTATCCAATGGACAATTGTAACAGTCGACAGAAGTCAGTATTAATTGTCCAATGGATAAAAATTATACAGCGATTTATTATTTTATCAAATAAAATTTTCTCGAAAAACATGAAATCTCGTAAACCGTATCAAGTCTCAAGTTTAGTAAGATCCCCCATCGACATTTCCACAGAACAAGGTTCTCGAGAAAAATATCTTATTTTTCTGGTTCCGCTCAGTTTGTATGCAAAACGAGGAATATTATTAAAATATTTCGCATTCTCAGAAAAATTCAGAAAAATTTCCAAAAATCACAAATATTATAAAACAAAGATTTATAATAAAATAAATAAATTTTGGGGGTTTTACAGAAGCTCTTGACCTTCTATTTTGAAGATACATATCACGGCTAAGGCTTCATGGAGGAGGGATCCAATGGTTCAAGTTCAATCTTATCACTTGGAAGCTCCACAAAGATCAACCATTGATTCAATCAATGACTATTAAAGTCTCAAAAAGTGGCTAGATGAATTTAGACACTCCCTTAGTGTTCAAGGGGCGGGGGGGAGCTCACGGTTTTAAGGCTTAGGTAGCTATAGGAAAAGTTTTAATTCATTTCTATCACTAATCTTCATCTTTTCACTCAAGAGAAATCTATCATCAAAGCTCTCAAAACTTCTCTCTCTTTTCTTCCCTAAACCCCACGACCAAGAGGCCTAAATCACACATTCACTCTCCAATAATTTCAACCAACCTTATTTCTTGAATCCTTACCTAAACATTTTGTAGTTGAAGTCTTGACAAGATCATTCATCTTCAAGGAGTTTTCCAAGACTCAAGTTCTAGGGTGTTAAGGTGGAGTTTATAGAAACTTCACAATTTTTTTCATCTTCATGTTCTAGGCCATATTTTGATTCATGGTCTTTCTTGTTCAAGCTTTAGATGCTAATAAACTTGTGTTTGTTTTATGTTCAAGAAGCTCTTGGTAGTGAAGGACTAGTACAAGAAGCAAAGCAACGAGCTATGGAGGTTTCACCACAAGGTAAGAGGGAGATCTATCTCACCAACTAAGTCTGGTGGTGAGCGATGAAGTTGTATTTGATGGATGGTGAATCCATGTGAGGATTCATATCCATGGTTGTGTAATTTATTTGTGGTGTTTATGTGCTTTAAATTTATTTGTTTATGCTTTTATGCTTATATGGTTTTTATTGCTTTTATGGTATGCTTGTGATATAGTATGATGATTATATGTCATGTATGCCATGATTTATGTTGGAAAGGAAAATAATTTTGGTTCCAAAGACCATGAGGCTCACGGCCTCAACACCTCAAAATAGGTGTTTCCAAGTTAATATTTTCTTGAATGATAAAATTGGATGTTTATAAGAGAAAGGAAAGGAAAAGATATTTTGGTTTCAAAGACCAAGTACTTCACGACCATGACTGCTAAAAATGGATTTGTTGTGTAAAAATATGATTTATAAATGGTAACTTAGTTGATTAGATGCTAGGAAATTAATACAAGGATTTAAGAAAATAAAAATAGAAACAAAACAATTATTATTTGAAAAAAGGAGACTTCATTTTACGAAAAGAAAAGTGAGGTTGAAAGTGTTTGAACCTCAAATCATTTATACAATAAACAAATATTTTAGAATTAATACAGTTATGATGAGAAATATATTGGTGACTTGAAATTTACTAACGTATAGCTCACTCTTTGGGTTTTGGAGCGCGTTAAGAAATTTTAAGCTAGAAACATTGATTAAATCAATGAAAAGGTGATTTTGTGGAATATAATGCGAAAAGGATTTCTTAAGTAAGAAAATGTGAAAAAATGAAGTAGAAGTCTTATTAATTTTTAGAAAGACCAAAATGATGTTTAAAATATTGAGAAATATTTTACTCAATTGAAAAATGATGAAAAATGTGTTTTGCTACTTAAAAATGTGATTTTTAAGCTACACGATTTCAAAAATGTTGAAAAATCGCTACGCGATTTGGAAAACATTTAAATATTTTTACACGATTGAGAAAACGTTAAAAAATCAATACGCGATTTGAAAACGCGACAAAAAATGTTACACGATTGTGAAAACGAAATAAAATACTTACGCAATTGAAAATACAGTAGAATTACTGTTGGGCCAAAGTGTGGACCCATATATGTGAAATATGACTGTAGCCTGTGATTGACTTGTATGCATTAAACATGCATTTGGAAAAGTCTGATAGACTATGTTAAGGCCGGTGGCCTAGGAAAGAATTACACCTTGGTGTGGTGTGATATGCGTAGTGTAGGTCACTTGTTGACCTTGGGGGCGTTGGGGTGCGAGTTTTCCACAATGAGCAGTTGGTAGCTCTTTTATACCGTGGATCAGACCAATGCAACACATCAACGATCTGGACTGAGACACTATTCTTAATCAAGATCTGGCGTAGACTATCGTGTATAATGCTAGATGTGTAAAACTGATGAGAGTTGTAGCACGTGGTCTGAGGCAATTATGGTACTGATAGATCTTCTAGATCAATCTCTCCGACTTGAGTTAGCTCCCTCGAGTAGGAAATTGAGTCTGTGAGCATATGCATAATCTGAACATTTATTTCCCTTTGATATTTTAATTGTCGAATATTGGATAATTTTTTATGCCATGAATTATAATTATTGTTTGTTATATCTGTATTATTGTTTATTATATCTATATGACATTACTGTCATTCCTATCTCTTTACTACCATGTTGGTACTGGTGTTGGTAATCTCACCTCTTTGTATGTTCTTCTTGTATTGTAATTGTAACTGGTAAAGACGGTGAGCAAGGGTTTGAGCAAGAAGATGAGGAGCCGATTCCTGCTGAGGAAGCTGAATCCTGAGTCAATTGCGACGCCAAGTTTTCTTGGGCATATGTGGCTACAATTCCGAGGAGGTTCAGAGGCTTGGCGTGTTCAGTTGGACAGAGGGTGTGTTGTCTACATAGGAGATCTTACTATTTCCCTTAGTAGGGTATATCATGGGAACCCTTATTTGAGTGTCAATATTTACGTACACTTAGAGTTTTCATTATCTGTTAGGCAGTATTGGGGTGCTTACTACTATACTCCTAGTGAGATTAGCATTGTGTCATCTGCTCGAACACCTGCCTGTAGGACTACACATCATGCATGATTCCTATCTTTTGAGGAGTCTAAGGAAGATCCGTTTGAGGGTTCTGCTCCATAGACGTGTACTTGGGCCAGTATAGTAGTTCTGATAATTTTCAATTACTTTTGAGAACTCCGTCTGTATATATTTAAGTATGTCAGTACTAAGATTATGTATATGATGTAAATTATTTGTGATACTGTTTAATATTCATATATTCTACTAAGTTTATCTTATCAATATCAAGAAATTTTACAACTCATATTTATATTATACAATATCATTTTATAACTTGGGGTAATTCGATAATAATAATATTAAAATGTGATACCCTATGGTGAGTGTAACACCCCTTTGGAGGATGTCACACATAAAAGAAAATAAAAGAAATAGAAATAAAATCTACCCCAAGTTGTGAAACGTTTATTACATACTATTACGGGTTGTAAAATAATTCTTGATAAACAGAAATATGATATAGAAAGATAATACGGAAATACGAAATAAAAAAAACATCATTACTGATAATATACATATGATTTAAGTTATAAGCTGTACAAGTAATTCATAACTAAGACTACAAATATTTAAACAAAAACAAGAAAGAAAGCAATAAAAGAGTTAATATATATACGTACATACGCCGACGCGCCCAAAAAAAAACATCATGGTTATCTAATCCTCGATGGATCACTCTCAAGATGAAAATGATCATCCGGAGATAGATATCCGGATGTCTCGACACACGGCGATAACGGGATCGCGGTCGATACGATGCTTATCTCACTAGGCTCGGGGTTTTCAAGCACCCCAGTGACGCCTAATGGATAAGGGTAACTCTAAATGCAGAAAAAGTGTTGTGGTCATGACAGCTCTCCATCAAAACGTTGACGTAGAATCACGGTCACACGTCCTGCATACGTCACAGATTCACGATCGCCTCGTAGATGCCAAGCTAGCGAACTCCCATGAAATACTAGCTCTACGAATCCCAAAACTGGTGTGTGCCATCCCACACAATCAATCCAAAGGGTATGGATGATCGGATGGTTCTTGATCGTAAAGCGGTCGTTTGCACCGCTGATCTTCCTCCTCCTCGGGGTACAAGATCTCAATAGGCTGATCCTCTTCCTCGAAGTCTTTACCGCATAAAATAAATAAACAGAAAATACATATAACAAAGAGGTAAGACAACATAAAATCATCACAACATGGCCAATAAGAAGACGACAAACAACATATATACAGTTCATGCATTACAAAATACTATAACAGAAAGAATAACAAATTAGAGTAAGATTTAGATATCATAACAACATATCACATCACGATAAAACATCAAGATAAAATAAGGAAGATAAGAATAAACAGATAAGATATAATAACCAAATATAGTAAAGAACCAGTTAAAATAAACAAATAAAATATAGATAAACAAGAAATAGATACGATGGAAATAAATAAACATAGAGATAAATACCAATATGACAAAACCCTACTCCATGGAGCTAAAGAAAACACAAGTATCGTAGAGAGCGGAATGACTCGCAAAATCTATTAGTACCACGGCTGCCCAACCAACTATTGCATTTGTCACACGTTGCGTCGATAGCCCCACGACACAGAATCCATCATCCAGCGTGGTGTAGTTCACGGTCTCACGTTGTGGCACTACAGCAAATGTACTACTAGATTTCACAAATCTCGATTAAATATAGTGCGTGTCGAGTACCATAGTGTGCTATCGGTTTACCACGGCCCAGCGGAGCTACCAACTGTCCACATGTGGGATCCCGTACACTAAAGTCTCCAAGTTCATTAGAACAATGAACCACACTACGTTTATCGCATCGACAACACGATGTGATTCGCCTCGTCAACCAATCCACCAAAAACTTGGCACACATAAATAGAAAGCCATGTACGGGTTCACATTTTCCCGATGTGCAGATAAATTCTCAAAAGCATGACGGGTTCACATTTTCCCGACAACGAAAAATTCTCAAAATAATCAGACGGGTTCACATTTTCCCGACAACGAAAAATTCTCAAAAATAATCTGTACGGGTTCACATTTTCCCGACAGCGAAAGATCCTCAAAAATAATCTGTACGGGTTCACATTTTCCCGACAGCATAAAATAAATATAGTAACGGTCAATTGCGTAGAAATTTTATCGCGTTTTCATAATTCCGTCGTTTTTACAAACGTTTAAAATCGGGTAAAGATATTTTTCTGTTTTTAAAATCGCGTAGCATTTTTAATACGTTTTTCAATCGCGTAGGATTTTCAAATCATTTTCTTATTCGAATGCCTTTAAAATTACTGTTTAAACAAACAGAAATAGTACTTAGTACATTTAAACTACGTAGAATAATTTTTCATACCGCATACTGTCTTTTGAATATTTTTGCTATCTTATTGGTTCATTTTTACTAAAAATTGACAGTATTTTGTTTAAAAATCATAATAATGGTTTACTAAATTTTTCCATAAAATTTCCATTTACCTAATTTTTTAACCATATCATTTAATTCTTTTTGAAATCTCTAACATGCTTCAAAACCTAAAGTGAGCTATATGTTAGAAAATTTCTCAAAATTACTGTATTTTACTTCCTAATGATAAAATTATTAGTTTTAATCCTTTAAGCTTAATTCTACTCAATTTGTTTCTTCAAAAACCATTATAGAAAATTTCTTCTTAACTTGTATTGTCTCTTTTTGATTGAAAAAGGTTTAGAATTAAGTTTTAGAAATCATGATTACCTATATTGGCATGTTGGCCAAATTTCGTAAAACTTTTGCATTTGATTTCTAAATTGTCTTTCACTTTCCAAATCGTATCAAATGTGTTACATTGTCTAAGTTCACTTAAATCATATTAGAAAATAGTTAGTAGGAGTTAAATTAATCCTTTAGGCATGTTGGCCCAAAATACTAAGTCTTTACCATTTGATTTCTAAATGCATTTTCTTTGATCAAATCAATTTGAAACTTTCTTGATTCTCCTAGGTTAATTAAGTTACACTTTAGGAAAAATCAAGAGAACATTTTGGTCCTCCATATTTGTCATTGCCGTGAGCTATTGGATTGTGCTCTTTGGAACACTCATGCAAATTTAAACATGTTATTCACATCCTATACCTTATCATATAATTCTAACACATGCATTGTATTTTCTAACACATGCAATATATTTTCTAACACCTAAACCTAAATTAAAGCTTATAGACATGCAATCAAAAGCTAATAGACATGCAAAAATTATTACAATCACCAAACAAATAAGCTACTAACAAATACCACATAAACTACTAGCAAACATAAAAATTAACACATACACACCAAACAAAGACAACACCACCGAATCCTTATGGACTCTTCAAACATTACAAATCATTCCATCTTCTTACCACCACCAAGGGATGATAAGAATTGTCTTCCTCTTACCTTAAATGAAGACAAAAGGTTTGCTTTCACACCTCCTAGGTCACGGTTTTCACCTTCAAAAATACCTAGAAATCTCAAACAAAATTTACATGTTACTAACCATGAAAAAGAAGCTAAACCATGGAGAAATCATGGCTTAGAACTTTGAAAAAGAGAGAGAAAGGAAAAACATGATATTTCACCTTCTAGGTAAAACTTTCAAGGTTGATTTCCAAGCCCTAAATGGAAGATTTTGAAGAAACTCCCAACTAGAAAGGTTCTTAGAATAGTGTTTAGGTTAAGAAAACTTGGTTAGAAAAATTTTTGGATGGTTGGATGGTCAAGAATGGCTCTTGGCCGAATGGTAGGAGAAAAGAACAACAATGGTGGCTAGGGTTTTTGGAAGAGAGAGAAGAGAGAAAAGTGATGAAGATGAAGTGTTATTTTGGCCTTCTCACTCCTCTTGGCCGTAGCCATCAAGTGGCAAGGGATGTGCATGGATTTGGCTTCATCCAAGCCATAGATTGCATCAAAGGCTAGGATTAAATCTTGCTTAACAAGCTTGATTCCTATTGGTTCTCCTTGATGACTCACATGCTGAGTCACACAGTGCATTTAATTCTCTGCTGAGTCAGCTAGCTGAGTCAGCCTGTTCTGGAAAGTTCTACTGTTAACGGTGATTAATTAAGCTACCGATCTAACCGTTCTGCTAATTGTGGGTCCCGCAAAATATTTCTGGGTCCACTGTCACTAAATTATACTGACTAATAAAATAATATTATAATAATATAAAATTATTTTATTTGATAATTAAATCCTAAAAATTAAAAGATTATTTTTAGTCTCATTCAGAATCGGTTAAGTAAGATCCCCCAATTCTAAATAATAAAATAAGATTTTTCCTGGCCCGAAAAATATTATTTTCCGCGCCGAGCAAATCACCCAAAAAGTCCATATAAAATCACAGACAAGTATTATCGGACATTAAATCAAGAAGAAAACAATTAAAAAAAGAAAAAACAAAAATAGTACATTCGGGACGTAACGATCATTTTTCCATTTTTTCCCACAACGTAGCTAATCGTCCAAAACGTTCAAATAAAATATCCAAAGAAAGTATTATATAGTGTATATCTTTCAGAAAAATTAAAACAGTAGCTCAGAAAAATTTTTATTTTACCGTCTCGAAGCAAATTACGTAAAACGATCAAATAAAATTTGAGCCTGTATTATCGTAATTGTTTTCATACAGAAATCGAGAACAGTAAAATAGGGACACAGCGGTCATTCACACAAAAGCATGAAAAACAGCAAACAATACATTCAGAATATTTTCTAAAAATTGGGGCGTTACAACTCTCCCCAACAAATAAAAATTTCGTCCTCGAAATTCGATGTTCATCCAAACAAATGAGGATACTGATCCTTCATTTTATCTTCCAGCTCCCAGGTAGCTTCACCCGTCACATCATTCCATATGACTTTCACTAGCTCAATCATCTTTCCTCGAAGCTGCTTTACCTTTCTGTCCCCAATCCTGACAGGTAAAGTTTCGTAAGTCAGATTCTCCTTTAACTGCACGTTATCTGGTTGTATAACATGTGTCGGATCTGGTATATACTTCCGTAATCGAGACACATGAAACACGTCATGCAAATTGGATAGAAAAGGCGGCAAAGCAATCGATATGCTACAGGACCTATACGTCGGATAATCTGATATGGTCCAATGAATTTAGGAGTAAGCTTCTTAGACTTAATCACTCTTCCGACACCAGTCGTAGGAGTAACTCTTAGAAATACATGCTCACCCTCCTTAAACTCAAGAGGTCGTCTTCGTTTGTCCGCGTAATTCTTTTGTCTGCTTTGCGCCGTCCTCATCTTTTCCTGTATCATCTTGACCTTATCCGTAGTCTGTTGTACAAGTTCCGGTCCAACAGTCATACTCTCCCCATCTTGATACCAACATAGCGGCGTTCGACATCGTCTTCCATACAATGCCTCATAAGGTGCCATTCCGATGCTTGCGTGAAAGCTATTGTTGTAGGTGAATTCTATCAAAGATAAAAATTCATCCCAACTTCCTCGCTGTTCTAAAACACAAGCACGCAATAGATCCTCCAAAGACTGTATAGTTCTCTCTGTCTGACCATCTGTCTGCGGATGATACGCTGAACTCAATCGTAACTTGGTTCCCATAGCTTCTTGCAGACTTCGCCAAAATCTTGACGTAAACCTCGGATCTCTATCAGAAACTATGCACGTCGGTACACCATGTAGTCTGACAATCTCACCGATGTACAACTGGGTTAACCTTTCCAATGAATATTTAATATTGATTGGTAAGAAATGAGCCGATTTCGTAAGTCTATCGACTATAACCCATATCGAATCATGACCTTTCCTTGTCTTTGGCAAACCAGTAACGAAATCCATAGAAATACTGTCCCATTTCCATTCTGGAATCGATAATGGTTGCAACATCCCAGCTGGTCTTTGATGTTCCATTTTCGCTTTCTGATAAACCAACCAAGATTCTATCCACATAACCTGTGAACATTACAGAAACATTCTCCACTCAAAGACCACTTGAAATTTCCCTGCATTTGTACCGCTTCATTCTTCTCGCTCTTGTTTTTAACAGGAAGTGCCTCACAATTCAAGTTTTCTTTTCCAACAATATCGTATCGATACTTATGACATAATTTTGACTGAGAATATCCTTTCTTGCAATTATAATATATAAAAGGAAATTATAAAAGTTAGAAAGAAAAGGTAGAAAAACTATTAGAATTGTTACTGACATGTCCAACAAAGAATTTGACATTGTCTCGATTTTAAGAATAAGTTTTCTCGAGACACCAAAGTTTTTTGGAACAATCTATAGGATATGATTAAAAATAACCAATCCATTCATAAGATAACATCTATCTCGTGAAAGAGGTAGACAATTTAGATTAATAGAAAAGATCATTTAAGAAACTGGATAGAAATAATGGATTTGGAAATAAAAGCAGAAATAGATAAGTCAAAAGGTAACAAAGACATTGATAACTCTAATCAACTCAAATAGTCAATTAGTCCTAAAAGAACGAGTTAGACTAAAAGTACATTTCGCAATTGCGATACATGAAAGGTATCATGAAGGCACAGAAATAAGAGATGATAGAATCATCCATATCACCGAACCTATCCAGTAGAAAAATTGATATGGGACGATGAATTTAGAAGTGAACTTTTTAAGTTTGAATAATTCCACTGATAAGTCTAACAAAGCATGGATGGTTGGAAAAATACCCAATCCATATTTTTAAATCATGTATGTTTTGAGAAAGAAGTATACAAATTGAATCAACAGAAAAGATTCACTTATTTAACAAACTTAGGATGGTTTAAGCAACTCAAATCCTCAACCACGTATTTAGCAATTGAAATGAAAACAACCAGGTCAAAAGATAAAGATGACATAAATAACTCTAATTGACCTACACAATTACATGTCATAAAGAAATAGGTTACCCTTGGAATTATACAGTATAGTTAAAGGATCACCTTTTGTGACACAACCTTCTTTAATCAGGTTTTCAATTTGAGGTGCTTTTGCTTCACTTGAAGAATCGATACTCCATTCTACTTGAGATGTCAAAGCACGTTCATTTTTAACAGATGACGTCGTCTTTTGATAGAATACACTTTTCAACAAGTATTTGGCATCCTATACTTGAAACATGTGACTCCGTTGATTGTATCGTCCCTCGTTAGATGATCTTCCAATACTTCTAACACTTGGGTACAGATGTCGCAGCCTGACTAAACCTGCTACCACTCGTATTTCCTCCACGAGATTGTTGTTGTTGTTGTCTTCCTAATAATCACGAATACGAGTTTTACCGAAATCACTTGGCTTTATAGTTTTTCCTCTTTTGGACACCACGCTTCCGCTGCGCTACTCTGGTCATGTTGTATTGTTCCTTTAGCTGTTCTTGGCATTGCTTTTGTAGTTGCAGGCAAACCTGCCACCATCACGTTCTGCCTCCTCATGTGCACGTTTACCACGAGTCATCGTCTTTCTTCAAAGACAGATGAATCATAATACAATGGAAACCAAAGTAACCATTTCAAACAATATTGTCTCCTTTCGAAGTCCAAGCACAGAGAATCACACAGCACAAACAAAAATAGACCTAACCACAACCCCAAAAGACTCTAACTTGGGCTCTGATACCAACTAATGTAACACCCCTTTGGAGGATGTCACACATAAAAGAAAATAAAAGAAATAGAAATAAAATCTATCCCAAGTTGTGAAACGTTTATTACATACTATTACGGGTTGTAAAATAATTCTTGATAAACAGAAATATGATATAGAAAGATAATGCGGAAATACGAAATAAAAAAAAACATCATTACTGATAATATACATATGATTTAAGTTATAAGTGTACAAGTAATTCACAACTAAGACTACAAATATTTAAACAAAAACAAGAAAGAAAGCAATAAAAGAGTTAATATATATACGTACATATACGACGCGCCAAAAAAAAAACATCATGGTTATCTAATCCTCGATGGATCACTCAAGCATGAAAATGATCATCCAGGAGATAGATATCCCGGATGTCTCGACACACGGCGATAACGGGATCGCGCAGTCGATACGATGCTTATCTCACTAGGCTCAGGGTTTTCAGCACCCCAGTGACGCCTAATGGATAAGGGTAACTCTAAATGCAGAAAAAGTGTTGTGGTCATGACAGGCTCTCCATCAAAATGTTGACGTAGAATCACGGTCACACGTCCTGCATACGTCACAGATTCACGATCGCCTCGTAGATGCCAAGCTAGCGAACTCCCATGAAATACTAGCTCTACGAATCCCAAAAACTCTGGTGTTGCCATCCCACACAATCAATCCAAAGGGTATGGATGATCGGATGGTTCTTGATCGTAAAACTGGTCGTTTGCCTGCTGATCTTCCTCCTCCTCAGGGTACAAGATCTCAATAGGCTGATCCTCTTCCTCGAAGTCTTTACCGCGTAAAATAAATAAACAAAAAATACATATAACAAAGAGGTAAGACAACATAAAATCATCACAACATGGCCAATAAGAAGACGACAAACAACATATATACAGTTCATGCATTACAAAATACTATAACAGAAAGAATAACAAATTAGAGTAAGATTTAGATATCATAACAACATATCACATCACATAAAACATCACGGATAAAATAAGGAAGATAAGAATAAACAGATAAGATATAATAACCAAATATAGTAACGGTAAGAATGATTAAAATAAATAAATAAAATATAGATAAACAAGAAATAGATACGAAGGAAATAAATAAACATAGAGATAAATACCAATATGACAAAACCCTACTCCATGGAGCTAAAGAAAACACAAGTATCGAGAGCGGAATGACTCGTAAAATCTATTAGTACCACGGTTGCCCAACCAACTATTGCGCATTTGTCACACGTTGCGTCTATAGCCCCACGACACAGAATCCATCATCCAGCGTGGTGTAGTTCACGGTCTCACGTTGTGGCACTACAGGGCAAATGTACTACTAGATTTCACAAATCTCGATTAAATATAGTGCGTGTCGAGTACCATAGTGTGCTATCGGTTTACCACGGCCCAGCGGAGCTACCAACTGTCCACATGTGGGATCTCGTACACTAAAGTCTCCAAGTTCATTAGAACAATGAACCACACTACGTTTATCGCATCAACAACACGATGTGATTCGTCTCGTCAACCAATCCACCAAAAACTTGGCACACATAAATAGAAAGCCTGTACGGGTTCACATTTTCCCGACAGCAAATAAATTCTCAAAAGCCTGTACGGGTTCACATTTTCCCGACAGCAGATAAATTCTCAAAAGCCTGTACGGGTTCACATTTTCCCGACAGCGAAAAATCCTCAAAATAATCTATACGGGTTCACATTTTCCCGACAGCGAAAGATTCTCAAAAATAATCTGTACGGGTTCACATTTTCCCGACAGCGAAAGATCCTCAAAAATAATCATGACGGGTTCACATTTTCCGACAAAGATAAAATAAATATAGTAACGGTCAATCGCGTAGAAATTTTATCGCGTTTTCATAATTCCGTCATTTTTACAAACGTTTAAAAATCGGGTAAAGATATTTTTCTGTTTTTAAAATCGCGTAGCATTTTTAATACGTTTTCTCAATCGCGTAGGATTTTCAAATCATTTTCTTATTCAAATGCCTTTAAAATTACTATTTAAACAAAAGAAATAGTACTTAGTACATTTAAACTACGTAGAATAATTTTCCATACCGCATATTGTCTTTTGAATATTTTTGCTATCTTATTGGTTCATTTTTACTAAAAATTGACAGTATTTTGTTTAAAAATCATAATAATGGTTTACTAAATTTTTCCATAAAATTTCCATTTACCTAATTTTTTAACCATATCATTTAATTCTTTTTGAAATCTCTAACATGCTTCAAAACCTAAAGTGAGCTATATGTTAGAAAATTTCTCAAAATTACTTGTATTTTACTTCCTAATGATAAAATTATTAGTTTTAATCCTTTAAGCTTAATTCTACTCAATTTGTTTCTTCAAAAACCATTATAGAAAATTTCTTCTTAACTTGTATTGTCTCTTTTGATTGAAAAAGGTTTAGAATTAAGTTTTAGAAATCATGATTACCTATATTGGCATGTTGGCCAAATTTCGTAAAACTTTTGCATTTGATTTCTAAATTGTCTTTCACTTTCCAAATCGTATCAAATGTGTTACATTGTCTAAGTTCACTTAAATCATATTAGAAAATAGTTAGTAGGAGTTAAATTAATCCTTTAGGCATGTTGGCCCAAAATACTAAGTCTTTACCATTTGATTTCTAAATGCATTTTCTTTGATCAAATCAATTTGAAACTTTCTTGATTCTCCTAGGTTAATTAAGTTACACTTTAGGAAAAATCAAGAGAACATTTTGGTCCTCCATATTTGTCATTGCCGTGAGCTATTGGATTGTGCTCTTTGGAACACTCATGCAAATTTAAACATGTTATTCACATCCTATACCTTATCATACAATTCTAACACATGCATTGTATTTTCTAACACATGCAATATATTTTCTAACACCTAAACCTAAATTAAAGCTTATAGACATGCAATCAAAAGCTAATAGACATGCAAAAATTATTACAATCACCAAACAAATAAGCTACTAACAAATACCACATAAACTACTAGCAAAGATAAAAATTAACACATACACACCAAACAAAGACAACACCACCGAATCCTTATGGACTCTTCAAACATTACAAATCATTCCATCTTCTTACCACCACCAAGGGATGATAAGAATTGTCTTCCTCTTACCTTAAATGAAGACAAAAGGTTTGCTTTCACACCTCCTAGGTCACGGTTTTCACCTTCAAAAATACCTAGAAATCTCAAACAAAATTTACATGTTACTAACCATGAAAAGAAGCTAAACCATGGAGAAATCATGGCTTAGAACTTTGAAAAAGAAGAGAGAAAGGAAAAACATGATATTTCACCTTCTAGGTAAAACTTTCAAGGTTGATTTCCAAGCCCTAAATGGAAGATTTTGAAGAAACTCCCAACTAGAAAGGTTCTTAGAATAGTGTTTAGGTTAAGAAAACTTGGTTAGAAAAATTTTTGGATGGTTGGATGGTCAAGAATGGCTCTTGGCCGAATGGTAGGAGAAAAGAACAACAATGGTGGCTAGGGTTTTTGGAAGAGAGAGAAGAGAGAAAAGTGATGAAGATGAAGTGTTATTTTGGCCTTCTCACTCCTCTTGGCCGTAGCCATCAAGTGGCAAGGGATGTGCATGGATTTGGCTTCATCCAAGCCATAGATTGCATCAAAGGCTAGGATTAAATCTTGCTTAACAAGCTTGATTCCTATTGGTTCTCCTTGATGACTCACATGCCGAGTCACACAAGGTGCATTTAATTTCTTCATTGAGTCACTAGTGAGTCACTGTTCTCGAAAGTTCTACGTTAACGGTGATTAATTAAGCTACCGATCTAACCGATTCGCTAATTGTGGGTCCCGCAAAATATTTAGGGTCCATTGTCACTAAATTATCCGACTAATAAAATAATATTATAATAATATAAAATTATTTTATTTGTGATTAAATCCTAAAAATTAAAAGATTATTTTTAGTCTCATTCAGAATCGGGTTAAGTAAGATCCCCCAATTCTAAATAATAAAATAAGATTTTCCCCCCGAAAAATATTATTTTCCTGCCTCGGAGCAAATCACCCAAAAAGTCCATATAAAATCACAGACAGTATTATCGGACATTAAATCAAGAAGAAAACAATTAAAAACAGCAAAAACAGTACGTTCGGGACGTAACGATCATTTTCTTATTTTTTCCCACAACGTAGCTAATCGTCCAAAACGTTCAAATAAAATATCCAGCAGTATTATATAGCTGTATATCTTTCAGAAAAATTAAAACAGTAGCTCAGAAAAATTTTTATTTTACCGTCTCGAAGCAAATTACGTAAAACGATCAAATAAAATTTGAGTCTGTATTATCGTAATTGTTTTCATACAGAAATCGAGAACAGTAAAATAGGGACACAGCGGTCATTCACACAAAAGCATGAAAAACAGCAAACAGTACATTCAGAATATTTTCTAAAAATTGGGGCGTTACAGTGAGTGTTACAATTCCCATTTCAACTAAAGAAACAAAGTTCAAGCTTCCACACTCATAAAATCTTAGGAGCAGATGACACCCTGAAATTCCTGTTTTCAGTTAATTATGGTTTTTGTAGTTTTTGTGATTTTGTGAATTGTTTAAATTATTTTGATGATTCTATTTTTGTTTTTGGCCTTTTAGTGTGTTTAAGGTAGTTCTGGAAAAATAAAATTTTTCGTTGCCGGAAAAATTTTCACTGTTTATTCAGGACCGGGGGGAGCTTACTACACCTGAAACCAAAAACAGATTTCAAAATTTACCTTTTCTAAGATTTTATTTGACAAATAAAATCTAAGTGCATTTTATTATCCATTAGACAATAACCACTAGTTTTGCTAACAATGATCTTTGTCCATTGGATAATAGCTTTTGCTAAAGATGTAGTGTGATGGTTTTAGACACAAGCCTAGTCACCCGCTCTAGAAGTTTCTATCGCATGACTCACCTTGTTGATGGACCCATGAGAAGCAAGTCAAAGAAAGTGGCCATGACTCATCTTTAAGAACCAATAGGAAGGAAACTTGTTGGAGAAGTTTTTCCACCTTGCACCCTCTAGAAGCTTGTAGAATCAAGGGTAAAAGGCCAATTTGGTTACTCAATCTCTTAAGCTCATCTTATCTCTCTTTCATGCAACCAAAGTGACCAAAACTCTCTCTTTTCTTTCTCTTTGAAGCTCACGGCCAAGAGGGATTCTTGAACATTCTCTAATCTTTTCTTTCATGCATCTTTCTCACCACTCTTATCTCTCTCTTTTATGAACCAAAAACTCTTTTTTTTTCTCTCCTTTGAGACTCACGACCAACACCCACCAAGTCACCATCCAACCATGTTTAATTCAAATTAACCTTTAATCTTAAATCTAAACACCATTACAAGACACTTTTTGTGTTGAGACCATCTTCAAATTCTTCTATCTTCAACCTTTTTATTCAAGCCTATGTTTGAGGGTTTCTAGGTGAAGTTCTTGATCTTCACTTCTAATCTTTTTTTCAAAGTCCTAGACCATAATCTTGATCAATGGTTATCTTGTTTCAAGCTTTAGATTTAATGTTTGTTTGCTTGTTTGTTTTAAGGGTTTGTTTGGTGATGGACATTTGCTACAAGAAGGCAACAAAAGGAGCTTTTTTATCATCATTTAAGGTAAGAGGGAGATTAACCTCAGCGACCAAACTTGGTGGTGAGAAATAAAATTTGTGGTTGTAGGTGAAAAATCCATGTGAGGATTTGTTCACTTGATTGTATGAATTAAATGGTTTGTGCTTGTTTGCTATATATGATTATCTGATGTTGATAGTATGCATGAAATTGTTATGGCAGAAATTGATGATTGAAATGTTTTGCATGTATTGAACTATGTGAGAAATTACAAAGTTTTGGTCCCAAGGACCATATAAGGCTCATGACCTTTTTGCCCAAAATAAGGTATCCAAGGTGAAACTATTTTTATTAATTGAGAACTTAGATGATTAGGTAACAAGAACATAACTTATAGATTTTAAAGATTACAAAGGAAATGAACAAATTTTATTATTTGAAAAGGAATGGAATTTTGGCCATTAGGTGACAATAAGATAAATTAAGGTTTTATAAGATGAAAAAAAAATAAATGAACAAAGTTCTATCAATTGAAAAGAAATGATTTTCGGTCATGATTAAGGAAAGTGAGTTTGAAAGAAAGTTTGAAAGTTAAGATATTTTATTTAAAAGAGTTTGTTAGTAAAAGAAATGGAAATAAGTTTGAAAGATGGTTTTAGATTTAAAGTATTTTATTTAAGAAAGTTTTTAGGAAAGGCAATGAAAAAATATTTGATTTAATCAACATAATGTAGTTTTTGTGAAAAACATTGGAAAATATCACTTAGAGGAGATTTGGTAATAAAACATTGAAAATAAGGTTCAAACTTCATATTAAAAATAGAAAGCCTCAAAATTAAGTTTAGAATGTTAATAAATATTTTACATGATTGAAAGTCGGCATAAAAATATTACCCAATTTGAAAACATAACAAAAGTGTTACGCGATTATGAAAACGAGATAAAAGTGCTTTGCAATTGAGAAAAATAATAGTTTGCTGTCAGACCGACGTACTAGACCGAGAGATGTTGGTACATGGTTTTGGCTAGTGGTGGCTTGTTTTAAGGAAAAATCATGTTGTTGATAATTATCTACGCATTGAGTCATTAATCATGCATTGAAAGTCGTATAGACTATGTTTTATGACTAGGAGATGAATTACACCTTAGTGCGGGTGCAAATTGCGTTGTGAAGATCTATGAATGATCTTAGGGGCGTCGGGGCGCAGTAATTCTACAAGTGGCCAGTTGGTAGCTCTATTGTGTCGTGGTTCCCGATGCAAACGCACCGATGATCTCAACGAGACACTATTCCTATTCCCGATCTGGTGTAGAATGTCTTATATAAGCCATGATGCGCACTTGAGAAAATTATAGTACTTGATTTGAGGCTAACGATATACAAAAATGTCTTCTAGATCATTCTTTCTAATGTTGGGTTTTAGCTCCGTGGAGTAGGGTTTGGTCCATTGTGCTTATGCATTGTCAGTTTACATATTATTGTGGCATGGTCAGTATATATATTGTTCATATGCACAGTCAATATACATATTATTGTGATATATGTCCGTTGAATTATCTATTAATTGATATCATGATTATACCTGTTGTTTCTGTATTGAATGACATTGTTGTATTTATCGTTTCTTTACTGCTATACTGGTATACGATGTTAGGGATCTCATCTCTTTATTGTATTGTTCTGTTGGTTCAGTTTTATGTTTATGTTCTATGAAGACCGTGATGGCGGCGAGGCAAAATCTTCTTCGGTCGATGCTGCTGCGTAGCTGAAGCTTTTATCTGATAACGAATCCGAGGAGGATCCGAAGGAAGACCCTGTGAAGGATCTTTCCCTTTAGACGATTTGGCTTGGGCCAGTTTAGGCTTGGTTATGGTAGTTGTATATATGTTTTTGAGTAAGTAAGTTTTATGCTTTCTATGTGGTTAGTAAATTATATTATGTATATATATATATATATATATATATATATATATATATATATATATATATATATATATATATATAAATGTATTTTCCTTTAGAGGATGTTTTGGAGTTGTGTATTAAATATATTCATGTGTGCCTCATGTTTTCTCTATATGCATAATGGTTATATTTGGAAATGCGTCATTGTCAAGTAACAGGCCTAAACTTAGTGACTATGGTATAATGACAATTATACTATGGTTATTGAATTTGAGATGTTACATTATGGTATTAGAGCAGTTCATCATGTTGAGTCGGGGTATAGACTGACTATGCTTAGGCATGTTAGAAGTTTTTTGTGTGTTGTGCACTTCTTTGTCTCTTGGTTGAGGTACTGGGAAAAGGAATGCATGGCTTGTCATAGGTTGAATGTTAGTAGCTACTGTTACACAGTTACATGATATTGAGGATTGGCCTACTCAATATGTAATATTTTGTGTGGACAGGAAACTATAACTTCACCTAGGCATTCTAAGGGATAGGAGTTCTTTTAGTAACCAATTGGTATGACTGAACTCGTTTAGGATTTGTTTGCATCTATGCCTCTTGTACAACAAGCAATGGAAGAAGTAAAGGTAATCTGGAATGATGTGACTGTAGATGCAATGTGGGAACTAGAAGACAAAACGAAAGAGTAATATCCATTTTTGTTCTAAGGTATGAGAATTTCGAGGAAGAAATTTTTTTTAGAGGGGGAGAGTTGTAACACCCTGAAATTCCTATTTTCAGTTAATTATGGTTTTTGTGATTTTGTGAATTGTTTAATTTATTTTGATGATTCTATTTTTGTTTTTGGCCTTTTTGTGTGTTTGAGGCAGTGTCGGAAAAATAAAATTTTTCAGGGCCGAAACAATTGTGATTGTTTATTCAGGGCCAGGGGGAGTTTACTAAACTCGAAACCGAAAACAGATTTAAAAATTTACCTTTTCTAAGATTTTATTTGACAAATAAAATCTAAGTGCGTTTTATTATCCATTGGAGAATAACCATTGGTTTTGCTAGCAGTAACCTTTGTCTATTGGATAATAGTTTTCAGTAAATATCTAGTGGGATTGTTCTTGACACAAGCCTAGTCACCCACTCTAGAAGTTTCTATTGCATGACTCACCTTGTTGATGGACCAATGAGAAGCAAGTCAAAGAAAGTGACCATGACTCATCTTGAAGAAACAATGGGAAGGAAGCTTGTTGGGGAAGTTTCACCACCTTGCACCCTCTAGAAGCTTGTAGAATCAAGGGTAGAAGATCAATTTGGTTACCCAATCTCTTAAGCTCATCTTATCTCTCTTTCATACAACCAAAGTGACCAAAACTCTCTCATTTCTTTCTCTTTGAAGCTCACGGTCAAGAGGGATTCTTGAACATTCTCTAATCTTTTCTTTCATGCATCTTTCTCACCACTCTCATCTCTCTCTTTTATGAACCAAAAACTCTCTTTTTTCTCTCCTTTGAGACTCACGGCCAACACCCACCAAGACATCATCCAACCTTGTTTAATTCAAATCAACCCTTGATCTTGAATCTAAACATCATTCCAAGACACTTTTGTGTTGAGACCATCTTCAAATTCTTCTATCTTCAAGCCTAAGTTTGAGGGTTTTCTAGGTGAAGTTCTTGATCTTCACTTCTCATCTTATTTTCAAAGTCCTAGACCATAATCTTGATCAATGGTTATCTTGTTTCAAGCTTTAGATTTAATGTTTGTTTGCTTGTTTGTTTCAAGGGTTTGTTTGGTGATGGATGTTTACTACAAGGAGGCAACAAAAAGAGCTTTTTTATCATCATTTAAGGTAAGAGGGAGATTAACATCATTGACCAAACTTGGAGGTGAGAAATGGAATTTGTGGTTATAGGTGAAAAATTCATGTGAGGACTTATTCACTTGATTGTATGAATTAAATGGTTTACGCTTGTTTGCTATATGTGATTATGTGATGTTGATAGTATGCATGAAATTGTTATGGTAAGAATTGATGATTAAAATGTTTTGCATGTGTTGAACTATATGAGAAATTACAAAGTTTTGGTTCTAAGGACCATATAAGGCTCACGACCTTTTTGCCCAAAATAGGGTATCCAAGGTGAAACTATTTTTATTAATTGAGAACTTAGATGATTAAGTAACAAGAATATAACTTAAAGATTTTCAAGGTTAAAAAGGAAATGAACAAATTTTGTTATTTGAAAAGGAATGGAATTTCGACCATTAGGTGACAATAAGATAAATTAAGGTTTTATAAGATGAAAAAAAAAGAAATAAACAAAGTTCTATCAATTGAAAAGAAATGATTTTCGGTCATGATTAAGGAAAGTGAGTTTGAAAGAAAGTTTGAAAGTTAAGATATTTTATTTAAAAGAGTTTGTTAGTAAAAGAAATAGAAATAAGTTTGAAAGATGGTTTTAAATATAAAGTATTTTATTTAAGAAAGCTTTTAGGAAAGACAATGAAAAAATATTTGATTTAATCAACACATTGTAGTTTTTGTGAAAAACATTGGAAAATATCACTTAGAGGAGATTTGGTAATAAAACATTGAAAATAAGGTTCAAACTTTATATTAAAAATAGAAAGCCTCAAAATTAAGTTTAGAATGTTAATAAATATTTTACACGATTGAAAGTCGGCATAAAAATATTACCCGATTTGAAAACGTAATTAAAATGTGTTACGCGATTATGAAAACGCGATAAAAGTGCTTTGCAATTGAGAAAAATAGCAGTTTGCTGTCAGACCGACGTATTAGACCGAGAGATGTCGATACATGGTTTTGGCCAGTGGTGGCTTATTTTAAGGAAAAATCATGTTGTTGATAATTATCTATGCATTGAGTCATTAATCATGCATTGAAAGTCATATAGACTATGTTTTATGACTAGGAGATGAATTACACCTTAGTGTGGGTGCGAATTGCGTTGTGAAGATCTATGAATGATCTTAGGGGCATCGGGGCGCAGTAATTCTACAAGTGGCCAGTTGGTAGCTCTATTGTGTTGTGGTTCCTGATGCAAATGCACCGATGATCTCAACGAGATACTATTCCTATTCCCGATCTGGTGTAGAATGTCTTATATAAGCCATGATGCGCACTTGAGAAAATTATAGTACTTGATTTGAGGTTAACGATATACAAAAATGTCTTCTAGATCATTCTCTCTAATGTTGGTTTTAGCTTCGTGGAGTAGGGTTTGGTCCATTGTGAATATGCATTGTCAGTTTACATATTATTGTGGCATGGTCAGTATACATATTGTTCATATGCATAGTCAATATACATATTATTGTGATATATGTCTGTTGAATTATCTATTAATTGATTTCATGATTATATCTGTTGTTTCTGTGTTGTTTCTGTATTGAATGGCATTGTTGTATTTATCATTTCTTTACTGCCATACTGGTATGCAATGTTGGGGAACTCACCTCTATATTGTATTATTCTATTGGTTCTATTTTATATTTATGTTCTATGAAGACCGTGATGGCGACGAGGCAAAATCTTCGCTCGATGCTGCTGTGTAGCTGGAGCTTTTATCTGATAGTGAATCCGAGGAGGATCCGGAGGAAGATCATGTTGAGGATATTTGCCTCTAAACGTTTTGGCTTGGGCCAGTTTAGGCTTGGTTATGGTAATTGTATATATGTTTTTGATTAAGTGAGTTTTATGCTTTCTATGTGGTTGGTAAATTATATTATATTATATTATATTATATTATATATATATATATATATATATATATATATATATATATATATAATGTATTTTCCTTTGGAGGATGTTTTGGAGTTTTGTATTAAATATATTCAAGTGTGGCTCATATTTTCTCTATATGCATAGTGGTTATATTTGGAAATGCGTCATTGTTAAGTAACAGGCTTGAACTTAGTGATTGTGAAATAATGACAATTATATTATGGTTATTAAATTTGGGATGTTACAGAGCACACCCTTTATTCATCAAAGAAAACTAAGAAAAAGGAGAAAGTGAACAAGAGAAATATGAAGTGAAGCTCCCCTACCTTTTGATGGCTGAGATGAAGATCTTCAAGCTCTATGCTTTGATCTTGATCCTTTTGTTCTTGATCTTCCTTCTTCCTTTTTTCTTCTTCCTTTCTTCTTCTTCCTTTCTCTCCCTTTCTCCCTTCTCTTCCTTTGTTTTCTTTCTTTTTCTTCTTTACAGCTTCTACTACCCTTTTAACCGTGAGAGAGAGAAATAAGAGATTAACCATCATATCCCTTAGGATATTTTACTAGAACTTCTGTATCTGCTAAGAACACTCGAATTATGTTAATTCAAGTTTTTCAGCTTCCAACAACTTTAGAATAAATCATAAGATTCATCTAAATTATTGTTTCACCATTTTCATGATTTTCTATATCTGTTGCTAGTCATTCATTACTAAAACGCACAACTAGTATGCCTAAAAATTACCAAACTAACTCTGATACTCTTGAAACTTTTACCATATCTTACCTAGCTCATTTGTGACCTAGAAGCAAACTTTCTATGTTTATTTCCCTCAACTTAGCAACTTATACTATTATCTGAGTTATTTTAAGCTACTTTTCAACTTCTAAGTTGCAACTAAGTGCCTAAATGAACTTAGTTTGTCACAAAATTTCTGAGGCATGTTAAGTAAGTAATGTGCTACCTATTGTAACCATATATAAGTCTAACATGTTACTAAGGGTATTACAAGATTGATGAGCTTAAGGCTATATATATATATATATATATATATATATATATATATATATATATATATATATATATATATATATCCTTGAGAGTTTAAGATTGATGATACATGAAATAGTACGGATTGATTCTTATTATCATACTTCATGGGTGTTGGAATAAGTATATATATACATGATGAGGTCTTAATGATATGTTAATGGAAGGAATAGAAATAAATAGAAGTTAGTATGATTTAGAACTAACTCTAGTATGAAATTGCACTAGATAATCGATTATCAGTATGAGATAATTGATTATTGTATTCCAAAATGTCATGATCGTGAATGATAATTGATTATCATTTGGTGGTAATCGATTATCGTTTTTCAGAATGTCATATTGTGAGAGATAATCGATTATCCAGTGGGTGGTAATTGATTATCAACTTCTAGAATGCTATGTTCGTGGGTGATAAATGATTATCCAAGGGTGATAATCAATTATGAACATACAAAATGTCACTACTAAATAGTGATAATTGATTATCATAGTGTGATAATCGAATATCAAGTTATGAAATAAGAACATATATGGGTGATAATTGCTTAGGGTTCTAAAAGGAACTCTTCTAGACTGCAAGCTGCCAAGGAACTGAGAGAGGAAGGTTTCATAAAAAATTGGAGATTCGGGTTCGAATTATTGGAGATCAACCAACCTCAATCATTGGAAACCAGTTTGATTTTTGGTTTTCTTTTGCACTTGTTGATGAGGCATTTCGTGCAAGTATACACATCGTTCAAGTAATAAAGTGAAAAGTATGAGTCGAACCCATGAGGACTAGAACTAATGTTCTAACTAAGTATTAGTATGGGAGACTTTACTAATATCCAAACAACAATAAATTGATGTGAAAAGAATAACAACTTAGAGTAACCTAACTTGAAATGAAAAATAAACAAGTAATAAAATTGACCAAGTATCAAATTCCCACAATGGTAAAAAACTAGGATTATAACCCTTCTTGATATTTCACTTGGAATAAATCATACCCATTAGCCTAATCAATGTTACTTGAAGAATTAATCTAGAACTCTAATGTAAACATATCCCTCTCTCGATGGCAATATGTTCTTTCCCTCTTAATCAACACATAATATCCTTATTAGAATCAATTAACAAAGAAGCATTATATCGAACAAGTTCTATTTAAGATTACACATGGTCCTAAGCATATCCCTATGTCTTAGAACAAAACCCCCAAACTCAACTCTAGAGTTGGAAGTTCATGTGTCACTCATTCTAGTTCTAGGTTCAATTTCCCTTTCCCAAGTTCAAATCAATCCTAAATATCTACCAATTGGTGGCCAATCAATCAATATCATGAAGTATAAGAATGGATAAAAACTTCTCATAACATTGAAATGGGTAAACAAATATTTAATAATTCAAGCTACATATCAATAGGAGTTACAATCCAAGAAACAAATTTAGCTCATGTTCAACATTTGGGGATAATCAATCAAAGCAAATATTACATCCATCAAAGCCAAAACATAAAGAATGAGAAAACCCCAAAAGAAACCCAAGAGAAAGGATGAAGAAGATGAAAACCAAGCTAGTTCCAATGGTGGAATGCAAGCAAATCTTCAAGAACTTTCTTGTTGCCCAAACTCCAAATCTAACTTTTCTAGGTTTCTTAAGGTCATCCACTGTTGCTTAGGCTCAAAGAATGTTAGGAGAATGTTGGGGAATCAATCTCAATCGAAATGTGTGTCATACCTCATGAAAAACCCTCTTTTTGGAGCCAAAACGACATAGCAAAATTTTAACAGGATGCCGCGGCTTCCTGGTAATGTGCCACGGCCTCCTGGTACGCAAATTTGTATAATGCGCAAAGTCACAGCACTGTGTTGCGGCCTTGGAAGTGGATGTCATGGCCTCCTGCAAGAATGCTCCCTAAACTGATATACTATGCCTAGGCATAGTTTAGGAGATTGAGGCATAGTATATGACTTCCATTCAAACACTTTTTCTTCATCAAAATGCAACCAATACTTGACTTCTTAGGCCCCATATCTTGTTCCCTCAATTCAATGATCCTTCTTGAGCTTTCAAATTCTTCCTTTTCTTCAAGTCTCTTCTTCAAAGCTATATCTCAATTCTTCTAACTCCTCATGAATTATGGAATTCAACCACCTATCAAGCATGAAAATCAAGTGAGTACTAATTCCAAAAACATTTCAATAAAACTTGTTAATATTAATCAAAAGAGTGCTCAATAGGTTCCAACTCCACTAAAGCTCCTACAATCAACTTCAAGCTCAATATATCAAGAAAATACGAGGAAACTAACACAAATTAACACAATTGGTGATCGTTTAACTCTACTTTTGTAGAGTTTTCACACCCCCAAGCTTAGAATTTTGTTAGTCCTCAAGCAAAACAATAGAATCCCAACATTCTCGCTTTAGCATGATATAATAAAAACAAACTTGCAAGTTGTGAAAAACAATTGCCAACTAAATTCTCAAAACATTGTCTCCATACTTGGTATCTTAATCATCCCAAGCATCATACTCAAGCATTTTCACTCATCAAACATTGATGGTTAAATTGAGTTTCTTATGTGTGTGTGTGCAGTCCAATCACCAAGCTTCACTAATCATCCGGATGAGATTATGCAAATAAGATCCTAGAATGATGAAACTTAGAAAATCATACTTCCACCCTCTCTCCACTAATGTAGGATGAACATGGATCGGCCAAGGTGGGGACTATGAACAAGGATAGAATAAACCAAAAACCTTAGATAATGATCAAATGCACCTCTAATTTCCTCAATGGATGCTAACACAAGGGCCACACTATGTATATTCCATGCCTCTTAAACCTTTCAACAAATTTGTTCAAACTTTTCAAATGATTTTCCTTTCATAATCACTTTATTTTTCTTTTCATGGCATTTTTTTTGGATAAAATAACCACCACCACCAATGCATGTACATTTCAATTCAATGCTTCACACACTTTATCTTGTAGAGACACATACCAACTTGGCCCGTAATCACATAAGTACTTAGAGAAGCAATCAATCACTATCCAAAGCACAAGGTGTGTTATTAAATGCATGGCTCAAAGGCTTTCATAGTCATGGGTTCATAGAACAAAATCACAAGGCTTAAACATCACTAGGCTCAAACACAGTGCTAAGAATACATTTATGTCAAGGTTAAGCTTGAAAAGCTCAAACAATCCAAACATGGCCTAAATCATCTCTACACACCAAGTCTAACCTAGGATTTTGCTTTGAGGGGACTTGATAATCAATCCTAAATCCCAAAACCTAGGACACTCACATTACATAATCCTTCTCTAAATGATCAAGCAAAAGTTACGCGAAAGGACCATGTATGTAACATCCCAAAAAGTATTTATTTAATTACAAATGATCATTTTATAATATTTTAGATTTTTGGAAATTTTTCTGGATTTTTCCAGAAACGTCGAATATTTTAATATTATTCCTCATTTTACGTATGTACCAAGCGGAACCAGAGAAATGAGATGTTCTCTCCGAGAACCTTGAACTATGGAAACGTCGACGGGGGATCTTACTAAACCCGAGGCCAGACACAGTTTGCAAGGTTTTATGTTTTTCAAGAAATTTTAACAGATAAAGTAATAAAACACTGCGAAGAAATTATTTGTCAAATTTGTTAATGCTGACTTCTGCCAACTATGACTATTGTCCAATAAATAATAACATATAATAAAAATCTTATCACATTGTTCAAAATTTACCTTGTGTCAAACCCCTTTAGCCTTATTTTCAAAATAAAAATTTAGTTAATTAAAAGCCCATTGTAGGAAGCTTCCAAGAAGTTTCCTATTTGACTCATTTTCTCTCTCTTCCCTCTCCACTCTTCTCTACGGCAGAGGCAATATGGGAAGCCCAAATATTTCCTCTCATCTTCCTAATATTTCATTCTCATTCTCTAAACCCCAAATACCCATTTCTCCATTTCCTCTCTTCTTCTTTTCTTTCTCCACCGAGCATCCACCCCTTTGGAAGACCATTTCCATGATTTGCTAAATCAAACCCATTTCCACTCATCTTCCACCACTCCAAGTTCTCTTTTGTTGATATCTCCTTGGTTCTTCTTCTTCTTCCTCTTCCATTTTTCCACCATTGAAGCTAAAGCTTGGAGCTTTAAGGTAAAGTCTTCAACTTTCTTCCATTTTTCTTGCTATTCTCGTTTCTCTTGGTCCCCTAGGTGACCAAGAACCCATTTTTCATGGTTTGAGTGGACATTGTGGAAGTCACTCACATTGGAGTTTTTCTTGAAGGGGGAAAACGAAAACTTAGGGTAAGAAGGAGTACCACCATTGTGTTGTCTTCCAAATAGGTAAGAGGAAGATGATCCTCCTCAACCAATCTTGGTCAAGGGAATGTCTTGTGTGTTGTTGTAGATGAGGGAATCCATATTGGATGACTCTCCTTGTCATATTGTGTTATTTCCATGATTTTTTAGTTGTTTGATTTGTGTGAATTATATGGATTTGTAATGTGTGTTTTGATGACATAAACCATGATTTGGATTATTAGTAAATGATTGTAAAACCTTGAGATTGGATGGGCCACGGTTCTGTAGAAATGGATTCTGCAGAACCCTTGTAAATGCACTAGCGCTCAGGCATTGTGCATAGAGCGTCTAGGCGCTCATTGCCCAGAGAATTTTTCCTGTAACGCGGCTTGGTTAGCACTCAGGCGCTTCGTGTTCAGCGCTTAGGCACTCAACCAGCGCCCAGGTGCTACAGATATAGCGCCCAGGCGCTACAGATATGGCGCCTAGGCGCCCATAGCAGAATCAGCTGGATAATTGTGAAATGATACTAAAACTTCCATATGATGATATTACAAAAAAAAGGGGTAAATAATAAAATAAAGCAAGGAACTGGATTTGCTAAGGGAATTCCTCTAGAAAGAGAAATTTTATGAGAATAGACTACGTTAAGAAATTCAATCGATTATGGAAACTTACTTAGTGATGGATACTTGTAAGAATGGCAAATCTTGAATAAGAATGCATAATGGACCTTGAAAATGTATTATCTTATTTGATTTCAATATTATGATATTGTGGGACCATATGAATGACCAATGTTGTGTTGATGCCTATTTGAGCCAATTGTGGCATATTATGGAATAGTATGTGATGTTGACCATACATGTTCATGCATAGAGTCTTATGCATTGTGAATGTCCTGTGGACTGTTGTAAGGCCGAGTTGCCTAGGAGATTGAACACACCTTGATGCGGGTGCGAATAGACTAGTGTAGGTCGTGTTATGACCTTGGGAGCATCGGGGTGCGGGTCCTTCACAGTGGGCAGTTGGTAGCTCTTCTGTCCGTGGGGCAAACCGATGCAAATGCACCGACGATCCGGACCGAGACACTGTCCTATGTCATGATTGAGCGTGGACTGTCTGTACAATGCCTATATGTGCATGTAGAAAACTGTTGAGTTTTAGCACCTTGGCCTCGGCAGCTGAGTTACAGACACGTCTCCTGATCTTTCTCTCTGATTGTTTGAGTCTAGCTCCATGGAGTAGGAAATTTGAATACCGTATGCATGTGCATCACAAGATATTTTACTGTTAATGACTACTACCCTATGTGAATTTGAACTGTTGTATTATTATTATGAAAAATGACTGCCTGGAGCTGTTTACTTACTTACAGATGTACTATCTGCCTATTATTGTTGTTATTATTTTTTGGACTGTTATATGGGCGCTATGCGCCATATTATTCCTGGCTGCCATAATTGGTAATGATGGTAGGATGTCTTACCTCTTTTTTGTGTATCCATTATTTGCTGCCTGTGTGTATACTGTATCTACTGAAGACAACGGCACGGAAGCTGAAGCTCCAGATTTTCCTGGCTTCTGGCCTGAGCAAGACTAGTATGCGCTGATTTCTGGGTGACGTGCATCTGACCTTCCTTGGAGGGCCAGAGTGCTGGCACATCAACCTGAGCTCTGACCGCTGTGTCTATATGGGAGATGTATCGATTTCCCTTGCCTGGAGACGTCATGAGGCGCCGATCCTCACCTCCCATGTCAACCTGCGGCTGGAGTTCTACTTACCCATCCGAGAGATGTGGGGTGACCATTACTACACCCCTTGGGAGGACTCTTTTGATTCTACTGCTCGGGCTCCTGCCCGTAGTTCTGTGGTTCCCATGGAGGTTTCCTCTGAAGAGGAGGATCCTGCTGAGGATCCGGACATGGTCCCTCCTCCTCTGAGGGACTGATGTTACTAGTAGCTGCTGATGGCTACCAGTGTTTTATTTTGGGGGCCTAATGTATTACTTTTGGTGGGCTGTGTATTTTGATATTTCTGGTGGATGTATATGTAAAATCCATAGGCAGGTATAGTTTAGCTTTTTGGAAATTTCCAAGCTGTATCTAAAATATATTTGGCATCTAAATATATATGTATATGTATGTTATTCAGATGTGGGTTTCTGTTTATTGTTTTATTCTTACCGTTATTCATATTCTGCATTGTTAAAAAGGAAAAAAAAATATACCGCCAATTTTACTCATGTATTAAAGTACTAAGCAAGTTAATTTTGAACTAAATGAATCGGGTCTTAATTGTTTCAAAATTTATTTTCCGCATTTCCTTCTTTTCATTTATGTTTAATGATGTGACGTTCCCTCTCCAAAAAGGGGCGTTACAATGTGCAAAAAGATAAGCTACTCAACTTAACCATTCAACTTGCTCAACAAAATCAACACATTTCAAACAACACTTAGGATTCAAAAAAGTCAAGCACGTCAACAATTCAATCTTATCATGGGGTTGGAAAACCATTTAACATAACATTACAAGTTCAATCCAAGGCTTTTCCATACAAAAATCACATTTCCCTTCAAACATCCCAACACACCCCCAAACTTAAAAGCTCACATTGTCCCTAATGTGACACAATTACAAACAGCAACAACAAGAAGACACAACACTAATACTAGAAAATAAAAGACAACCTAAACATCAACAACCAACTATAAGAAAGAAAAGAAAATAAAACTCCCTTAAGTGGTGATGAAGCACTAGTCAAAGCGTACATGATCTTCCATGTCCTCATCCGTATCTGGTTCGGGTAGAGGCATTGAAGGATAGTGCTCCATGTCCATGTTCATCTAAATAGCCATTGCTCACATCATCTTGGATAACACATTTGCTTGACCCTCTTAGCGAGCAAAATGACGACCTTGTCGGTGCTCCATCCTTTCTTGGCGTTGAACCATACGCTCTTGACGCTCATCCAAATGAGTCAATCGTTGATCTACAGTCAACTCGGTCTGAGGTGGTGGAGGTGGTGGAAGAGGCAGAGATGAACTAGCACCTTTTGTGGAAAGGATCTTCATGAGGTGGAGGCACAAGTCATTGTCCATTAGGCTCCTGAGGTATACTCTTTCTTCATCTATTCCCCATATAACTCTGGCTTGCTCACACAAAGAAGTAATAAGTGTAGGGAACCAAATGTTGTGATGGGCAGAAGTAGCAGTTTGGAATATGGCATTATGAATGACTTTACCCACATTAATGGTGTAACCATTTAAAATGGTATGGATCTTGATGGCTCTCTCCCTTGTGACATGATTCCTATGTGTGGTGGGGGCTAACCTTGTAGCAACAAAGTATAGCTACACCTTAGCATATGGCAATAAGGAATTAGTTGGAATGTTGTAAATCTTATCATGATTCTCACTCCATTCAGTGCCAGGATGAGCAATAAGTGTCAACATCTCAATCAAATCAAGTTCTCCAGCTTTAAATATGCTATAATTATCATTTGGAATGCAAGGCAAACCATACATAGTGTTGATAGCTTTACTAGAGAATAAAACTTTTTTACCTCAGACGAAAACCTTATCATTCTCATGCTCTGGAGCATTTGCATAGAACTCTCGTACAACCGGCATGATAGCTATGTGGGGGTACAAGCAAAATTGCACCCAACTTCATGACTTAATGGCTATGTGCAATTGGAGGTTCCTCTTTGGAGTTACTTGAAGCATCCTCTCTTGAATTATGTACTTGTGCTTAGCATTATTGTTGAACCTCCTCCAAGCATCTTTTGAGACAAACTTAGTCTCATCATAAGCATTGGTGCTACTAGTGGCACCCTTGGTGGTCATTGACTTTCTCTTTGGAGCCATGAGAAATCAAACACAAACACCCAAAACTCCTTCCCACTTAGAATCAAATGGGGCTATGGTGAATTTAGGAGAAATTTGAGAGTGGAGGGGTGGTTGTTGTGTTGGGTGGAGGTTGGTAGAAGGGGGGCTGGGTTTGGTTGGCTTAAGAGACGGTGGGAAATAGTGGTCACGAGTTGGGTGAGGGAGGGAGGGTAAGGAGTTATAGGATGGAGTGGAATGGAAAAAATGGAGTGGGGAAGTGGTGGGTTTCGTGGTGGTGATAGAGTGAACGTGGAGGTGATGGGGAGGATGTGGAGGTGATGGAGAGGAAGGAAGCTGGTTACAATGGTGGGTGTCGTAAAAATGGAAGAAAATGGCTAGAAAAATGGCTGAAAAATCAATGCTCCTTGTCGAAAAAAATAGAGGATGAAGGTAGGGAGAGATGAGATGGTGTGAAATATGAGTGAAATGAGGACAAAAAAGAAGAAGTTGTACTTGTTGGAATGCTTGGATGGAAGCAAAAGTGACAATGGGAGGAATGATGGGCAACAATGGAGGAAGGCTTAGAAGGTGAGAATGGGTATGGTGTTTTGGGTGTTTTGGGGGTGAAACTGCTGATGAGAAAGAGGGGATAAAAGGGGCTTAAGCCCTAACATTCACACAATCAGATTTTTTTTTTTAATTGCGTACAGGTATGTCACGGCCTTGGAGAAGTGTGTCGCAGCCTCCTGCATGTTAAGGAGTCCCCCTGCCACACTATGTCACGGTCTCAGAATTAGATGTTGCGACTTCCTGTGTGTTAAGGAGTCTACCTGCCATACTATGTCGCGGCCTCACAAGAGGATGTCACGGCCTCCTAGGTGCAACCTTACCAAAATGATGATTTCCACATTTCTTTCATCTAAGTCACCCTTTATGAAGTCTAAACACCAAATGGCACTTGGAACACTTGGAAATTAGCTTGTGTGTTACTCAAAACCACTTGAAGGAACACTTACAACATCAACAACAAAAGACTTAGACTTTAAACACAAAAATTATCAATCAACAAGTACCAAACTGAGAATTAAGAGCAGAAAGGATTAAGAGCTTGGATTGCCTCCCAAGTAGCGCTTGATTTATAATCATTGGGTTGACTTTGATGCCCTTTTCAATTGAGATTGATATAGGTTGTTGAGGATGTGCTTCGATCAAAGTCACTTCCCCAATATTTCTTTAATCTCTGGCCATTAACCAAAAATATTCTCCCTTCCTTCAAATCCTTGACTTCAATTGCACCACTTGCTAACACTTTTGTTATCAAGAATGGTCTGGACCACCTTGATTTGAGTTTTCCAGGAAAGAGCTTTAACTGGGAATTAAATTAGAGCACATATTGTCCTGGTTCAAAATTCTACTCTAAGATCTTCTTGCCATGCCACTTCTTCATCTTTTCTTTATAGATCTTGGCATTTTCATAAGCTTCTCTTCTGAATTCTTCCAAAGCATTAAGCTCAAGTAGTCTTTGCTCCCCTGCAGCCTTCATATCAAAATTGAGCTTTTTGATTGCCCAATAAGCTTTGTGTTCAAGTTCCATAGGAAGATGACAAGCTTTTCCAAACACTAGCTTATATGGAGAAGTACCAATGAATAATTTGAAAGTAGTCCTATAAGCCCAAAGAGGATCATCCAATCTCTTGGACTAATCTTTCCTGCTTGGACACACTGTCTTCTCTAATATCCGCTTGATCTCCTTATTTGACACCTCAGCTTGTCCACTAGTTTGTGGATGATAGGTAGTAGTAATTCTATGCTTGATGTCATATTTAGCAAGAAGAGCTTCCATGTACTTATTGTAAAAGTGTGATCCTTCATCACTTATAATTGCCCTCGAAGTTCCAAAACGTGTGAAGATATTCTTATTCAAGAAATTCATCACAACTTTGGAATCATTAGAAGGCAATGCAAACGTTTTAATCCACTTAGACATATAGTATACAACAACCAAGATGTATTTATTTCTATAAGATGGAATAAACAAACCTATGAAATCAATGCCCCACACATCAAACAATTCAACCTCAAGAATAGCTCGCAATGGAATCTCATGTCTCTTGGAAATGTTGCCCACTCTTTGACATTTATCACAACTCATAACAAATCTATGGGCATCTTTAAATAGAGAAGGCCAATAAAAGCCACATTGAAGTACCTTGGTAGCTCTTCTATCACTTGCATGGTGTCCTGCATAGGGAGAAGAGCGACAATTGTAAACAATATAAAAAAATTATTCTTCAGGTACACACTTTCTTAACATTTGGTCCGCACACTTCTTGAATAACTGAGGCTCATCCCAATAGTAAAAGCGCACTTCATGTAAAAACCTCTTCCTTTGTTGTGAAGATAGATCTGGAAGGAATACACCACTTACTAGATAATTCACAAAGTCTGCATACTATGGAGATTTCACCTCCTTAACCACCAAGAGTTGCTCATCAGGAAAAGTGTCATTAGTCAACACATCATCAGAAACAAACATGCTCTAGCCTAGATAAATGATCAGCAACTTGATTCTCCATCCCTTTTCTATCTTGAATCTCAAAGTCAAATTCTTGTAATAGAAGTATCCACCTAATGAGCCTTGGTTTGGAGTCTTTCTTACTAATCAGATATCTTATAGCTGAGTGATCAGTGTAGACAATTACCTTTGCTCCAGCTAAGTATGACCGAAATTTATCAAAAGCAAACACCACAGCGAGTAACTTTTTCTCCGTAGTGGTGTAGTTGATTTGAGCATCAATGGGGGTCTTTGGCCCAAGACGGCTCCAACAGCATAATCACTTGCATCGCACATGAGCCTAAAAGGAAGAACCCAATCTGGTGCAATGATGACAGGGGCAGTAATCAACCTCATCTTCAACTCCTTAAAGGCTTTAAGACACTCATCATCAAATCAAAAAGGTGTGTCCTTCTCCAACAAATTGCATCGCAGTTTGGAGATTTTAGAGAAATCCTTGATGAAACGTCGATAGAAACATGTATAACCAAGAAAACTCCAAATTGCCTTAACTGAAGAAGGGCATGGTAGCTTGTCAATTCCTTCAATTTTTGCTTTGTCCACCTCAATACCTTTATTTGACAACTTGTGGCCAAGAACAATGCCATCTTATACCATGAAATGACATTTTTCCCAATTAAGCACTAAATGGGTTTCTTCACATCTTTTCAACACCTTGGCCAAGTTCAACAAGCATTCATCAAAAGAATCACCAAAAATAGAAAAATCATCCATGAAAATTTTCAAGAACTTCTCCGTCATATCAGAAAATATAGCCATCATACACCTTTGAAAGGTGGCAAGAGCATTACACAATCCAAATGGCATTCTCTGAAAAGCAAACGTACCACATGGGCAAGTGAAGGTAGTCTTCTCTTGATCTTTTGGGGCTATAGCAATTTGGTTGTAGCTCGAAGAACCATCCAAGAAATAATAAAACTCTTTCCCCGCCAATCGGTCAAGCATTTGATCAATGAAAGGAAGCGAAAAATGATCCTTCCTTGTGGCCTTGTTTAGCTTTCGGTAGTTTATACATACTCTCCATCCCGTGACTGCTCTTGTTGGAATCAATTCATTGTTGTCATTCGCAACCACAGTCATACCACCTTTCTTAAGCACACATTGGACCGGACTTACCCAAGAACTATCTGAAATGGGGTAAATGATGCTGGCATCCAACCACTTGATGATCTCTTTCTTCACCACATCTTTTATGACAGGGTTTAGCCGACATTGATGCTCAATTGAAAGTTTACATCCATCTTCCATCAAGATTTTATGTATACAAAATGATGGACTAATCCGTCTCAGATCCGCAATTGACCAACCCAAAGCCTTTTTATGTGCTCTCAAGATTCTAAGAAGTTTCTCAACTTACAAGTTTGATAATGAAGAAGAAACCACAACCGATAAAGTGGAGTTCTCACCAATGAACTAGTATCTCAAGTGTGAAGGCAGTGGCTTGAGCTCCAATACTGACGGTTGTTCAATAAAAGGTTTTGGAACTTCTTTTGAACTAGATGCTAGATAACTTGGGTAAAGAATCCAACCACTTCACAATCTCAAGCACTTCTGCACTACTCTCCAGAGAAGCCAACCCACACAACGAAGCATCCAAAGGATCAACTTGAGAAACTACAAAAACATCTTCAACAACATCATCAAGCACTCTTATACACATACATTCTTCATTATCCGCAGAGTGTTGAATTGCCTTGTATATATTAAAAGTTACCTTTTGATCTTGGACCCTCATAGTAAGCTCTCCTTTTTACACATCCATTAAAGTCCTTTTAGTTGCGAGAAAAGGTCTCCCAAGTATGGTTGACACCTCACGGCCCTCTTCTATATCCAACACAATGAAGTCTGATATGAATTTATCAACTTTTACAAGCACATCCTCTATAATTCCCCTAGGAAAAACATATGATCTATCCCCCAATTGGAGAGTGATCGATGTAGGCTTAGCTTTTCCCAATCCCAACTTTTGAAAAATAGACAATGGCATCAAATTAATACTTGCTCCCAAGTCACATAATTTCTTACCAAAGAAATGGCTCCCAATGGTGCATGGAATAATGAAGCTTCCGGGGTCCTTTAGCTTAGGAGGTAGCTTGTTTTGAAGGATAGTGCTACATTCCTCCGTCAATGCAACCGTCTCAAACTCACCCAACCTTCTTTTCTTGGATAGGATGTCCTTCATAAATTTCACATAACTTGGCATTTGCTCTAATGCTTCCGCAAATGGTATGTTGATGTGAAGCTTCTTGAACACTTTTAAGAATTTCTTGAATTGGGACTCATCCTTGTACTTTTGCAACCTTTGAGGAAACGGCAGAGGCAAAGGAGGTAAGGGTGTAGGTTGAACTTCTTCTTGAACTTGTTTTTCCTTCTCCTGTTCCTTTTGAAGCTCATTTTGAGGGGTGGGTACCTTTTCTGGATTAACAACTACTGTCTTACCATTTCTAAGAATGATTGCACTACAATTCTCCCTGTTCTCTTATTTCAGATTAGGCTCAGTGTTACTAAGAAGACTACCAGGAGGGCGGTTGTTTATAATCGCCGCCAGTTAGCCCACTTGATTCTCCAAATTTCGAAGACAGGCCGCTTGGCTTTGGATCATTGCATCATTCTTGGCCATATATTGCATGGACATATCTTCTAAAGATGGCCTCTTCTCTTGTTGAGGAGCATTGTTTGGTTGATTAAAACCCGGAGAAGGCCCTTGAGCTCTCGATGAAGAAGCATTTTGATTCTGACTCTAGGTAAAATTAGGATGATTCTGTCATCCTGGGTTATAAGTGTTGGCATATGAATTGTTTTTCAGTTGAGTAAAACATCCAACAAAGTTCACAGCCTTAGAATTCATATTACACTACTCAGAAGAATGTGCATCTCCATAATAATGGCATGTAACAAAGGTACTTTGCTGAGATTAAACACCTAAACCATCAAACTTCTGTGAAAATGTAGAAATATGAGCACTTGAAGTTGTGAAAGCATCAACCTCAAAGATTCCAGCAGCTTTTCTTGGACCTTGCCTCTCCGAAGGCCATTGAATATTATTGGATGCCATCATATCCAATAGATTAAATGCTTCATCTTCAGATTTACTCATAAGTGCCCCACTTGCTGTAACATCAATGGTAGTTCTCAATGGCCCGTTCAAAGCAGTATAGAATGTACACACCTGGAGCCACTTATTAATACCATGATGAGGGCATTTGCGAAGAAGATCTTTATATCAGTCCCAAGCTTCATAGAGTGACTCAGATTCATACTGAGAAAAATAAAAAATCTCTTTCCTAATTTGAGCTGTCTTGGACAGGGGAAAGAACCTCTCCAAGAACTTGTGAGCTAATTCATCCCAAGTAGTGATAGACCCCTCAATTAAAGAATGAAGCCAACTCTTGGCTTTGTCACACAATGAGAAGGGAAATAACTTCAACCGAATAGCATCTTCAGACAGCCCATTGTGCTTGAAAGTATCACAAATTTCAAGAAAATTCCTAACAAGATCGTTCAGATCCTCGTTAGGCAAACAACAAAATTGGACAAATGTCTGGATCATTTGAATAATGGCTGACTTGATTTCAAAGTTGTTAGCCTAAATAGCTAGTCTTCGAATGCTAGAGTTAAGATCTTGAACTTAAGGGATAGCATAATCCCGCAAGGATCTTGTACCTCATTCTTTCGCCATTGGTGATGGATTACCCACTGCCTCTTGTCGTTCTCTTCTAATATGTCTAATAGTTCTCTCTATTTCTGGATCAAAATCAACAAGTTCAAGTTTTCGGGTGCGTCTTATGTAACAATGAAGAGTACCTAAAAAACAGAAGAGTTCCAATAGAACAATTAAGCAAAATGGGAAATTAAAAACCTTAAATAAAAGTAACAAGTCTAAATTATTAGCAAAGTGATTCACAAACTAATATTAGCAAGCAAAATTAGCAACTAGTCCCCAGTAACGGCGCCAAAAACTTGATGAGACGTTTCATGCAAGTATACACATCGCTCAAGTAATAAAGTGAAAAGTATGAGTTGAACCCACGAGCATTAGAACTAATGTTCTAACTAAGTATTAGTATAGGAGACTTTACTAATATCCAAACAACAATAAATTGATGTGAAAAGAATAACAACTTAGAGTAACCTAACTTGAAATAAAAATAAGCAAGTAATAAAATTGATTAAGTATCAAATTCTCACAATGGTAAAAACCTAGGATTGTAACCCTTCTTGATATTCCACTTGGATTAAATCATACTCATTAGACCAATCAGTGTTACTTGAAGAATTATTCTAGAACTCTAATGTAAACATACCCCTCTCCCGATGGCAATATATTCTTTCCCTCTTAATCAACACATAATATCCCTATTAGAATCAATTAACAAAGAAGCATTATATCGAACAAGTTCTATTCAAGATTACACATGGTCCTAAGCATATCTCTATGTCTTCGAACAAAACCCCCAAACTCAACCCTAGAGGTGGAAGTTCATTTGTCACCCATTCTAGTTCTAGGTTCAATTTCCCTTTGCCAAGTTCAAATCAAACCCAAATATCTACCAATTGGTAGCCAATCAATCAATAGCATAAAACATAAGAATGGATAAAAACTTCTCATAACATTGAAATGGGTAAACAAACATTTAATAATCCAAACTATATATCAATAGGAGTTACAATCCTAGAAACAAATTTAGCTCATGTTCAACATTTGGGGATAATCAATCAAAGCAAATATTACATCCATCAAAGCCAAAACACAGAGAATGAGAAAACCCCGAAAGAAACCCAAGAGAAATTATGAAAAAGATGAAGAACAAGGTAGCTCCAATGGTGGAATGTAAGCAAATCTTCAAGAACTTCCTTGTTGCCAAAACTCCAAATCCAGTTTTTCTGGGTTTCTTGAGGTCATCCACTGCTGCTCAAGCTCAGAGAATATAAGGAGAATGTTAGGGAATCAATCTTCCTCAAAATATGTGTCCTACCTCATTACAAACCCTCTTTTTAGAGTCAAAATGACGTAGCAGAATTTGACAGGATGTCGTGGCCTCCTGATAGTGTGCCGCAGTCTCCTAGTTCGCAAATTTGTATGATGCGCAAAGTCACAGCATTGTGTCGTGACCTTAGAAGAGGATGTCGCAGCCTCCTGCAAGAGTGCTCCCTAAACTGATATACTATGCCTAGGCATAGTTTAGGAGGCCAAGGCATGGTATATGACTTCCATTCAAACACTTTTTCGTCACCAAAATGCAACCAATACTTGACTTCTTAGGCCCCCTAATCTTGTTCCCTCAATTCAATGATCTTTCTTGAGCTTTCACATTCTTCCTTTTCTTCAATTCTCTTCTTCAAAGCTTTATCTCAATTCTTCCAACTCCTCATGAATCATGGAATTCAACCACCTATCAAGCAGGAAAATCAAGTGAGTACTAATTCCAAAAATATTTCATTAAAACTTATTAATATTAACCAAAAGAGTTCTCAGTAGGTTCCAACTCCACTAAAGCTCCTACAATCAACTTCAAGCTCAATATATCAAGAAAATACGGGGAAACTAACACAAACTAACACAATTGGTGATCATTTAACTCTACTTTTGTAGAGTTATCATTTGTGTTCTTAATGATGACTTTCTTCAGTTTTTCTTTTGAATTTGAATTTGCCATGTATGACTAAGTTTCTTATTTGGTTAAGGGAAGATGAAACCCTAGTTTTGATTATGTGATTCTTCCATATTCCTTTATATTCAATACAATTATGTTCTTATTCATATGTTTCTGCTCTTAATTTGGTATAAAGGTTTTTATACTCTTCACTATTTTTGAAAGTAGTAAAACTAAGATTATTATACGCAATTGGGGTGGTATGATTAGTGAAACATATGATTTGAGTAATTCAATCTCAGTGTGTGATTGGACCTTAGTGTGATTGGTTTTATGAATCTTAATGCAATCATTAATTAGGTGTAAAAGCGATTGCTTTATAATTAACTAATGATTAGGGCTTGATTTGAGTAGTTACTAAATTAACCAAAACTTAAGGAAAATAGAGAATTAATCTGACAATCACATGATAACATAATTGGTTATATTCGTATAAAGGATATGTAGGTTAGCATTATTGTATAAATCTAGTGGTGAATTTCATCTCTTAACCAATATCTCTTAATTGGTAATTTAAATCGTATTTACTGTTATTGCTTTCAATTTAATTTTTTTCTTATAGTTTTAACAAACAAACCCTTTTTTTACTGTTTATTATTTTTAGAGTTTAAATTAGGATTCAGTTACTAGTGCCAATTGAATTAGTTCTCTATGGATCGACCTTTACTAACTATAACTGGTTGCGAGGTTTTTATATTTTTTGTGGAACTTGGCAACTGATTTCGATCTTAATTTTTAATCACAATCTAGAGGACACCAAATTTTGGCACCGTTGCCGAAGAACTAATTTTCCAATTGCGCTATTAAATTGTTTCCTATTTTTCACTATGTTTTCATTCCAATTTTTAAATACTTTAATTAATTTTTTCTAACTTTTTGCAAGTGTTTATGTCTATTGAAGGGTTTGACGAGAAATTGAGGAATCTTGGGCGTTACTTTAATCAAGTCAACTCACATCCTCAGTTTCCCTTCCATCCATCTAATTTCCAATTCACGCCTACTAAGATTGAAGTTTCCCACCACATAGATCTATCAAGTTCTGAGATATCTGAAGAGATGTCTAAAGAAGTGGTGATGGCAGAATCTACATTAAGGATGTTGGGTGCTCCAAACTTAGACCAATAGCCTCTTTGCATAGAAATTCCAAAAAATGAAGGGGGCATTTGAACTGAAGTCGCCTAATCCATCTTTTTTCATCTTTTAATGGATTAGCCAAGGAGGACCCTAACAAGCACTTGAAGGAGATCCATGCGGTTTGTTCTAGCAAGAAGCCTACAGGAATTCCAATAGAACAAGTCAAGCTCAGAGCTTTTCCATTTTCATTGAAAGATTCTGCAAAAGAGTGATTATACTACTTGCCACCCGGATCCATCCAGTCATGACAAGACATGGCTCAGGCTTTCCTCGAAAGATACTTTCCTGCCTCAAAGGCCGCAACAATTAGAAAAGAAATTTGTGGTATTCAACAAATGCATGGGGAATCACTTCATGACTATTGGGAAAGGTTTAAGAGATTGTGTGCTAGCTGCCCTCAACATCAAATTAATAGGCAACTTCTGATTCAATACTTCTATGAGGGTTTACTAGTGATGGATCGTAACATGATTGATGCTGCTAGTGAAGGAGCTTTGGTTGATAAGACTCCTCAAGAGGCTAGGAACTTGATATCAAGGTTGGCTGCAAACACTTAAAAATTCTTCACCAAGAATGACACTAGAGTGAGAGCAGTTAAAGAGGTAGAAACAACCAGTTTGCAGCAACAAATGACCCAGTTGACTGCCATGGTTCAGCTGTTAATGGATAATGAGAAAGCGCTAGTAAATGCTTGTGGGAATTGTTGTTCTTCTAGACATCCCACTGATATGTGTCCTACCCTACAAGAGGACACAAATGAGGTAGAGGTAAAGGTAGCAGGGGGATATTCTGGACCTTCCAAAAATTATAATCCCTACTCTAATATATATAATCTAGGGTAGAGGGATCATCCTAACTTTAGCTATGGAAAGTAGCCCCAGAATTAACCTCCAGCTTTTGGACCTCCAAGATGTCAACAAAGGCAAGCACCTTTCCCTCAGAGACAACAACAACAAGTTCAAGCTCCTAGGCAACCTGAGCCTTCGTTGGAGGAGTTAATGAGACAAATGGCCACCAATAACATTCAATTTCAACAAGAAACAAGGGTCACTATCAATAACTTGTAGAACCAAGTGGGCCAGTTAGCCACAGAAGTGGGAAGATTCTAGTGTTATCACATTGAGAAGTGGGAAGATGTTAGATGAACCTACATCTTCTCTACCGGTCACTAAAGAGACAGATCTAGAGCCTAAAGAAGTAGATGAAGAGGGACAAAATTCTAAAGCCCCTAAGGTAAGTATTCCTAAGCCACTTCCTAAATATGTCACTAGGGCCTCTTTTCCTAGTAGATTGGTTAAGAATAAGAAAGATGAAGTGGATAAAGAGATCTTAGAGACCTTTAGGAGAGTGAAAGTTAACATTCTTTTGTTAGATGCCATTAAGTAAGTACCTAGATGTGCCAAGTTCTTAATAGAATTATGAACTAATCAAAAAAAGTTAAAAGGTACTGAAAGGGTCCTAGTGGGAGCGAATGTCTCAGTTGTAATTAAAAAGAAACTCCTAACTAAGTGTAAGGATCTTGGCACATTCATCATACCATACACTATAGGTAACACTGGGTTTGAGAGGGCAATGCTAGATTTAGGTGCATTCATAAATGTTACGCCTTATTCCATCTATACATCTTTATATCCAGGTCCTTTAAAACCAGCTGGTGTTATTATACAATTGGCTAATAGATCTAACGCATACTTAAAGGGTATTGTTGAAGATGTTTTGGAGCAGGTGAATGAATTAGTCTTTTCGGTGGATTTCTATGTGCTAGACATGGAGGAGGATAAATCCCCCAACTCTGCTCCTATCTTGTTGGGGAGATCATTCTTGAAGACCACATGGACAAAAATTGATGTGCACTCAAGGACTTGACTATGGAATTTGATGGGGAATTGATCAGATTCAATATTTTTTAGGCTATGAGATACCCGAGTGATGTGCAATCTGCCTGTTTGATTAACTCCTTTGATGTTGTTGATTCCTTAATTTTTCTAGATTTTGAGTCTAATCATTTTAATACTTTTGATACAGTATTGACTCGCAACTTAGATGTACAGGAAGAGAAGAGAGATGATGAAGGAGAGCCATAGAGTGAAGCCATTCATGATATAATAGTAGCCTTGCATGAGCTCTCTTCCATTTCAGAAAGATATGAGCTTTCGTATGTTGAGCTACCAATTACTAATAATGCTCCTAAACCTTCAATTGTGCAGGCACCAAAGTTGGAATTGAAGGAATTACTTGACCATTGTAACACCCACCGTAGGGCATTACATTTTCGACTAAAAACTTAAAAACTTGAAAAGTCATTTCATAAAAGCTTTGAGTTCTAAAATGTGGATTTTAAAAATTCCTTTTTGTTGCCAATATAAACTTACCAAATATATAAGTAATATAGAAAATAAACTGAACTGATTAATACACATTATATTGATACCACATAATATTCAACAACATTTAAAACATAACTTACAGACTCCTGAAACAGTAGTAAACCCAATAATGAGTCCTACTTAATAGCACGGTAACAACACTAATGAGAAAACTCAACATACTTGTTCTGTTTCTCCATCAAACTGCTCACTATTGAAAACTTAGAAGATCACTCCTCGACGCCGTCACCAACCTCAGAACATTGCCTCTAGTTGAGTTTAGGAAACTCGTTTTGCCTATTATACAAATTTTAACAATACAAACACAACAAAACAATACAGCAAAGAGGTGAGATGCCCCTTCACCAATACCAGTACGGCAGCAAAGAATGATACGAATGACAAAATCATTCCATACACACAGATATCACAAATATAATCATGTTATCAATTTACAAATAATCCCAATAAACATATATTGTAATAAAATGAACAGCAATAATATTACCATAACAGATATAACAATTGATACAATAAACTATATACTCACATCATGCATAATAACTCACATTGAATATAAATAACCACATTAAGATGCAGACCACATATGCAAATATACACAGACTCATTCCTACTCCATGGAGCTAAAACACAGACATCAAAGAGAATGATCCGAAAAGATCTGTCAGTACCTCAGGCTGCCCAACCAAACTATTACACTGTCCAACGTCGTGTCTATAGCCCACAGTCCAAAACATCATGTAGTAGCACACAGTCCAACCACGTCATGCACTATACGCATTGTACTAAATAGTCTCCCCAAGATCTTGATTAAGAATAGTGCATGTCGAGATCATTAGTGTGTTGCCAGTTACCACAGCCCAGAGGAGCTACCAACTGTCCACATGTGGAATACTCCACACACTAATGCCTCCAAGTCCACTCGATGAATCACACTACGCTTATCACATCGACAATACGATGTAATTCATCTCGTCAATTAATCGCCAATTTCAACCAAATTGACACGACTCTCAATGCATGAATAAGAACCATAATTACAGAATTACCCTTACTCTCAAAATGTCACCATATTTGCAAAAACACCCTCAATCTCAATATTCTCAAATATAGTACGTCCCTACTTGATAGTACCATATCTCAACATGTCCGAGTCCACCACTTTGGCCCGACAGCAAAACTCACTGTTCCAATTAATCGCATAGAAATTTTATCGCATTTTCACAATCGCGTCACCTTTTTCAAAACGTTTTTAAATCGTGTAAATATTTTTCAACGTTTTAAATATCGCGTAGTATTTTTAAATCATTTTCTCAATTGCATAGCTTAAAATTCTTATTTTAAAATACGCGTAAGCTATTTCTAGTATTTCTCAGCTATGTATAATATTATCTTTACGTTCAAATTTTATATTGAAACTTCCTCTATTATTAGTCCATTTTAATTAATTTTGGTGACATTTTATCTAGAAAATTCATTAAGTGATATTTTCTACGTTTCCATCAAAAATTTACCTTTCTTAGTCATAACTAATAATTACATCTCGAAACTTGCTCACGCTCTTCAAAACTCAATGAGTGAGTTATACGTTAGTACTTTTCAAGTGTTCAATTTATTTCTCCTCCATACTTAATTTCTCTAATTAAATTCTAAAAATTAAATTGCTTTCCATTGTTTATCCAAAAATCCATTTAATTAAGTTCTCATTAAATTAATTTCATAAGTCCATACTTTTAAAATAGTTTTGGATTAAAAACATCATAAGTAAGCCCAAAAATCGTTCTATGCTTTATAATTCATCCCTAATTATTTTCATGCATTTAATCTCTTGTAAAACTCTTAATCTAATTTATTTTTATTAGATCATCTAGTCCATAGTTAGAAAATAATTTTGGATCAAAGGTATATGGCATGTTGGCCGAAATTCTGCATGTCCTTATAATTCATCTTAAAATTATTTTTCATCCTCTAAATCATTGAAAAATCCATTAATCCAATTAAATCATTTAGGTCATTATTTTAGAAAATGGTTGAGAACATTTTAGTCCTCTTTGGTGATGATGGAGCCGTAACCTCCCTTGTGTTCTTTGGAACACTCATTCAAATCCTCACATATTATTCACATCTTACAATAATTATCATGCATCTATGAACACATACCATATATTAAAGCAATCATAAAACACATACCATATATTTTAAAGCTATAAACATGCTTGCACACATAATTAATCACAAATAGAAAAGACATTAAACATGCACACATAATCAATCACAAATAGAAAAGACATTAAACAACCAAGTGAATGAATCCTTATGGATTCTTCACCACCAACACATCCATTCCTCACCACCAACACATGGTTGATGAGGGTAATCTCCCTCTTACCTCTTGGTGAAACCTTCAAAGCTTCTTGTATGTCCTCTTGTTGTCTCCTTCAAGATGAACTTCAACCACCAAGTGCTTCTTGAAAATCAAAGAAAACATGAAATATTAATATCTAAGGCTTGAATAAGAAAAACCATGGATTAAGATATGGTTTAGAACTTTGAATCTATGATTAGAAGAGGATATATAGAATTTCACCATTTATCCTTCAAACTTAGATCTTAGAAAAAGTGCTTGAAGATGGATGATTTGGAAGATGGTCTCAACATGAAAGTTCCTTAGAATTGCATGGAGATTCAAGATCTAAGGTTGTTTAGAATTATTGAAGCTTGGAAGGTGATTTTGTGGTGGTTGACCGTGAGCTTCTATAGAGAGGAAATGTGAGGGTTATGTGTTTGGCTTTGAAAGAACTCCTTGAAGATAGGTGATTTTGGTCAAGACTCCAACTACAAAGTGTCTTGAAACAAGGTAAGGATTCAAGATATATGGTTGGTGTAAATTATTGAAGAGTGATGGTAGAACTATGGCCCCTTGGTCGTGAGCTTGGAGAAGAAAAAGATAAGAGCTTTTGTGTTCTTTGTTTTATAGGAAGATGGAAATGAATGAATCTTGAGAAATTCCTAACATGAAAGTGTCTTGGATTAATGGGAGGATTCAAGAAATGATATTGGTAGGAATTATAGAAATTTGGAGAGTGGTTCTTGAATGCTTAGCCGAATCTATGGAGGGAGAGAAAGTGAGAGAGTTTTGTGTATATCTTTTGGCTTCTTGGATAGAGATGAATAAAAGATGAGCAAGTATAGAAATTTGGCCTCCAAGAGTGTTTGGTCATGGAACACGAGGAGAGAAAAAGGTGAGAGCTTCTTTCCAAAGTTGAAAATGAACCAAAACCCTCTTATTTATAGACTTCATGAAAAAGATGAAGGCTTAGGATATTTTGATCAAGATATTTTTCGGTATACTTTAAGCAATGAATAATAATTACTATTTATAAAGTCAGTGTCTATTGTCCAATGAGTAATAAAATATAACTATATTTTTCTCTTGCTCCAGTTGGGTAGCAACTATTGTTGATCATTTTTCTACTAATTGCCCTTGATGAGTCATAGAACGAGTCATCAAAGAGAAGTTTCTAGAATATGTGACTCACTACGATGAGTCAGCACGATGAGTCAGCGTAGAAATTTCTAAAACAGATGAGTCAGCATGGCGAGTCACTAGCTGAGTCACCAGCTGAGTCAGCATAAAACCTTCTGGAACGTGTGACTCACTGCGGTGAGTCATCACTTCTAGAATGTGGTGAGTCACCGCTTCTCGAAGCTTCCCGAATATGCTAAGTCATAGGTGCTGAGGTGTCACGCCACGTGTCGAGCTTCTATTGGTCCTTCGCGATAAGTCACAGCCACCAACTTTGACTGGCTCCTTATTGGTCCATGTCTAAAGTAAGTACTCAAGTACTTGATGACTAGGTGCGTGACGAGGCATTTTCCAAAGTTTTCTAGAATAGTCTGGAACATTCTAGAGTGGGTGACTAGGCTTGCGTCTAGAATCATCCACTAGATATTTTTCAAGAAAGATATTATCCAATGGATAATAAAACATACCCCGATTTTACTTGTCAGATAAAATCGTAGACAAACAAAACTTCAAAAACTATTTTCAATTTCGGGTTTAGTAAGATCCCCTGACTTTGAATCAATAGTACAAAAATTTCTGACTAATAAAATTTTTTATTTTTTCGGGCCCGCCCCAGGCCCCCACACAGCCCAAAATATCTAGAATATATTAAATATCCAAAATATTACAAAATATCAAAAATATAATAAAATATTCAAAATATCTCGACATATCTCAAAATATCTAAAATATAATAAAATATTCAAAATATCTTAAAATATCTAAAATATATTAAAATATTCAAAATATCCAAAATATCATAAAAATTCACAAAAATCATAACAATTATGAAATTCATGAAAATCAAATTAGATCAAGTAAAAATAATTAAGGATTTAGAAAAAAGAAATAAAATACGAAGACTTATATACAGCCTAAAAATAATATTAAAATAATAAAAAATGTAAAAACTCCCAAAAATTCCTAAAAATCACAAAAAATATAACATCCACAGAAGTCGAGTTGGATTACTCAAAATAATTCGGAATTAACCAAAACAAATAAAATACGTATTCTCGGGGTGTTGCAACCATCTCAAGTATATATTCTTGGGAGAGAATAACACACTTCCAGTGATAATTGCTAAGTCACTCACCCATTAACAAGAAGAGATATTGGTAGCTATTTTGAAAAAGCACAAGACAGCCATTAGTTAGACTATAGCATACATCAAGGGTATTAGCCCCTCCATTTGCATGCACAGGATCTTAATGGAGGAGGAGGCTAAACCAATGAGAGATCCTTAGAAGAGATTGAATCCTCCTATGATAGAAGTTGTGAAGGAGATACTGAAGCTCCAAAGTGTGGGGGTGATCTACCCCATTTCTAACAGCAAGTGGGTAAGCCCAGTCTAGGTAGTACCAAAGAAATCTGGAATCACTATGGTAAGAAATACTAAAAATGAGCTTATTACCACTCAACTATAAACAGGGTGGCGTGTTTGTATAGATTATAGAAAATTAAATACTGCCACTAGAAAAGACCATTTTCCTTTACCTTTTAATGATCAAATGTTGGAGAGATTAGCTGGTCATTCTTATTACTGTTTTCTGGATGGATTTTCAGGTTATAATCAAGATCAGGACAAGACCATTTTCACTTGTCCCTTTGGTACCTTTGCATATAGGCAAATGTCTTTTGGACTTTGCAACGCCCCAGGGCCTTTCAAAGATGTATGGTAAGCATCTTTTCTGATTATATAGAGAACATTATAGAGGTCTTCATGGATGATTTTAGTGTGTTTAGGGATGAATTTGAGAATTGTTTAGAACATTTAAAATTGGTTCTAAAAAGATGCATTGACACTAACCTTGTGTTGAATTGGGAAAAATGTCATTTCATGGTAGAAGAGGGTATAGTGTTAGGTCATGTAATTTCTGCTAGGGGAATCGAGGTTGATAAAGCTAAGGTAGAGCTTGTGCGTTCCTTACCCCCGCCCACTAGCGTACGGGAAATTCATTCTTTTCTTAGTCATGCAGGATTCTACCGAAGATTAATCAAGGATTTCTCCAAGATATCTTTGCCCCTTTGCACACTACTGCAAAAAGATGTTTCATTCAATTTTAATGAGAAGTGTATGAAGGCTTTCAGTAAACTCAAGAAGTTGATGACTATGGTGCCTATCATTAGGCTACCAAATTGGAAGCTACCATTCGAGTTGATGTGTGATGCTAGTGACTTCGCGACAGGGGTTGTCCTAGGACAACGAGTTGATAAGGTGCCTTGTGCTATTTACTATGCATCAAGAATCCTAAATGATGCTCAACTTAACTACTCTACAATAGAAAAAGAACTTCTAGCTATAGTTTTTGCTTTAGAAAAATTCCAATCATATTTAATTGGATCTAAAGTAATTGTTTTTTCTGATCATGCAACTTTGAAGTACTTACTTACGAAGAAGTAAGTGAAGCCTAGATTGCTCCGATGGATTTTACTGCTCCATGAGTTTGATTTGGAGATTAAAGACAAAAAAAGGGAGCGAAAACTTGGTGGCATACCATTTGAGTAGGTTGGTGACGAGGAAAAAGATATTCCTATCCAATAGAGTTTTCCAGATGAGCATCTTATAGCAATCGAGAATACAATTCATTGGTATGCTGATATTGCCAACTACTTGGCCACCAAGGACTTTCCAGAGGGCTTGAACAAAGCACAATGAGATAAATTGAGAAGTGATTGCAAGTACTACATCTGGGATGATCCTTACTTATAGAAGCATTGTGTAGATCAAATGATTGGGAGGTGTGTTCCGGATTCATAAACTTACTCCATACTCTCTTTTTGTCACACTTATGTATGTGGAGGACATTTTGACATGAAGAGGACAACCAATAAGGTGCTCGACAGTGGTTTCTATTGGCCTACAATTTTTAAAGATGCTTACGACTTCTGTAAGTCCTGTTACTACTATCAAAGAACAGGTAATATTGGTCCTAGAATCAAATGCCTCAAACTCCGATAATTTTTATGGAAATCTTTGATGTTTGAGGCATTGACTTTATGGAACCATTCCATCCCTCATTTGGTTTCTCATACATTCTTCTAGCTGTTGATTATGTATTTAAATGGGTGGAAGCAAAGGCCACCAAGGCTGATGACTCTAAAATTATTGTGGATTTTGTGAATCTAACATTTTTTCTAATTTTGGAACTCCAAGGGCCATCATCAGTGATCAAGGGACACATTTTTACAACAAAACATTCGAGGCTATCTTGAAGAAATATGGTGTGATGCACCGAACTGCCACTCCCTACCATCCACAAATGAATGGGCAAACTGAAGTGTCCAATCGGGAAATCAAGTTCATCCTTGAAAAAATAGTGAATCCAACATGCAAGGATTGGAGTACTAGACTTGATGATGCATTGTAGGCTTATAGGACTGCATATAAGACACCTATTAGTATGTCACCATTTCGGTTGGTGAACGGGATATAACACCCCAAAATTTACTTTTCTGCTATCAGAAATTCATTCTAAAATATTTGTGATTTTCTGGAATTTTTCCTGAAATTTTCTGAGAACGCGGAATATTTTAATATATTTTTCGTTTTACGTGTGTACTGAGCGGAACCGGAGAAATGAGACATTTTCTCCGAGAACCTTGAACTATGGAAACGTCGATAAGGGATCTTACTAAACCTGAGGCCGGACACAGTTTACAAGGTTTTACATTTTTCGAGAAATCTTAACAGATGAGATAATAAAACGCTGTGAAGAATTTATCTGTCAGATTTGTTAATGCTGACTTCTGCCAATTATAATCACGTCCAATAAATAATAACATGTATTAAAAATATTATCACATTACTCAAAATCTGATTTTTGTATCACATCTATTAGTTTTAATTTCAAAAGAAAGATTAAATTTAATTCAAGCTTGTTATAGGAAGCTTCCTAACAATTTCCCTTATAACACATTTTCTCTCTCTTTCCTCTCCTCTTACTCCACGGCAGACACTCCTTTTTGGGGGAGTCAAAGGTGTTTTCTTCCTTTTATTAACTCATCTTCATTTTTCTAAACACCAAACATTTAACACATCTCTCTTCTCTTCTTCTCTTCTCCTTCCTCTCCACCGTACACACACACCCACACATTGGAGACCAACTCCATTATTTGCCAAACAAATCACATTTACTTGTTTCCTTCCACCATTCCAAGACTATTCTCCTTGGTGGTTATCCTTTGGTTCCTCTTCTTCTTCTTCTTCCATTTCTCTTCCACCATTGAAGCTAAAGCTTGGAGCTTTAAGGTAAAGCCTTCAACTTTCTTCCATTTTCTTGCTATTTTCGTTTCTCTTGGCCACCTTGGTGACCAAGAACCTATTTTTCATGGTTTGAGTGAACATTGTGGTGATCACTCACATTGGAGTTTTTCTTGAAGAGGGAAAACGAAAATCTAGGGCAAGAAGGAGTGGCACATTGTGTTATTTTCCAAATAGGTAAGAGGGAGATGATCCTCTTCAACCAACCTTGGTAGTAAGGGAATGTCTTGTATGTGTGTTGTTATTGATTTCTGAATCCATGTATAAAGTTCTCTCATTTTTATGTTGTTCTTGATGATAGTGTATTTTGTTGGGTTTGTATGATTTATTGATGCCTCTTGCATGATTCGAAGGTATATTTGAGTATCTTGTTGATTAAATATGATAAGGATTGGTTTGGTTTGAGTTAGACGACCTGGAGAACCCTATTTTCTGCAAGTTTACGCGTGGTAATCGATTACACGGGGCTTGTAATCGATTACCAAGCTCTTAAAGATACAAAATTGTGATTCTGGAAATCTGGTAATCGATTACGTCTGGGGTGTAATCGATTACAGAGATTCTGTTTAGCTTGTAATCGATTACAAGAGGAGTGTAATCGATTACTAAGCCTTTGATGTCACGAAATGGTGCTGCTGGGAATCACGTAATCGATTGCAACTTGTGGGTAATCGATTACGGAGGTTCTGTCCAATTGGTAATCGATTACCACGATTGTGTAATCGATTACCAGTGGCCTTGAAGTTACGAAACATGATTAAGGAATCACGTAATCGATTACAATGAGATTGTAATCGATTACAGAAGTTCTATTTCTTGGGTAATCGATTACAAGGGTGATGTAATCGATTACCGAGACCAAAAATGAGATTTTTGAGCTGGAAATGATTGAGATTATGGTTCTTTGTCCTTTGTAACTCAAACATAACCTAAAAACCCTGGATTCAAGGATTTGACTTTACTAAATTATGATAGGAATGTGCATTCATACCAATAGAGAAGAAATGATTTTGAATATGGAATTCTTGGATCCATGACATGGAAATTGTGGTATGTGTGTAATGAGGAATACTTGTTGATGCTAAGAATTATTGATGTAGTACTCAATGAGATAAGAATGATGATGTGCCATTGAGGCAATGTTTTAATAAATGTATTGTTGATATGTCATGTTGGACAGTGAATAATACTTATGTGCCATTGAGGAAAAGCTTATGCTGAATGCATCATTGATGAACATACATGATTGGACATTGTGTCATCATGCATGCGTATTATCCATGGGACATTGTTGAGAAGGCTATGTTGCCTAGGAGTTTGAATAACACCTATGTGCGGGTGCGAATAGACTAAGCGTAGGTGTCATATGTTGTTGACCCTGAGGGCGTCGGGGTGTGAGTGTCTCACAATAGGCAGTGGTAGCTCCACTGGGGCCGTGGGATAAACCAATGCAACACACTGACGATCCTGACTGTGACGTTGTCCTATGTCGCGATCAACTGTTGAGGTGCCATGTGTGAGCTATTTTGCGCAAATGTTTTTATGTGATGAGCACACTATATTTTTAAGGCTAACGATACACTAGTATTACTCCTTGATAATTCACTTTGAAGATGTTTATGTCTAGCTCTATGGAGTAGGAACTTTGGTACCCTTGTTGCATTGTGAGTTGTCAGTCACATGGTCCATTGAGCATTCATGATTGGATAATGAGTTTACTATTATGACTGTGATATTTATTTGATTCTTGGTAATGCTAATGTTGCTAGTTGGCTATGGATGATGTTAACTACTGTTCTTTGTTGCTTTACTCTCATTAATTGCTTTCATGTATTACTGTACTTGTATGTATTGTGTCTTATGTGGGCGTTCGACGCCGTTTATTTTCTTGATGCCTTGTTGGTACTGAAAGTTGGGAATCTCACCTCTTTCGGTAATTTGCTTTATTTTGCATTTTGGATTGGATCGTATGCTCTCGAGAAGACGTTCGGGAGGAGGATAAGGAAACCACTGAGTTTCAAGGTTTCTGGCCTTATCTCGACTGAGATCGAAGCTGTTGAGGATGTCATTTCGACTCCGTGGACTTTTTGGCTACGTGCGGATCAACTTTCTTGGAGGTCCGGACTGCTGGCATATCAACGTACAGACTGACCGATGTGTATACCACGGCGACGTGATGGTGTCCTTAGCGTGGAGACGTTATGACGCTCCTGTTATAGATTTTCATACTTTTGTATGGCTGGAGTTCTATATGCCCGTGAGGGACATATGGGGTGAAATGTATTATACCCCTCGCGAGGATTCCTTTTTGTCTACTGCCCGAGCTCCTGCCCGCTGTTCTGTCGTCCCGATGGATGTCTCGTCAGACGACGAGGACCCTGAGCAGGATCTATCTACGGTTCCTTCTCATTCCAGGCAGTCTTAGGGTTGGTTTTAAATTGATGGCTACTGATGGCTATCCGTTTATTTTGAGGGAGCCTGACGTACTACTGGATTAGTGGGTAGATATTTGTATCTCTTGGGGTAGGTACACATTTTGCTTTTTGTATATCTTGTTGGAAATGTAATTTAAACAGGCTCGTGCTTCTGGTATAAAGTATATAATTATCCATATTATGTATGGTCGTATGTTTCATTCCATGTTGATTTCTCTTTGAAATTTTTTATAAGAAGTTTCATATGAAAGAGGAACTTTTAATTTTAACTCAATCACGCGATATATTTACAAACAGGTGTATATGTACATTAATGGAAGTTTTTAACCGGATTTATGTTAAACAAAAAAAAAAGGTTCAAACTTTACGTAATCATTTGTGCGTCATTTCACTATGGTGTGACGTTCCTTCTTCTTACCCATTATGACTAAGGGAGAAAAAAGGGCGTTACACTGTCTTGGTATCAGAGCTCCCGGTTATGTTTCTTTGGGTCGTGTGGTTTTGGACTGCCTTGTTTGTCTTTGTGTCATTCTCTGTGATTTTCTTTGTTTGGTATTCAAATGAATACATCTGACTTTCTCTGTGTTTTGCGTAGTCTAATCCGAGAAGGAACAATGGCTCGTCGGGGTGATATGGCTGCTGCCATAGAGGCAATACAGAAGATGACCGAGGCAATGTTACAACAGAACCAGCAAATAGCTCAACAACAGGCTAGGGCTGCACAACAGCTAGAGGCTACAGCGGATGTTCAGAACTTGGAAGGATTTCGTCGCGCTAATCCTCCACAGTTTAAAGGGGAGTTTGACCCAGAGAAAGCTACATTGTGGATTCAAGAGTTGGAGAAAATATTTACGGGTATGAATTGCGCTGATGATAGGAAGGTGACCTATGCCGCATACATGCTGATGGGAGATGCTGAACATTAGTGGACGGGAGAACAAAGGCTATTGCAAGCCGCGAACAGAGTGATAACCTGGGAAGTGTTCAAAGAAAGGTTCTTGAACAAATATTTTCCTGAAAGTGCCAGGCACGCAAAAGAAATGGAATTTCTGAGATTGCGACAGGGAGGCATGACTGTGAGCGAATACGCCGCCAAGTTTGAGAACTTGTCCAGATTTTCAGCCTATTTTCAACTTCAACCCAATGAGACTTGGAAGTGTCGGAAGTTTGAGGAAGGCCTGAGGCATGATGTGAAGAAAATTGTGATAGCTTTGAAGATTTCTCAGTTTTCCGAGCTACTCGACACTTGCTGCCGATTGGAAAGTATGGAGCAAGAACGTGAGGCGAGAAACAGAAACTTTGGGCCCATTCGGTCCCAAAGAGGAGGTGGCGGTAACTCGAGTCATTATCAGAAGAAGCCTTATTCCAGACCCTCTGGAAGCCAACAACCACAAAAATTTCAAGGAGGAAGCCCAACTGGAAGCCCTGGAAGGATGGGTCAAAATGCTACAACTACTCCGAGATGCATGAAATGTGGGAAGGAGCATTTCACAAGAGACTGCACAATCAAAGGATTTATTTACTTTCGGTGCGGGAAACCTGGTCACATTTCTCGAGACTGTAACCAGACCAAGGCGGAACCATCCGTCAATGCTGCTAAGACTTCTAAACCACAAGTTGGAGGCAGAGTCTACACCCTGAGTGGTGCTGAGGCCTCTGAATTCGAGGATCTAATACAAGGAGAAGGTATCATTGAAGGTAATCTTTTAATTGTACTGTATGACTCTGGTGCTACTCATTCTTTCATTTCACATGATTGTGTGAAAAGACTTGGATTGCCTGTGTCTTCTTTACCTTTCAATTTGACTGTTTCGACTCCTACTGCAAAACCTGTAGTCACTACTAAGGTGTGTCTAGGTTGTCCTTTAATCGTGGGAGGTCGAATCTTTTCTGTCGATTTGATCTGTTTGCCATTATCCCAATTAGACGTAATATTAGGAATGGACTGGCTATCTGCCAACCATGTCTTGTTAGACTGTTCCAGAAAAATAATAGTTTTCCCTTTGGGTGAGGATTCTAGATTTTCTGAAAGAAGGAGCTCGAGGATACATGTTGTTATCTTCTTTGAAAGTATAGAGTGAAGTTGATGTGGATGCAATCTCTGTTGTTCGAGATTTTCCTAAGGTTTTCCCTGACGATGTACCTGGTTTGCCACCGGAACGTGAGGTCGAGTTTGCTATCGACTTGGTACCTGGAGCTGGCCCTATTTCTATGGCACCTTACCGTATGGCACCAGCAGAGCTCGTGGAACTTAAGAAGCAGTTGGAAGAGCTCCTAGAGAAGCAATTCGTGAGACCCAGTGTGTCACCTTGGGGAGCACCTGTATTGTTGGTCAAGAAGAAAGATGGGACTTCAAGATTATGCGTGGACTACCATCAGTTGAACAAGGTTACGATCAAGAACAAGTATCCATTGCCGAGGATAGATGACTTGATGGACCAATTGAAGGGAGCAGCTGTGTTTTCCAAGATCGATCTACGATCGGGATATCACCAAATCAGAGTAAAAGTGGAAGATATTCCCAAGACGGCTTTTCGTACTCGTTATGGTCATTACGAGTACCTGGTGATGCCTTTTGGTGTGACAAATGTACCTGCGATATTTATGGACTATATGAATAGGATCTTTCGTCCTTACTTGGACAAATTCGTTGTTGTCTTCATCGACGATATTCTGATCTATTCACAAAGTCGCGAGGACCATGCTGAGCACCTCAGCATAGTTCTCCAGATCTTGAAGGAAAAAGAGCTATACGCGAAACTATCCAAGTGCGAGTTTTGGCTAGATGAAGTGAAGTTCTTAGGTCATGTAATCACAAAGGAAGGAATTGCAGTGGATCCTTCAAAGTTAGAAGCTGTACTACAGTGGGAAAGACCAACTACAGTGACGAAAATCCGAAGCTTCATTGGATTAGCCGGATACTACCGGAGGTTTATTGAGGGATTTTCCAAAACCGCTGGACCGCTCACTCAACTCACCAAGAAAGACCAAGCTTTTGAATGGACAAATTCCTGCGAAGGAAGTTTCCAAGAGTTAAAAAGGAAGCTGACTATGTCACCAGTGCTAGTCTTACCGAATCCTAGTGAACCATTTGAAGTGTACTGTGATGCTTCGTATCAAGGTTTGGGGTGCGTTCTTATGCAAAACGGAGGGGTGGTAGCTTACGCCTCAAGACAACTGCGAATGCACGAGAAGAACTACCCAACACACGATCTTGAGTTAGCTGCAGTGGTGTTTGCATTGAAGATATGGAGACATTATTTGTATGGAGCCACATTCAACGTCTTCAGTGACCACAAAAGTCTGAAGTACCTGTATGATCAGAAAGAGCTGAACATGAGGCAGTGAAGATGGCTAGAATTTTTGAAAGATTACGATTTCCAACTTCAGTATCATCTTGGAAAGGCGAACGTGGTGGCCGATGCTTTGAGTAGAAAGACGGTTAGTGTTTCTACTATGATGATTAGAGAAAAGGACTTGATAGAGCAATTCAGAGATATATGGTCATTTGTAAAGTTAACACCGGGTAAAATCTGCATGAATAGGATCACTATCTCGAATGACTTGATGGATGATATTCGAAAGAAACAAAAGGTCGATAAATTCCTGCAAGAAGAAAGAGAATTGATGAGACAAGGTGGTGTGTCAACATTGAAGGAAGGAAGCGATGGGATTTTGAAATTCCAAGGAAGGGTCTGTGTGCCTAAAGATGAAGAACTCAGAAAGTACATACTTGAACATGCTCATTCGAGTCAGTTGAGTATGCATCCTGGAATGACCAAGATGTATCAAGACTTGAGGAAGTTATTTTGGTGGCATGGGATGAAAAGAGATATCGCTAGATGCGTGTCATCTTGTTTGGTTTGCCAGAAAACGAAGATTGAGCATCAAAGACTAGATGGATTACTACAACCCTTGGCTATTCCTGAATGGAAATGGGATAGCATCGCCATGGATTTTGTTGTCGGGTTGCCAAGAACTAGGAAAGAATATGACTCAATATGGGTAATAGTGGATCGACTTACGAAGTCAGCTCACTTTCTGCCAATCAACATAAGATATCCGTTGGAGAAGTTGACTCAGATATACATTAGTGAAATTGTCAGACTTCACGGGATACCCATGAGTATTATTTCCGATAGAGACCCGAGGTTTACCTCGAAGTTTTGGCAAAGTCTTCAGGAGGCTATGGGAACAAAGTTGCGGTTAAGTTCTGCCTATCATCCACAAACTGATGGTCAATCAGAAAGAACAATTCAGTCGTTAGAAGATCTGTTGAGAGCTTGTGCGATAGAGCAAACTGGAGGTTGGGATGAAATCTTACCATTGGTGGAATTCACCTACAATAACAGTTACCATTCAAGTATAGGGATGGCGCCCTATGAGGCTTTATATGGGCGGAGGTGTCGGACGCCTCTGTGCTGATATCAAGATGGAGAACGAATTACCGTTGGACCTGAACTCATTCAGCAAACAACTGAGAAGGTTAAAATGATTCAGGAGAAAATAAAAACGGCTCAGAGTCGGCAGAAGAGTTATGCAGACAAAAGAAGGAAACCTCTTGAGTTCGAGGAAGGAGAGCATGTCTTCTTGAAAGTCACACCTATGACTAGGGTCGGCCATGTCCTCAAATCTAGAAAACTCACTCCAAAATTCCTTGGACCCTACCAAATTCTTCGTCGGATAGGTCCTGTTGCTTACCAAATAGCTTTGCCCCCTTTTCTTTCAAACCTTCATAATGTCTTTCATGTGTCACAACTCAGAAAATATATCCCAAATCCTGATCATGTCAAAGCACCTGATTCTGTACAATTGAAGGAAAACTTGACATATGAGACAACTCCTGTAAGGATTGAGGATAGGAGGACAAAGTAACTCAAAGGAAAGGATATTGCACTAGTGAAGGTAATCTGGAATGAAGCAATTGGAGATGTGACGTGGGAGCTGGAGGACAAGATGAAGGAGCAATATCCAGAATTGTTTTAAGGTATGGAAAATTTCGAGGACGAAATTCCTATTTGTTGGGCAGAGTTGTAACACCCCAAAATTTACTTTTCTACTCTCAAGATTCATTCTAAAAATATTTGTAATTTTCTGGAATTTTCTTAGAATTTTCTGAGAACACGGAATATTTTAATATATTTCTCGTTTTACGTGTGTATTGAAAGTGAACCGGAGAAATGAGACATTTTCTCCGAGAACCTTGAACTATGAAAATGTCGATGGGGGATCTTACTAAACCCAAGGCCAGATACAGTTTACAAGGTTTTACATTTTTCGAGAAATCTTAACAGATGAGATAATAAAACACTGTGAAGAATTTATCTGTCAGATTTGTTAATGCTGACTTCTACCAACTATAACTATTGTCCAATAAATAATAACATGTATTAAAAATATTATCACATTATTCAAAATCTGATTTTTGTATCACATCTATTAGTTTTAATTTCAAAAGAAAGATTAAATTTAATCCAAGCTTGTTATGGGAAGCTTCCTAGCAATTTCCCTTGCAACACATTTTTCTCTCTCCCTTTTTCCACTCTTCTACGGCAGAAGCTACAAGGGGAAGCCCAAATATTTCCCCTCAATTGTCTTAATATTGCATTCTCATTTCTCTAAACCCAAACACCCATTTCTCCATTTCTTCTCTTTTCCTTCCTCTCCACCGTACACACACACACACACCCTCACATTGGAGACCAACTCCATTATTTGCCAAACAAATCACCTTTACTTGTTTTCTTCCACCATTCCAAGACTATTCTCCTTGGTGGTTATCCTTTGGTTCCTCTTCTTCTTCTTCTTCCATTTATCTTCCACCATTGAAGCTAAAGCTTGGAGCTTTAAGGTAAAGCCTTCAACTTTCTTCCATTTTTCTTACTATTTTCGTTTCTCTTGGCCACCTAGCTGATCAAGAACCTATTTTTCATGGTTTGAGTGAACATTGTGGTGATCACTCACATTGGAGTTTTTCTTGAAGGGGGGAAAACGAAAATCTAGGGCAAGAAGGAGTGGTACATTGTGTTGTTTTCCAAATAGGTAAGAGGGAGATGATCATCTTCAACTAACCTTGGTAGTAAGGGAATGTCTTGTATGTGTGTTGTTGTTGATTTTTGAATCCATGTATAAAGTTCTCTCATTTTTATGTTGTTCTTGATGATAATGTATTTTGTTGGGTTTGTATGATTTAATTGATGTCTCTTGCATGATTTGAAGGTATATTTGAGTATCTTGTTGATTAAATATGATGAGGAATGGTTTGGTTTGAGTTAGAGGACCGAAGAACTCTGTTTTCGCAAGTTTACGCATGGTAATCGATTACCCGGGCTTGTAATCGATTACCAAGCTCTTAAAGATACAAAATCGTGATTCTGGAAATCTGGTAATCGATTACGTCTTGTGTGTAATCGATTACAGAGATTCTGTTTAGCTTGTAATCGATTATAAGAGGAGTGTAATCGATTACCAAGCCTCTGATGTCACGAAATGGTGCTACTAGGAATCACGTAATCAATTACAACTTGTGGGTAATCGATTACGGAGGTTCTCTCCAATTGGTAATCGATTACCACGGTTGTGTAATCGATTACCAGGGCCTTGAAGTTACGAAACGTGATTCTGGGAATCACGTAATCGATTACAATGAGATTGTAATCGATTACAGAGGTTCTGTTTCTCGGGCAATCGATTACAAGGGTGATGTAATCGATTACCAAGACCAAAAATGAGATTTTTGAGCTGGAAATGATTAAGATTATGGCTCTTTATCTTTTGTAACTCAAACACAACCTAAAAACCCTGGATTCAAGGATTTTACTTTACTAAATTGTGATAGGAATGTGCATTCATACCAATAGAGAAGAAATGATTTTGAATATGGAATTCTTGGATCCATGACATGGAAATTGTGGTATGTGTGTAATGAGGATTATTGATGTAGTACTCAATAAGATAAGAATGATGATGTGCCATTGAGGCAATGGTTTAATAAATGTATTGTTGATATGTCATATTGGACATTGTGTCATCATGCATGCGTATTGTCCGTGGGACATTGTTGAGAAGGCTATGTTGCCTAGGAGTTTGAATAACACCTATGTGCGGGTGCGAATAGACTAAGCGTAGGTGTCATATGTTGTTGACCCTGGGGGCGTCGGGGTGTGGGTGTCTCACAATAGACAGTGGTAGCTCCACTGGGGCCGTGGGATAGACCAATGCAACACACCGACGATCCTGCCTGAGATGCTGTCCTATGTCGCGATCAACTGTTGAGGTGCCATGTGTGAGCCATTTTGCGCAAATGTTTTTATGTGATGAGCACACTATATTTTTAAGGCTAACGATACACTGGCATTACTCCTTGATCATTCACTCTGAAAATGTTTATGTCTAGCTCCATGGAGTAGGAACTTTGGTACCCTTCTTGCATTGTGAGTTGTCAGTCATATGGTCCATTGAGCATTCATGATTGGATAATGTGTTTACTATTATGACTGTGATATTTATTTGATTCTTGGTAATGCTAATGTTGCTAGTTGGCTATGGATGATGTTAACTACTGTTCCTCGTGGCTTTACTCTCATTAATTACTTTCATGTATTATTATACCTGTATGTATTAACTGTGTCTTATGTGGGCGTTCGATGCCGTTTATTTTCTTGCTGCCTTGTTAGTACTAAAAGCTAGGAATGTCACCTCTTTCGGTACTTTTCTTTATTTTGCATTTTGGATTTGGATCGTATGCTCTCAAGAAGACACTCGTGAGGAAAACAAGGAAACTACTGAGTTTCAGGGTTTCTAGCCTTATCTCGACTGAGACCGAAGTTGCTGAGAATGTCATTTCGCTCCCGTGGATTTTTTGGTTACGTGCGGATCAACTTTCATGTTGGTCCGGATTGCTAGCATATCAACGTGCAGACTGACCGATATGTGTACCACGGCGAATTGACGGTGTCTTTGGCATGGGGACGCTACACTGCTTCTATTTTTGACTTTCATGCTTTTGTGTGGTTGGAATTTTATATGCCTGTAAGAGATATGTGGGCGGATTTGTACTATAACCCACGTGTCGACTCTTTCTTGTCTACTGCCCGGGCTCCTGCCCGCTGTTCTGTCGTCCCGATGGATGTCTCGTCGGACGACGAGGACCCTAAGGAGGATCCATCTACGGTTCCTTCTCATTCCAGGCAGTCTTAGGGTTGGTTTTAAATTGATGGCTACTGATGGCTATCCGTTTATTTTGAGGGAGCCTGACATACTACTGGATTAGTGGGTAGATATTTGTATCTCTTGGGGTAGGTACACATTTTGCTTTTTGTATATCTTTTTGGAAATATAAATTAAACAGGCTTGTAATTCTGGTACAAAGTATTTAACTATCCATATTGTGCATGGTTGTATGTTTCATTCCATGTTGATTTCTCTTTGACGTTTTTGATAAAAGGTTTTATATGAAAGAGGAACTTTTAATTTTAACTCAATCACGCGATATATTTACAAACAGGTGTATATGTACATTAATGGAAGTTTTAACCGGATTTATGTTAAAAAAAATGTTCAAACTTTACGTAATCATTGTGCGTCATTTCACTATGGTGCAACGTTCCTTCTTCTTACCCACTATGACTAAGGGAGAAAAAAGGGCGTTACAGCCTCTGGCAAATACATTAAAGGGGAAAAAAACTCAATACAAAATTGATTGAAAGATTGATCAGGTTAACAATCCCAGAAAGGAAACAAACACGTGGCAACGACGAAAAAACTCAACAAATTTACAAGGCTAACTCACAAAATTCATACCATTGATCTTTTACAATAGTGATTGATTGAGAAACAATTCTAATTTAGTTATTTTTTTAGTTTTTCAAATCGCTTATAATAAAAAGAGTGCTTTAACATTTAGAGCGGCGAGTTCCCTCAAAATCAGAATAGATAGTGTTTTGGACTGTGGTCCGAGATCTCATCTGAAAGGATCGACATGACATATAAACCACCGAACTCTGTCATTAACATCCCAGTCAAGGCCTCATGTTATCGAACTCCGACTTTGGATTGTAATGATCGCAGGATCCACGTAGATTCTCATAACTGTCAATCATGACTCTAAGTGTGGGGGTCATAACTATCTGCAACGAGGATTGGCCACTAAGGGGACAGTCCTGACATGTCAGAAACGAGCCTCAAACGATCGTGGACTGATACCTCTGTTAAGACACAATCCCAAAATACTTGCATCTTATACAGATTGCATGGGGATTCCAGTCATGCTCTATATATACCAGACCAAGTTAACCTAATGAGGTATTTGCTATCTCATTGCATGAACCCTAACTGTGCACTACCTGACTTGAGCGTTAGAGTCCCTTTGCAGGTACCCACCCCTTTAGTTCAACACGCTCGGCAACAATTGCGCGAGGAGGAAACAACCATATACGTGCCTATCTCAGGTACCCTCTGAATTCTCTTTAGAACTTTGGCACTGTCTGTGAGAATCTGATAAACTTCCATTCTCATGCTAACCATGGTGAGCACAAGACATAACCACAGGACAGGAAGCACTACACACGCTGCCCCTAGCCAAACACAGGGCCTAGTGGCACAGCGCGACCCTCTTTCCGTCGCACCACCAGAAACCTCCGCCGCTAGGAGCAGGCCTGTTATCGTGGAAACTCTCAATGAAGGGCACAAGGCTTCAACTTCTGCTAAAAGCCCAGCTCCGTCTCGGAGGGTCTTTATCCGAAACAGACTCGTTTTTCCTCAGGGTGGAGCTAACAACACAAATCATGGAACGAGGATCCCTATGCATGCTCGCTTAGGGACCTCCCACAACGATGTAGACCACGAGTCCTACTATGAAGACAATGTCCAATCCGAGATGATAAGGAATGGCCTCCGAGAGTTGTTCTACCAACAACCAACTCTGATCGAAGGTCAGCGACGTCAGCTGGATGAACAACATCGTCGATTAGAGGATCTTGAAAGATCTGTGAGGGTGGGACAATGACAATGGAGAACAGGATGTAGCTCGTAACGAGCAAGCAGCCTCGCGTGTTGGCACCTAGGTTGTTGGAAACAATAACTCGGCCCCTGGCTATCAACAATAGTTCTCAAATGCTTTGATGGCATATAGGGTCCCGAGGAACTTCAAGTCTCTGAGCAATTTGGAGCCCTATGATGGGACGACAGATCCCCAAGAGCACGTGGACGCTTACACTCAGTCCATGTAGCTCTATGGGTACACCCCAGAACTACTATGTCGAGCCTTCCCTCTATTCTTCAAGAAGGATGTCCTCCGTTGGTTTGTCACCTTACAAACAAAGGTTATAGGATATGAAGACCTTACGCAACATTTCTTACAACACTATACCATAGTAAAGAAGCGACCGAAGTTGATTGACTCCCTTTCCAAAATCCGCCAGGGAAATTCTAAATCCTTGTGTGAATATGTTAAAAGGTTCAATTAAAACTGTGTGGGCATTGAAAAAGAAATGGACTTTGAACTAACTCAGGCTTCTTCATGTCGTTGGCTAAAAAGAAGCCGACAAGTCTAGACGAGTTTCACCTATAGGCGGATAAGTACGTTGAGCTACAAGAAATTACCAGAGCTAAAGAGAGTCTAGAAAAGGGTGAACCCATTCACCAGAAAAAGAACCAGAACTCCAACCAATCCCGCAACTCCTCCAAGAGCGAACGGTATCATCCCAAGTATTCTGAGTATACTCCTTTCAACATCCCTCGAGAGACAATCTTGAAGTAGGTCCTTCAAACCGAGTTCCAGGATATCAAGAGCCCACCACCCGTGAAGAAGTAATTCCAAAGGGACCATTCGAAAGAAAAAGAACTAGAACTCCAACCAACCCCGCAACTCCTCCAAGAGCGAATGATATCGGCCTAAGTATTCTGAGTATACTCCTTTGAACACCCCTCGAGAGATAATCTTGAAGGAGGTCCTTCAAATCGAGTTCCAGGATATCGAGAGGCCACCACCCGTGGAGAAACAGTCCCAGAGGGACCATTCGAAACATTACAGGTGGCATAAGAGCTACGACCATGAGACGGAAAACTGTTACCAGCTCCGGGATGTTATTGAGTTCCTAATCAAAGAAGGACGACTGCAAAAGTACATCAATGGTTTTCGAGGAAATAAGGACTGCGGAAAACATAGAGATCAGAGACGAAGTCGTAGCCCACGACGAAGTCTGGACCAATGTCAAAGAAGAACATGGAGTACTGCTAGAAGATCCCGTACCCCACCACACCGTGATGTTGAAAACAAGCAAGATTAGGATCAGGATACTCAAGGTAGGGGTAACAGGAAAGACAGACTTGTCAGCATCATTTTCGGAGGATTTGCAGGTGGCAGTTTGTCTAGTAATTCCTAGAAAAAAGCACTCTGGACAGTGGTCTTGAGCGTATCTAGTTCTTCGTGAAGACCCCATGTCGAAGACAATGATGCACCGTCTATTTCCTTCTCCGAAAAAGATTACGACGATATTATTCGAGATCATGACGATCCATTAGTCATATCCGAAATAATATCTAGCGCCAAAGTCTGTTGCATCTTTGTGGATCAGCGGAGTTCGGCGGATATCATGTTCATGGACGCCTTCAAAAGGCTGGAGTTCCCTCTGTCTGCACTGACACCGTATGAGGGCAAACTGGCCAGGTTCTCTGGAGAAAAGGTTACCCCGGTCGGATATTTCAAAAATTTGTTAACCTTGGGTGATGACAGCATGTACAAAACTGTAAAGGTTAGATTTTTGGTTGTGGACTATCCCTCAGCTTACAACATCATTCTGGGCCGCCCTACGCTGAATGACATTGCCGTTGTGGCTCTACCGTCCACCAGGCCAGAAATTCCTTAACAGGAATAATGAAGTGGTCACGTTCAAGGGCGACCAGATTGCAGCCCATAAGTGCTATAATGAGAGCTTGAAGATCAGTAGGGCTTCCAGGAAAACAAAGGCACGTACATCCATCCCGGCCCATGATCAAGTCAACATCCTGATGACCGAGTTAGATGTACGTGAGGAAATCCGAGATACAAGACCCTAGCCTGAAGGAGAATTGATCCCGCTCCAGCTTGGTGATAAGTTCGATCAAATTACCAAGATAGGTGCAAACCTTGAAGAGCAGGAGAAGATCCAGTTAATAGAGCTCCTGCAGAAAAACAAATATCTTTTTGCTTGGACATCCGCTGACATGCCTGGGCTCGACTCCGCTTTCTTCTGCCATTATTTATCAATTAAACGGGATGCGAAGCTGGTCTACCAGAAGAAAAGGAAAGTTGCCCTGAGAGGCAACATGTTATTGAGGAGCAAGTCAAGGAATTACTAAAGGCTGGCTTCATCAAGGAGATCTCATATACCACTTGGCTCTCGAATGTTGTCCTAGTAAAAAAGGTCAAACGAAAAATAGAGGATGTGTGTGGATTACACCAACCTGAACAAGGCATGTCTAAAGACCCATACTCCGGGTATAATCAGATTCCAATGTACCCCGGAGACTAAGATAAAATAGCCTTCATCACCAAAAGAGCGAGTTACTGCTACAAAGTAATGCCTTTCAGGTTAAAAAATGCTGGAGCCACCTACTAAAGAATGATGAACAAGGTCTTTGAGGAACAGATGGGGAGAATGCTTGAGGTCTACATTGACGATATGATAGTCAAGACCCCGTCGTCAGGGTCGCACACCTCAGACCTCGAGGAAGTATTTGTGCAGCTAAGAAAGTATGACATGAGACTTAGTCTAGAAAAATGCGCATTTGGGGTCTAAGCGGGCAAGTTTTTGGGGTTTATGATGACTCACCACGGCATTGAGGCAAACCCTGACAAATGCAAAGCAGTGCTCGACATGTATAGTCCCCAAAGCATGAAAGAAGTACAACAGCTAACCGGATGGATCGCAGCTCTCACATGATTCCTAGTCAAAGCTGCTCACAAATCCCTCCTACTCTTCAAGTTATTGACAAGATTTGAGTGAACCCAGCAATGTGAAGATGCTTTCACATCTTTGAAAAGCATTTTGGCATCCCCTCTCATTCTTACAAGGCCGGAGCCAGGTAAAACACTTTACGTGTACCTCTCCGTCCATGAGGAGGCTGTGAGTTCGGTACTCATCAGAGAAACACTGGAAGGTCAGAAACCGGTGTATTTTGTGAGTAAAGTGTTGCAAGGCCAAGAACTCCAATATCAAAAGATCGAGAAGGTTGCATTTGCACTCATCATCACGGTTAGAATGTTAAGACAGTACTTCTAGTGCCATCCAGTGGTGGTAAGGATAAATCAACCCATCCGACAGATTTTGCACAAGCTAGACTTAGCAAGAAAGATGATAACCTAGTCCATTGAGCTTTCCGAGTTCAGGATTATCTATGAACCAAGAGTAGCCATCAAGGCACAGGCTCTCTCGGACTTTTTGGCTGAACTCCAGACTCCGGTGACGCCGAGGAGATATCATGGACCGTGTTCGTTGATGGGTCTTCAAACACGAAGGGAAGTGGTGCCGGGGTAATCTTAGAGAATTTCGAGGGGGTAACTATTGAGAACTCCTTTAGGTTCGAATGTCTTACCTTGAACAACCAAGCAGAATATGAAGCGTGCATTGCCGGAGTGGTAATGGCCAAAGATTTGGGGGCTACAAAGATTCGACTTTGTAGTGACTCCCAGCTCGTGACCTCCCAGATCTAAGGGGATTATCAGGCTAAAGAACCCTTCATGCAGAAATAACTGGCAAGAGTACAAGAACTCCTCACACGTTTTCAACTAGTAAAGGTAGAACATATACCCTGGGAGCAAAACTCTAGGGTTGACTTCTTAACCAAGTTGACCAGCACCAAGAGTTCGGGCAACAACCATTTAGTGATCTAAGAGACCCTCTCGCAACCCGCAGTCGCCAACATAGTTGTCTTCCAGGTCGACGGTTAAGAGCGTACCTGGATCATACCGTTGATAGAATACTTACAATCTGGTAGCCTCCCCGAGGATCCAAAGGAAGCTTCTAAGTTAAAGAAGGTCGCGATCAGGTATACCATCCGTGAGGGATAGTTATACCGACGTGGATTTTCTCTACCCCTCCTCAAATGCCTTGCGCCGAAAGAAGCCGAATATGTCCTGGTTGAGGTCCACGAAGGAAGTTGTGGACACCATCTCGAAGGTAAGGCTTTAGCGTTGAAGGCACTCAGCGCAGGCTACTACTGGCCCACAATGGAAGTAGACTCCTTGGCGTATGTTCAGGTGTGCGACAAAGGAAACAAACACGTGGCAACGACGAAAAAACTCAACAAATTTACAAGGTTAACTCACGAAATTCAGACCATTGATCTTTTACAATAGTGATTGATTGAGAAACAATTCTAATTTATTTATTTTTTTTAGTTTTTCAAATCGCCTATAATACAAAGAGTGCTTTAACATTTTGAGTGGTGAGTTCCCTCAGAATCAGAATAGATAGTATTTTGGACCGTGGTCCGGGATCCCATCCGAAAGCATCGACCCGACACATGAACCACCGGACTCCACCATTAACATCCCGGCCAAGGCCTCATGTCATCGAACCCCAGCTTTGGATTGTAATGATCGTAGGATCCACGTAGATTCTCATAACTGCCAATCATAACTCTAAGTGTGGGGCCCATAATTGCCTGCAACGAGGATTGGCCATTAAGGGGACAGTCCTGACATGTCAGAGACAGGCCTCAAACGATTGTGGCCTGACACCTCTGTCAAGACACGATCCCAAAATACCTGTATCCTATACGGATTGTATGAGGATTCCAGTTGCACTCTATATATACTAGGCCAAGTTAACCTAATAAGATATCTGCTATCTCATTGCATGAACCCTAATTATGCACTACCTGACTTGAGCGTTGGAGTCCCTTTGCAAGTACCCACCCCTCTGGTTCAATACACTCGGCAACAGCTGCATGCGGAGGAAACAATCATATACGTGCCTATCTGAGGTACCCTCTGAATTCACTTTAGAACAGATAGGTTCGTCTATCATTTTAGATTTCCAGTATGTCATCACTGATTTAGTTAGAAGATTTATTTGAAAAAGAAGATAGAAACCAGATATTATCATTTGTCATTGTATGAGAGTAAGAAGAGTACAAATGTTGAGTAGTTTCATCTCCGTTGCCACACATTGGAAGAGAACAAATGTTGAGTAGTTTCATCTCCATTACCACACATCGGGTAAATAGAAATTACTCACACTTTACTCTCACTAAGATTTCTTATTATGGGAGAAATTGCACTACTAGAAATTTGAGTTTTAGAGACCAAAAAATCGGTCTCTAAATTAAGAAAATCGATCTCTAAAATAGTTAAAGACCAATTTAAATCGGTCTCTAAAAGCCTCGTCGCTAAATATTAGAGACCGATTTAAAAACTAATTTTAAAGAAACCAATTTTTTCGGTCTCTAAATCGGTCACTAATTTTCAGTCAAATATTAGTCAATTATATTTCAAAAAAGTATATTAGAGACCGATTTAGAGACCAATTTTTCAGTCTCTAAATAGGTATCTAAAAGATGAATATATTATATATTTTATAAAATTGGTCGCTAACGTAGTCTCTAAATCGATTTCTAAAACTCTAAATATATTATATATTTTATAAATCGATCACTAAATTAGTCTTTAAACTAGAAATTGATTTATCGATCTCTAAATCAGTCTCTAAAAGCTCAATATATTATGAGACTAGTTTATCAGTCCCTAAATCAGTCGATAAATGTCTTTTTTTATATATTCAATCCTTAATTCGGTCTCTAATTTGTAATATGAATTTGTAATTATTTTTAAATTTATTAAAATCCAAATTTTTAAAACATCTAATTAACAACAATTAACAATCTCATATATAACCAAACACATAAATAAAAAATAACATAAACTAAACTAATTCAGACTTTAGAATATTTCATTTAAACATCAAGATATTCTAAAATAAACTAAACTAAGCATTGTTTACAATATCTCATTACTACAACATTTCAAATGTAAGAAAGTTGAACACAACACAAACTAAACTCTAATCATAAAAACTCCTCCTCGTCCTCATCGTCCTCCTCCTCTTCTGCTCCATCAGTCACAGGAAATGTTTGAGAAGGCTAAAAGTTCATCGACTGCATCATCTCTCGTACCAGCCAATTTGTCTCCTCAATCTGTCTCCTATTATCTACCACTTAAGCCCGTCTTAATTCTTCAAGTTCATCTCTTCGCACCCAGTCAGATGATGAAGAACTTAAGCCACGATATTGTGGTCTTCCAGCCACTATGGTTGACTCAATTCCAAGACCATATATTTTACCTTTTCTTCATTCCTATGATTTATCACCAAAAAGACAATCAAGAGGAATATAAGCATGGTATTGCAAGCACACACATAAAAAAAATTATGACTTATATTTAGAGTTCCTTTTAAACATCAAGATAGCAACATGAATACAATTCTTGAACATCATTATTTCAAACCCAAGAGTTTGAATTAGATAAAACAATTGCTTACAGCTATATGCTCTGATCTTAGGAATTAGATAAAACAATCATTATATGCTTTGATCTTACTGAACATCATTATAATTACTGAACATCATTATTTCAATCAAGATAGTTGCACATTTGATTGCTACATTATACCTGCAATAAAAGAAAAAGGAAATCCCATGGTGATATTAGGAGGCCTCAACATGAAAGAGAAGTTTGTTTAACACAGAAACAAAAACAAAAATTTTCTGTTCTCCACAAAATTTGAAAAAGAGAACATTCAAAACATAAATTAGTTCAATTTATTTGTTAATAATATTTCAACAAAACCAAATACATTCAGAAACCATAATCCTCTTTCCAAACTACATAAATGCATTCATCTCTTGTTGTGCATTCTTTCTTTCCTTCTAACCTTATGTGCTTCTTCCAGCAATTCAGTATTCTACAATGTCATATGTACGGACTTGAGCATATTAAATATTGAGTCTTCATCACCATTTAAATCATACTTTTTTTATACGTATAATGGGAGGCAGTTAGGCCACAACACTACTACTATTGGGAGGGAAAATTGCTCCTAGTTTTAACACCACACATCTGGAGAAACCCCCATGGCACCTATTTCTAAAATTGATAACAGGGTGCGTCCACAATGGATTCATCTATGGGACGTAGATATACTAGTATGCCAGAGGGCTATGAGTGAGACTCAAACCCAAACTTTGAGTGAGATGAATGGTTCATCTACAATTGAACCAACACATTGGGGGGCATTTAAATCTGATTTTAGTTACCCTTTGCTAAGAAACAGATGCATAAGAGAGCGAAAAACAACATTTCAACCATTAAACCAATACATTTTATAGTGTTTAGAGTTTCATGGCAATTTTGGCTAAGAAAAGATATTTCTAAAATATCTTGATAAATGGATACCTTAGCAGAAATCCAAATAAGAGAAGAGTCAGCATCCTTAAGTTGTTTTTAGGTTAAGAAATAAACAAGATAGGGGATGATTTTCCTTTTAACACTATTACAATTGTTGATCTTAACAATAATCATGGAAGAAACAAATAAAAATTGAAGAAAAGGCAGAACGAGTGACATTGATTGCAACAACAAAGTGATACATAATCTCCAGAGTGAAGATGTGCAAAGAAGCCTCCAAGGAAAAATTTGAGCACATACTTGAGTGTAGCTTCAGCACTTTCAATGGTAAATCTATCATTAGTGGCATGAAGATGATACAAGACATAACTACCTTATCTTTTATCAGTTTCCAAATTACTCAAGTCATTTCATCTCCTACATGTGTCGACAAGGAAACATTATTTAGAGAAAGAAAGTGGAATCAGTAGAAAATGGAAGTCAATGATGTTTTCTAATACCTATTAGCCCCATGCATATAATGATAACAAGCCAAAAGTTAGAAATGAGTGTCTAAAGTTTAAGAAATCAGTAATTTAAGTCACGCACAGTAAACATCAAATGATTCAGAAGACAAATTTATTAGTAGGTACTAATAAAATGTGTTAAAGGCAAGTTTGTTAAGAAACTACATCCCACATACATTCATACTAATAAAATTCAGTTTACTCTGACTTATAAGAGGACCTTTGTATGAGCAAGGTCAACATTTTTAGATCCACAAGCCGTATAAAACATCATTCCAACGTATGCAGGCCAAAGTTCAGAAAACTATCTGCTCCATGGACTGGGAAATAAGGGCAATTTTTAGCATTGTAACTGAGGTCATTAATTATAATCTTTTACAGCGCCTATCTTCTCCATCTATAATATGATCAGCACTTTCATGGACTCCAAAGTTCTCATTCAGCTCATGACATTTCAAGCATCTAAAACTATATCCATATCTTGTTAAAATTACAAATTACTTTCTACTACTAGCTTCAAATTGATTAGCCAACCAAATGAATTTTCTAAACTTTACATCACACACACAAAAAGCTATATATATAATCTAACATCTTACTTAAGAAATGAGACCCATTTGAGCTCAGTTCCCTATAATGCTTAAAGCACAATCAAACTTCAAAAAGGATGATTGAGACCCTATTTGAACTTAATTCTCAGTGATGAGTAAATCACATCAAACACACACACACAAAATATAACCTCAAACTAAAGAAGGGATGAGACCCCATTTGAGCTCATCCTTGATTAGCTCATTTGAGACCACAGAATCAAACTTCAAAATGGATGTTTGTAATTGAGACCCTATTTGAGACCAGTTCCCCAAAATGATTAAAGCACACATCTTTTTCATCTCTGAATCAATAATCATCAAAATCCACAAATAGAAACAAAAACAAAACAAAGTGAAACAAATAGAGAAAAATGAGAGATGCAGTGTGATACCGTCCATAACTGAAAGGTTATTCAGTTGTATTTTCACTACACATTCATCACAAAAATAGTATCCATCTAATTAATAAAAATGAGACAGTGGGATTACCAGCATGCTATCTTCTAGAAGATTGAGTTCATCTGGACTATTAATATCAATCCCATGCTCTAGAATTGGCAATAGTATGTTGTAGCAAACGGGTGACTAGTAACCAAGTGCAACCACAAAGTTTCTCAAAGCAATAAGAAGCTGAATCTGCAGCAGACTTTCACCAGAAGATTCCTCCCAGACCTTTCCATAACAAAAGCAATAAAGAAATAAGATAAACTCACATTTGGTAAGCTAGAAGTTTAACTATAGCTACTCTGCTATCAATAGCACTTACAGGGTAAAAACCAAACAAGAATGTGATGAACATGTTATTAGATTTACGCATACTCTACCATTCAAAGCCAATTATTCTACTTCCTTGGCAAGTGATTCAAGTTAGCTAGAATCAGTTGAATCATAAAGTCACATAAAATCAATAAACCTTCATACTGCTTGGAAAAGTTGCCTGCTTAAGTTCCTGTAGCTATGTACATATCAAATACACCCTAAATTCCTTCTGCATAAGTTATCCATATTATATATGGCATGTTGTCGCAAAATTGAAGGGAAGCCTTAGGCAATAGTTGAAGTTGTCGCCATGTGACTTGGAAGTCATAGCCTCACAGGTTCAAAGAGGAAACATACAAATCCATATAATATATATATATATATATATATATATATATATATATATATATATATATATATAAATATATATATACAAAAGATGAACAATAACTTAGTAAACTTCCTCCGAAGCTTATACCTACACAATCTTGCTGTGAACACCCAAGCTCAGAGAAGATATATAATTGCAACTTGGGGACTAGTTGCAATTAGAAGAAGCAGGACCAATGTAAATCCAATAAGGAGCTTTGTACACTTAATTAGTTAATCTATAGATTTATCCAATTTGAAGACAACCAGATTTTTAAGACTAATTCTCAGGACCGAGAACTAGGATTATTGCTCTACAAAATTATCAATAAATTATTTTGAATGGAGCTAGCCTGCTTCAGGGGACTAGCAGTTACACAATCTCAGCACTCAAATTGACAATCTCAGTTACACAATCTCAGCACTCAAGATTGACAATCTCAGTTACATAATCTCAGTTACAAAATCAAGCACGAGTAACAAAGATCTAAGAAGCAAAGGTACACGATTTTTTTGTTTGGTTTCTGAGAAAATCTAACACAGAGGGAGTCCGAGAGAGAGAGTACCTGAGGGAGAGCTAATGAGGCTGCAGGTGGCTGGGTCGCGATGGCTGGGTCGCGCAGAGGCATCACAGATCTGGGTGTGGTCGCGGGGGCATCACAAATCTGCGCGTGGTCGCGGTGGCGGGGTCGCGGTAGCAGGGATGCAGGGTCGTGGTGGCCATAGATGGGGTTTGCAGATGGTGAAAGAGAATAGGGGGAGAGGGAGAATGAAAGCACACGTGAGGGGGGCTGCGCCCCATTTTTTTTTTTTCTAGTTACCGAATTTACGGTAGCCATATTTTTTTAAAAAAAAATTATTTAAAGATCAAAATATCAGTCTCTAACGATAAGATATATATTTTTTAATTTTTTTATAATATATTTTATTTTTTTATAAATTTTTTAATTTAAAAGACTGAAATATATGTCTCTAATAATAAGATATATTTGTATTTTTTTTAATTTTTTTATAAGTATAATTTTGGTCTCTAATTGGCCTCTAAAAAATTTAGAGACCGAATTAGGGACTAATTTTTTTTGTAATTTTTTTTTATTTAGAGATCAAAATATCGATATCTAATAATAAGACATATTTTTTATTTTTTAAATTTTTTATAACATAATTTCGATCTCAAAAAATTTAGAGATCGATTTAGAGATCGATTTTTTTTGTAATTTTTTTATTTAGAGACCGAAATATCGGTCTCTAATAATAAGACACATTTTTATTTTTTTTAATTTCTTTTATAACATAATTTCAGATCTAATTCAATTCTCTAAAAAAATTAGAGATCGATTTAGAGACCAATTTTATTTTAAGTAATAAATTAGATTTTTTTTTTGTTAATCGATCTCTATTTCGGTCTACATAGAGATCGAAATAAATAAGTTTCTAAATCAGCCTCTAATACTCAAATTTCTAATAGTATTCTTACTTAAATTTAAAATATTTAAATTAAATATATCAAATTAATTAATATTTAATATTATTATAAAATTTTATAATTTTAATTATGTGACATAAAATTTTATAAAAATATTAAATATTAATTAATTTGATACGCTCAATTAAATATTATAAATCTATAAAAAAATGGATCTATGAGGAGGATATGATATTAAGGAACTTCCACTATTTTTGCTCTTTCAACAAGCTCCGCCAAGTCCGAGAACAATTAATTATTTGGAAAATTAGCTTGAAGAAAGGAAGAATGAGCAAAAGTACCAACCTTTGAACAAATGATAGAATAGAGAGTTATGTGTATCTAAGACTCTCCAACATTTTGTTATAGCACTGTTGTATACTCTATTACTATTTATAGATCCTTGAAACCCATTCTTCCTACTTCCTTACGAACTAGTCCAGTAAATTTTCTTATCATTTTCAGAGCTCCCCCTCCAAAAATCTCTGCATGCTTTTATGAGTATCATCATAGAAAGGAATCATGAAGTTTAAAACAAGATGGAATCAAGAGAAATAGTTGTAGTCAAAGTAGTCACTGATTTAAACAAAACCTCTTCCCTACTGAGGATAACAATTGTTTCTTTCAATCTGTGATTTTATGATTAATTTTCTCCTTGATATAAGGGAAAGTAACCCTCTTAGTCTTGAGAAATTCCTAGTCCTAGACCAACAGATTACAGAAGGAAGACCCCAAGTATTTATGGCGTCCACCCACATAACGAATTTTCCTTTTATCAGGATTAAATTTTTGGCTTCTGGCTATCTTCTAATGATACAGCAACTTTCAACAAATTATCACCTTCTAAACTCCTCAATATTTGCGAAATGTAATTTGGAAAAATGGAATCACGTGCTTATATATGTAATTATATTAATATAGAACTGTGACTTCAAGAATGTGAGTTAAATAACATTATTCGTCCATCAATTTGTTATATTCCTCATTATTATCTAATACGTAAAAAAGACCCGGTGGATATGATGAATGAAAGTTGAAACAACCATGTCTCATTATCAAGGGAAAAAATTATTCATATCACTATGAAAAAAAGGGAAAAAAATACAAAGACAAACTATCATCACGCTTCTGTAATCCTATAATAATGGGAGAAAAATAAAACATTTTCATATGTATATCCCTTATTATTGCCACCAAGAATTATCGATGGAAAGTTGCCACATATTTAGGTTTTGCAGCTCCAAAGCCGCCACTGCGCCATTGCCAACATTATTGCTCCGCTTCTCAGTGCTGTTATAATCCAAAGAGTAAGAAGGGCACGACAAGGGTGGCTCCGATGAGCGACGCTTGAGCGTGATCCTAACCGACTCAAAGTGATCTGAGCCAATCAAGTGAGGGAAATTCAGCTTGGCTTTTGACTCATGCATCTTGAACGCGGCTCGGTCATAAGTCAAAGTCGCATCCTCAGCCTTCTCATAAGTCCCAAGCCACACCCTAGCACCGTTCTTCTTAGGGTCCCTTATTTTCGCCGCATAGTGCGCTCGTAGCCTCCTCCGTACTCCTCTATAGCTCCTCTGATCCCCCGACGCATGACTTCCACGCACTGCTACCATAGTGCCACTGTTTTCTCCTTCATTTTCCATTTTCACCACCACATCAATGTTGTGTAGACATTAAACATCATTATTAAGAATTTCTCTAGATCATAGATCATGAATTTAAAATACCATATTAATAATCAAAGACGTACATCTTGTAGACATCTTATTCTTCTTATGTTTACGATCAAGAAAGGTGTAACACCCCTTTGGGGATGCCACACATATAAAGAAAATAAAAGAAATAGAAATAAAATCTACCCAAGTTGTAAAACATTCGTTAAATAATAGTATGGGTCATAAAGTAGTTCCTGATAGACAGATTATTAAAAATAGAATATTGCGGAAAACATAAAATAGACAGAACAACATTTCTCATAATATACATATGTTCTGAGTTATAAGTTATACAAATAATTTACAACTACAATTACAAATATTTAAACAGAAATAGTAAATAAAAACAGTAAAAGTGTCAATATATACATCCATACGCAGACGCGCCCAAAAAAAACATCAAACATATTTACTCCTCTGAAGGATCACTCTCATCATGAAAATGATCATCAGGGGACAAATATCCTGGATGCCTCGACTCTCGGCGATAACGTGATCGCGTAGTCGATACGATACTTATCTCACTAGGCTCGTGGTCATACCACCAAAATGACGCCTAATGGATAAGGGTAACTCTAAGTGTAGAAACTATTTGTCGTAGTCATGATCGCTCTCCATCAAATCTATGGCGTAGGGTCACCGTCATCCGTCCAGCATATGTCACCGAGTCTCTATCTCCTCTAATGTTCCACGATAGAGATCTACCGTGAAACTCCAGCGTCACGAACCCCAAAAATCCGAGCACCGCCATACCAAAACTAATCAATCCAATGGATATGGATGATCAGATGGTTCTTGATCGTAAAACTGGTCGTCGATTTGCTGATCTTCCTCCTCCTCGGGGTACAAGACCTCAAGAGGTTGTTCCTCTTCTTCTTCCTCAAACTCTTTATCGCATAAAGTAAATATACAGGAAACACATACAATAAAGAGGTAAGACAATCTAAAATCACCATAAACATGGCCAATAAGAAGATGACAAATATCATGTATACAGTTTATGCAAAACAAAAAGTTATAACAGTAATAATAATGGAATAAAGTAAAGCTTAGATATCATAATGTTACATAACATCACAGATATAACACAGATAAAAATAAACACAGATAAAACAATATCACAGATAGAATAAAATAAGAAATAGACAACCATCAAGATATAACCAGATAAAGATAAATAGAGAAAATGGAATATCATCAAAGATATAACCAGATAAAGATAAATAGAGAAAATGAAATAACATCCAAGATATAACCAGATAAAGATAAATAGAGAAAATGGAATATCATCCAAGATATATTCATATACACTAAGACACAATCCTACTCCATGGAGTTAAACCCAAACAGATATCAGAGAGAATGACTTGCAAAATTTATTAGTACCACGGCTGCCCAACCAACTATTACGTTGTCACACGTTGCGTCAATAGCCTACGACACTGGGAATCCACCATCCAGGCGTAGTATAGTTCACGGTCTTCCGTTGTGGCACTATAGGCAATGTACTACTAGACTTTACAAACCTCAATTAAATATAGTGCGTGTCGAGTCCATTAGTGTGCTATCGGTTTACCACGGCCCAGCGGAGCTACCAACTGTCCACATGTGGGATCCCGTACACTAAAGTCTCCAAGTTCATTAGAACAATGAACCACACTACGTTTATCGCATCGACAACACGATGTGATTCGTCTCGTCAACCAAAACACCAAAAATTGGCATAAAGACAATACATAATTCCAAAAATATAAAATTATGAAAATGCCCTCAAGATAATAATATGCCCTCAATGGCAAAAAATAGAAAGCCTGTACGGGTTCTCATTTTCCCGACAGCGAAAGCTTGCCCTCATTGGCAACAAATATATATATAAAGAAAACCTGTACGGGTTCACATTTTCCCGACAGCGAAAAATACAGTAACGGTCAATCGCGTAGAAATTTTATCGCGTTTTCAAAATCTCGTCGTTTTTATAATCGTTTTGAAATCGCGTAAATATATTTTTCTGTTTTCAAAATCGCGTAGGATTTTTAATACGTTTTCTCAATCGCGTAAGATTTTTAAATCATTTTCTTGACCGAATTCCTTAAAAATCCTTTGTTTAAATAAATGAAATAATAAATAATACTTTTAAACTACGTATAATATTTTTCATACCGTATACTGTCGTTTGGACATCTTTTCTATCTTATTTGTCCGTTTTTACTAAAAATTGACAGTGTTTTGTTTAGAAAATTATATTAATAGTTTCCTAATTTTACCATAAAAATTCTGTTTATTAAATTTTTAAACCATATAATTAATCCTTTTGAAAACAACTAACATGCTTCAAAATACAGCATGAGCTATATGTTAGAAATTTTCAAAAGTTACTGTATTTCTCCTTACAGTAAAAATCATTAGTATTAACCTCTTAAACTTAGTTCTAACCACTTTATTTCTTTAAAACTCATTGTAGAAAATTTACTTTAACTTGTATTGCTTCTTCTTGATTGAAAAATAGTTTGGAATTAATTTTAGAAATCATGAATTGTCTAATTTGGCATGTTGGCCGAATTTGATAAAAACTTTGCATTTGATTTCCAAATTGTTTTTCACCTTCTAAATGCATGTTAAATCTCTTGTATTGTCTACATTGATTAAATCCTTACCTTAAAAAAATAATTTTAGAAATCAAAGTGTTGAAGTTAGACTTGTTGGCCGAAAATGTAAGGTTATGCCATTTGATTTCCAAATTCATTTTTCTTGACTTAAACAACTTGAAACCTTCTTAATTCTCCTAGGTTAATTAAATCACCTTTTAAGAAAATTAAGAGAACATTTTGGTTCTCCATTTTGTTAGTGGTCGTGAGCCATCATGGAGTGTTCTTTGGGACACACATGCATTCCTTGACATGTTGTTCACATCCTATACATTATCATGCAATTCTACACTTTATCATACAATTCTAACACATGCAATATTATCAAAGTTTGTAGACGTGCATCTTAAAGCTTATAGACATGCAAATTATTACAAACAACAATTAGGAAAGCTAATAACAAATACACAACCACATCAAATAAGCTACTAACACACACAAACATGAATCCTTATGGATTCTACAATCACAAAATCAAAACTCCATCTTCTTACCACCATCCATAGGTGATAAGATTTGTCTTCCTCTTACCTTAAATGAAGACAAATGGTTTGTTTTCACTCCTCTTAGGGTTCGGTTTTCTCCACCAAAATACCTAGCATTTCAAACGAAATTCTACAAGTTACTAACCATGAAAAAGAACCTAAACCATGGATAAATCATGGCTTAGAATTTTGAAAAAGAAGAGAGAAAAGAAAAGCATGAGATTTCACCTTCTAGGTAAAATCTTCAAGGTTGGTTTCAAGCTCCAAATGCAAGAATTTGCAAGAACTCTCAACTAGAGATGTTCTTAGGATAGTGTTTAGGTTTAGAAAAGTTGGCTTGATTGAATTTTGGGTGGTTGGATGATCAAGAAGTAAGCTTGGCCGAAAATGGTGAAGAGAAAAGACAAGAATGGTGGCTAGGGTTTTTGATGAGAGAGAAGAGAGAATTTTTGCATGCAAGCAAAGTGATCTTTGGTCTCCTAACTCTCTTGGCCGTAGCTCTCAAAGAGCATGCAAGGTGTGCATCTTGCTTGGCTTCATCCAAGCCCTTGGATGCATCAAAGGTTAGGATTAAAGCTTGCTTAACAAGCTTGTCTCCTATTGGTTGGTTAGTGATGACTCCCCAAGCCTAGTCACACTGCTCATAAATTATCAGCTTAGTCAGCTAGCTGAGTCAGCTTGTTCTGGAAAGTTCTACTGCTAATGATGTTTAATTAAGCTACTAAGTTAAGTATTAGCTAAACGTGGGTCCCGCAAAACATTTAGGGTCCACTTGTCATTTTATTATCTTGACTAATAAAATAATATTATAATATTATAAAATTATTTTATTTGACAGTAAAATCCTAAAAATTAAAAGATTATTTACTGTCTCATTTAGAATCGGGTTGAGTAAGATCCCCCAATTCTAAATAATAAAATAATATTTTCCCGGCCGGAAAATATTATTTTCCTGCCTCAGAGCAAATCACACAAAAAGTCCATATAAAATCACAGATAGTAATATCGGGCATTAAATCAAGTAGAAAATAATTAAAAACAAAAAAAAAAGAAAAACAAAGACGTTCGTGATGTAATGGTCATTTTCCCATTTTTTCCCACAACGTAGCTAATCGTCCAAAAAGTTCAAATAAAATTACAGGCATGGTATTAATTGTACGTATATCTTCCAAAAAAATTAAAACAGTAGCTCGGAAAAACTTTTATTTTACCGTCTCGGAACAAATTACGTAAAAAGACCAAATAAAATTTGAGCCTGTATAAACGTATTTGTATTTCATGCAGAAATCGAGAAACAGTAAAATAAGGACACAACGGTCATTTACACAATAACTTGAAAAACGGCAAACAGTACATTCGAAATATTTTCTAAATATTGGGGCGTTACAAAAGGACCAAGAATAGTGCACACTTGTGGACTACATGAATCAGGATCTTCCTCTCCTTCTCCTCTCTCTTTTGGATGGGACAATAGTAGTTTTTGAGTAAAAGATCATGTACATGTCTTTAAAAGACACACACATATATATAGAGGGAGTGGAGAGGAGATCTGCCCCTTCGTTGAAGAGTTGTCTTGTTCCACCCATCATGGAAACAAGCAACCAAGCCTCACACCTTTTCAAGTACACATACCATTTGAACTCAAAGTTCAACATGTGATTTCCAATAAATCCATTGATCACAATATAAATGGATTCCAAGAAACATCATGTTACCATTCAACTAGTTTTGACAAACAGACAAATCAATTGAAGTCCAAAATCATAAGAAAATTTCTAAGATTCTCCCACTTGGACAACATTGACTATATCTATCACTATAAGAGTCTAATTCACCAATGACTACATAACTAATAATCTTATTGCCATGATCATAATTCAAGTGTGCTAGTGTAGATACACATCATAGCTTAGTTTGTGATCATTTGCCTTTTAAGCTAATGTGTATAGGTCATACATTGTGTTTTCCTAAAAAAACACAACCAATCTCCCCAAGGAGATTATAAACACGTTTATTATTAAACATCATTTTCTTCAAGAAAAATAAACATCTCGAGACAACACAACAATAAAACTGTACAATAATCATTATAACAATGATATAAAAATAAACATGCACATAATTTTATTAAATAAGCATTACATAAGTTCACTATAACAAGTATACAATAAATGACAACTCCCACTAATCAATTACATCAAAGGATCTTAAAATACTCATGTTCTCAACATGTCTCATAAACACTATGGGTCTAAGTCCTTTAGTTAAGGGGTCAGCAAGCATCTCATCAGTAAGAATATGTTCAACAAGAATCTTTCCACTATCAAACATTTCTCTCACCACCAAGAATTTAATCCTTATATGTTTAGAGGCAGAAGTGATTCTATTATTCTTGGTGAACAAAACAGCAACTCGATCATCACAATAAATTTTCAATGGTCTAGAAATAGAGTCAACAACGCCCACAGCAGAAATAAAGTTCCTTAACCACATAGCATGTGAAGCTGCACCATGCAATGTAACAGACTCAACTTGCATTGTGGAAGAAGCAATCAGAGTTTGCTTTACATTTTTCCAAGATATAGCCCCTCCGACTAACATGAAAATGTATCCAGACGTCGATCTATCATCATCTATACATCCAATAAAGTCTGAATCAGAGTAGCCAATGACATTTTAATCATCCACATTCTTGTAAACAAGCATGTAATCCTTTGTCTTCTGCAGGTACCTCATAACCTTCTTAACAGCTACCCAATGAGCATATCCTGGATTAGATAGATATCTACCCAATGCACTAATAGCAAAAGACAGATCAGGTCTAGTGCACACCTGAGCATACATAAGGCTACCAACCACACTAGCATAAGGCACATTTGTCATAGAACTCCTCTCAATATCATTCTTAAGAAATTTGGCAGTAATTGTTTCAACTATTTTTGTTCCATGGGTAGGGCAGTAGAATTTGTAGCCTTAGCATTGATATGATAACTAATAAAGTAACATCTGGTAGTCTTAGGGCTTAATTTTGATGCAATTGGGTCATAGATTTTCACCTCAGTGGCATAACCCCACACACGAAGATGGTTAAGGCTAGGTTTCCACTCTTTAAATAATTCAAATGGAGTTTTAGGAACAGACTTAGAAGGTACTCTATTTAGTATATACATGGCTGTTTTAAGGGCTTCACCCCAAAGAAAATCAGGTAGTTTGGACTGACTCATCATAGACCTCACCATATCCATTAAAGTGCGATATCGCCTCTTACCTATCCCATTTTGTTTAGGAGGCCCTGACATAGTAAATTGAGAAACTATTCCACATTCCTCAAGGTATTTAGCAAAAAGGTCCCTTAAATTGTCCAGTCTCACCATGTCTACCATAATATTCACCACCTCGGTCCGACCTTACTATTTTTATTCTTCTACCACATTGATTCTCAACCTTATTTTTGAAAATTTTAAACTTTTCTAAAGACAATCACTTATCATTTATTAGGTAAACATAACCAAAACGAGAAAAGTCATCAATAAAAGTAATAAAATATTTATTCCCACACAAGGTTGGTTTCAAAGGACCATAAATATCTGTATGAATTATTTCTAAAAGGTCTTTACTATGTGTAGAACCCTTTCTACTTGTCTTGGTCATCTTTCCTCTTATACAGTCTACACAATCTCCAAAATCTATAGAATCAAGTGAAGGTAGGATATTATCTTTTATCAACCTATTTATTCTATCCTTAGAGATATGACCTAGACACCTATGCCATAAGGACAAGGAAGTGTCTTTGATTAGTGCCCTTTTGTTTCCTATAGTTTGAACATGTAGGGAATTAAAGACATTGGAATCAAGATTTAAACAATATAAATCATTAGATTTAATGACCTTGCCTACAACTTGGGAACCATAAGATAGAAGACAAGACCCATTATTGAAATTAAAGGAAAAACCATAATTGTCATGTTTGGACAAAGAAATTAAATTCCGCCTCAAAGACGGTGCATATAAGGTGTCTTTCAAATGTAAAATAAATACTGACTCTAATTTTAATTCAAGTAGTCCTATAAATTGAACGTTGACTTTATTTCCATTCCCTACAAATAACTTGACATCATCATCACTTGGCTTTCACTTGCTCTTGAACCCCTGCAAGGAATTAGTAACATGAATAGATGCTCCAGAATCAAGCCACCATGAATTCAAACGAACATCTACCAAACTAAATTCATAGTAAACGAAAGCTAGTGACTCACCTTGAGTTTTCTCTTTAATAAAAGATTTGAAGGCTTGACAGTTTGATTTCTTATGACTTACAAACTTGCAAAACCGGCACTTCAACTCATTCTTATGAATATTAGGTGTTGGACCAAGGGATTTGTGAGACGGACCGGGCTTATTGTCATACCTATTTTTACCTTGAGGCTTCTTCTCCTTTTTCTTAAAATATTTCTTATGGTGTGACTGAGAAACTAAGTTCACACTTCCAGAAGCCAAATAATTCATCCTATCCTCTTCTTGTGCACAAACAGATATCAAGGTGTTAATATCCCACTCTTCCTTTTGGGTATTATAGGATGTTTTTAAGGCATCAAACTTAGTAGGTAAAAAATTTAAAGCATAGTGAACTAAAAAAGTATCAGTTATAGGACACTTAAGGTAACTAAGTTTATTGGAAATGGTTACCATCATAATATGTTGCCTAACACCACCAATTTCATCATATTTCATGTTAATAAAGGTTTCCATCAATTGACCTGCTTCGGCCTTTCCAGATACTGCATACCTTTCCCCAATAGAAGCAAGAAAAGTTTTGGCATTGTCGGAATGTGGAACTGCTTTTACAAGTGTCTCATCAATGGAGCGCTTAATCAATATTAAAGCCTTACGACTGGCCTTCGTCCACTCCTTGTGATAAGCTTTCTGCTCATTAGTGCTTTCGGCAGTTAGTGTAGCGGGCTCATCTTCTCTAATGGCTATATCAATGTCCAACAAGCTTAGGGTCAATTCAATATCATCATTTCATTTCTTATAATTGTTTCCAGTCAAAACCTCAACTTGGTTTACAGTATTAGACAAAGAAAAAATGACTGGAACTAAAAAATTAAACAAGAAAATGATTAATATCATGGGTAATTATAGTAATGACAATTACAGAAATAGAGATTTAATACATATAATATAAATTTTCCTGTGAATAGAGTATATATCATATAATAACAACAGTTACAAAAATTCTAACACCTATGGGTAGAAAGAATTTTACTGTAAAGATCATCCCAAAAATAATAATATGTTACAGCAAAATAATTTATGAATTTACTACCGGTGGGTAAATTTAATTCACAAATTAATTTAGTAACACAACATCCCAAAAAAGATTATTCAAAAGAAACCCTATTAATTTAAGCAAATAATCCACTGTGGTGACATATATTCACTTCAATTAATAGAGCTCTCAACTGGGATAAATTAATTAATAGCCCAAATAATCATTTTCTAATGTATTTTTTAATTTTCTTAATGTATCTAGAGAGTACACTACCCAAACTTAACAACTAGGGAGAGTGACTATCATAGATAGGTTTATCATAATATTAAAATATTTTTCATGTTTAGAATCACTAATTTTTTTTTCTCAAATGCCTAATCTAAATAATCAAGAAATAAATTAATAGTAAATATTTTTAATATCCAAAAAATTATAAAACCTATATAGATAAATTATAGACATCAATACGAGTATATAGAAAGAAACGACATGCAAAACGGAGTACCAGAGATGTCACACGCGCCCCACGCTCCATGCAGTGCGCGTGGGCTTTGTCCCAAGGCACTGTTCTTCTTCTTCCTCCAGCCTGGTCGTGACGACCTGGTTATTCTGGTAAATGGGTCGTGCGACCCAGTTCGCAATCCATCTCTATTTTCAACTAGTTTTTGACGCGTTTTAATCCAAAAACGATTGGGTCTTCCTCAACACATGAATTATCATCATTTTGGATGATTTTTATGAAGAAAATCTCACAAAAATGGATCGTATAGGATCCAAAAATGTGAAAACGGGTCTGCTCAAACCCAGTTTGAAAAATCACATTCCTCTCCATTTTTTAACGTGTTTTGATCATCTCTAAGGCCTTCTTTCAAGTCTCAATGTGTTCTAGGATGGATTTATACAATTATCATAAATAAAAACAATCAAAACAATGATTTAGAAACATCAAGTGTTCTTTGAAGTTTTCATCCATGGAGGTTGGATATGGGTTTCAGGTTTTCAGTCATTTACAGTGAATTAAAAATGACTAAATAGATCTAAAAACATAGAAAAATAAAAATAAATAATTTTCATCATATATCCACATAATCATGCATAAAGAATACAAGTTATAAACCCTAAATCATTAGGTTATCACGTAATTATGCATGTACATATTAGAATGGATTCTAAATCGTGTATCTATGGCTCTGATACCACATGTAGACATTAAACATCATTACTAAGAATTTCCCTAGATGATATATCATGAATTTAAAGCACCATATTAATAATCAAAGACGTGCCTCTTGTAGACAACTTGTTCTTCTTACGTTTATGATCAAGAAAGGACAAAGAATAATACACACTTGTGCACTACAGGAATCAAGATCTTCCTTTCCTTCTCCTCTCTCTTTTGGATGGGGCAATAGTAGTTTTTGAGTGAAAAATCATGTACTTGTCTTTAAAAGACACACATATATATAGAGGGAGTAGAGAGGAAGACCTGCCCCTTTGTTGAAGAGTTGTCTTGTTCCACCCATTATGGAAACAAGCAACCAAGCCTCACACCTTTTCAAGCACACATACCATTTGAATTCAAAGTTCAACATGTGATTTCCAATAAATCCATTGATCAGAATATAAATGGATTCCAAGAAACATCATGTTACCATTCAACCAGTTTTGACAAATAGACAAATCAATGGAAGTCCAAAATCATAAGAAAATTTCTAACACGTTGTTCACCCCATTGTTATAGGTGTGGAACCATCCAGTGGTGGTAGCCTCACACAAAGCACCATATATAACCATGTCATCTGTGTCATCCTCCTTCGGTGGCAGCTCTGCCCAGCTCTCCGCCAAGAAGACGTTTCGAAAGCTTGAACGCCGGGAGAATGCTTCTGTCGTTGCGGCAGGTTCAAAGTAATCAAGGACATTCACATTGGTGTTTGAAGTATGTGTTTATCATTCCAAACATGTTTGATGTTTCGTTACTTTCGTAGGTTGTGGTTTTCTTTCTTCTTTTTTGACTTGTGAGTGTGTCCATATTTGGGTGATGCTTTATATAAAGCTAGATAATGATAGAGAAAAGCACTTTTATAATTTTATTCAAAGTTGTAGCATTGTTTTTAGATGGGTTCCATGAAGGTTCTTAATTCTCCATGTGGACAGTTTGGGTCACGTGTTGAAATGCTTTTTGATTTCCAATCACAAAAGTTGTTGATTAGTTGGTTTGTCCTTCCTTTTATTTTGTTACATCCAAAACATCGATCGGATTTGAAATAGACGAAAGTTCAAGAGATGTCATATTACTTTGAAGAAGAGAATGTATTTGAAGGTCATATATGGGCTTTGATATGCTACCATTAAAATTGTTTTACGGTAAAGAGTGTTTGCCTCATCCTAGGGTCAATACAGGTCTTTAGGTTTAATAAGGACTTACAGAAGTACTTACAGATAATCTATCAATAATATATCTTAGTAAGAATTAAACTTCGGTCGACTTAGTTAACGTAGTCCGTCCTTACTATAATGCATGTCCTTTTTTGTATTGTTCAATTTACTGTTTAATAAATATTTATTATTAGTTTAATTATTTTTTAATTTTGATTCTTTATTAAGATTAAATACTTATCAGAAGGAGTGTACAAGTGAAGAAACTATCCTATCTTTGTAGGTTAGAGAGGAAACTAAAATGATAGAATTTTCATTCACAAACAATTAAAATTTACAATATATTGAAATTCCTAAGTCTATTTAACCCTAAATTATGACATTTACAAAATATAATAGATTAGAAATTAGGTTATGGAGTTACTTGGAAAGAACTAACGTGAAGTAGCCATAACTGATTATGAAAAAGCAATTACAAACACTGCATGTGTGAGAAGAGAAAAACTATCCTTATTCCCTATACACACAGAAAACTCTTGTGGTGTAACACCTCCCGCAGGGCATCACATTTACGACTACCAACTTATAATCTAAAAATTAGTTCATAAAAGGTTTGAGTTATAAAACATGGGTTTTAAAATTTCTTTTCTCGGAAATATAAAGTTACTGATATTTATAAGTAATACTAAAAAAATAGATTTAAACTGATTAAAACTCATATAACAAATACCACTTAATATTTAACAATTATTCAAGAAATATAAAACTCACATACTCAATTTTAAACAGTAGTAAACCCCATGACTGGTCCTACTCAATAGTACGATAAAACACTAATGAGAAAACTCAACATACTTATTTCATCTTGTATTTATCTTGATGCGCCATATATCTGTTCCTCATCAAAACCGTACACTAACTAGTCCGAGATGGTCACTCCTCGATGTTGTCGTCGAACTCAGAATATCTACTTCCCGTCACGTCTAAGGAACTCATTCCATCTATTATATAATTTTTAACAATACAAAAACAACAAAATAATATAACAAAGAGGTAAGATCACCTACGCCAATACCAACATGGTAGCATAGAGATAACACAAACAACATATCATACGGATATATCATACCATAATTACCATTATGCCATCATCATAATGTATAAAATAACAATAATTACAATAATGCCATCAACATTATTTATCATCATCATCATCCAATATTCCTCAATTAGAAATTAATATTCAATATTTATGATAATGCCCTCAACATTATTCAAGTATTCAACAGTTCAATTATCATAACCAATGCTTAATAATGATGCATATGTTATGCATGTAGACTCAATGTCCTACTCTATGGAGGTTTTCACAATTTCGAGAAGAATGCTCTGGTTAATTATCAGTCTTAGCCCAAAGGCAATCTCCCAATCATCGAAAAGAATCGTGTTATTGTCGAGAATCGTCAATGCGTTGCAACGGACTGCATTGCCAAGTGGCACATGGTTCAGCCTTAGCCCATAGACAAATGTCCACTGGTCGACCGCCGTGCCTCGACGCCCCCAAGATCCATCATAGACCTCACATCAATTCTCATTCCCTCTTCAACCACAAGGGTCATAATTTTTGTTCAATGCACGAATATCTCAACGCAATTTTGTTCAATTTCATCATATGCCACAATGCATATTTTTCCAATGCATATTCAATGCACCAATGTCAATCACAGGCAAAATTCATCATTTCCAATGCATGTTCAATGCACCAATGCCAATCACAGGCTAATTTCATAATTTTCTCGTACAGTGTCCGTACGTTGGTTCAACAGTAATCATACTGTATATTCAATAGCAAAATCATGTTATCGCGTTTTCATAGTCACAAAAATACTTTTGTCGTGTTTTCACAATCGCGCAACATTTCTGTTACGTTTTCAAATCACATGGCAATTTTTCCATCATTTCTGAATCATGTAAAAATATTCCATTCGTTTTAAAATCACGTAGTGATTTTTCAACAATATCTCAAACGCGTAAAAATATTTAAACGCTTTCCAAATTACGTAAAAATATTTCAATGTTTTTCAAATTGCGTGAAAATATTTAAACGTCTTTCAAATCGCGTAGCTTAAAAATCACGTTTTTAAGTTACGTAAAACATTTTTCACTATTTTACAACCACGTTAAAATATTTCTCAATATTCCAAACATTATTTTGGACTTTCAAACAAATCAATATCATTTTCAACATCATTTTTCACATTTCTCCTTTAATAAATCCTTTCCTCAAAATAATATAATTTATCACATTAGTTTCCACATTTTCTTACTCAAGAAAATCATTTTCACAATATATTCTACAAAATCACTTTTCTATTGATTTAAATCAATGTTTCAAATCCTAAAATTTCTTAACGCACTCCAAAACCCAAAGGATGAGTTACACGTTAGAAAATCCCAAGTCACCAACGCATTCTTTATAATTCCAAATCAATTCTAAAAATCAATCCTCTTAAAATAATTTGAGGTTCAAACATTTTTAACCTCTCTTTTCCATTCATATATGAAAATTCCATTTTTCAAGTGATAAAATACTCTGATTCCCTTTCCAAAATTCTTGTACTAAATCAATTATATTTCTACTTTGAAAATCACTTTGTTTCATAAAACCAAAGCATTTACAAACCTTCAAAACCATGGTACATGGTTTCAATGGCCATCAAATATTTTTCCTTCTAAATCAATTAAGCACCATTCTTGTTTTTACACAAACAAAACCATTAAATTTTCTTGCAAAAACCGTGAGACTCATGGTCTTTAAAATCAATTCATTTGTTCATTTTCATTTTCACTTTCTTTACAAATCCTTAAAATCATCAACTCATTGCTCTTTTCATTTAAAACTCATGATTAGTAAAATACTTAGAATATTTTGATTTCAAAAACATCATTCAAAAACCGTGAACAATTATTCTTTGAAAACAAACACTTTGTTTATTTTCTTTGCTTTTCTAAACATCAAATTTTACCATTCATGAAAATATTAATTTGTAAACATCTATTTTGAGGCGTAGAGGTTGAAATCATCATGGTCTTTAGAACCAAAAAAAATAATTTCTCCACTTCATAATTGTTGGGAATTGCAGATCAAAAGTCTCGCAGCGGAATAATAGAATTCTCTCACAGGATCCAGGCGAAAAATCCATAATCCGAGTCTTTAAAAATTTACCTCTTGAAGCGTGATAATCACAAGCGAGGTGAATCACCAACACCGTAATAGTGACGATGTCTCTGCGGTATCCACATGAACAGACTTGCAAACAGGAGTCACGCCTCTGTTTCGTAGTGCTAGCTGCGAAGAGAGGAGAAGAAGACCTCACTATCTCTCACTCACTTTCTGTAGGTGCGGCTAGGGTTGTGATGTAACCTAGTAGCAGCCTCCTTAGCAGTATTATTTATAACAGTGGCTGCCTTAAGTGAATGTGAGCAGTAGCAAGGTAAATGGTGCAACCCTAAACCCATCTGTCATGAGTTAGGCCCACAATTGAATCTGAGTCCAACTTGGATTCTGATTACTCCAATTTAGTCTGTTCTAAGTGTGCGATCCTGCAGGTTCTCATGACGCTGGTAGTAATATTAAAATCTCATTTTAATATTACAAACAATGAGCGGTATCTAGCAACACATCACTGCTACCCAAGTAATGAGAATGTCAGTGATTTGACATAACCTATCTGTGACCAATGTTTCCGTGTAGTTTAGTCCCTTTGTCCAGATATCCAGATTGAACACAAGACATAGAATGTGTCACCCTTGTTTAGTTCAATCTTCAGTTTCCTGATTCCCGAGTAGACATAGTAATAACAAATGAGATCAATATCTCATATTGACTCATTTAAGCATGGCCATGCATTTCGTAGTCTCACTCAATCAGGGGGCCCGAAGATATCACTCCTGTTATGTAGGAGGGACAAATCCCATCTAGGTCACTCACATCCCTCCACATGTATCGTGGTGTGTCTAATAACCAACTTTATAATCATCTTGTTACAGATGACGTTTGATGGCATTAAAACACACAACTCCTCATGTAGGAATCATAGTGATTTCAGGTCAAAGGACCACATACACCATTATCACTATGAGAATCGCTTATGACACTCACGTAACGATCCACGTAGCGTTCTCATGGCAGGTCTGTCCAATACATTATTACTCTAATATGTATCCATGTGTAGACGTGATATCTCATATCCATGACCCGTGAGATGTGGTCATCAGTCTACGCACATACTAGTCTCAATGCATTATTGTTGTCCTAATTAACAATAATACTTGACTAGGGACATTTAAGAATAGTATTTTATCCAATAGGATCTCACGATCAAGTCATCCACTTGATGTCCTATGGTATCAAACTTACTATTCTAAGGACTTTATTATGTCTACCAAAAAGAACACAATAAATGAAATGCCTCATATAAAATAACATAATATAATGTATGTAAATACAAACAAAATGTATTGGCCACTAGGGCATACACCAACAATAATTTCTTTAAACAAATCAATTTCCTTGTTCTTGAAAATTTTTAACATGAAACCCTAATTTTTGGGTGTAAAAATCGTAGCCTCCCCTTGGCCATTGGGGCCAAAATTTCTTATTCCATCATACATCCATCATAATATATTCAACATATCTTCATCATGCATATCATAAGCATACCATATTCTCATCATGCATATTATAAGCATACCATATAAGCAATAAAATCATGCAAAACATATCAAGCATAGGCAAATAATCAAAGTACATAAACACACACAAATTATTACATGACCATGGATATGAATCCTCACATGGATTCACCATCCATCAAATACACAAACCATCTCTCACCACCATGCTTGGTTGGTGAGATGGATCTCCCTCTTACCTCTTGAAGAACCTCAAAAGCTTCTTGTTTTGCTTCTTTTTCCAAGTCCTTCACTACAAGGGCTTCTCAAATACAAAACAAAACACAAGTTTATTAGTATATTAAGCTTGAATAAGAAGAACCATGGATCAAACATGGTTTAGAACATGAAAAAGAAGAGAAGAAATGAAATTTCCTCACACTTCACCATAAAAAAAAAACTATAACTTTGCTTTTGAAGAAAGTCCTTCAAAATGAATGATTTAGAGAAAGTCTCCAACATGAAAGTTGCTTAGAATAAGGTAAGGATTCAAGAAATAAGATTGTATGAAATTAAAGAGTGATAGAGGGTAGAGTTAGGGTGCTTGGCCCAAACTTGCTTGGAGAAGAGAAATGAAGAGAAAGTTTGATAACTCAGCTTCTTGAAATTGATCAATAATGACCAATATGAGAAATAATTGGTGTCTTGAAACTTGGCTAAGCTATTAAGCCACCAAAACCGTCCCCCCTCTTCAAGCACTCCAAATTTGTGACAAATTTCACTAGCCATTATTTGAAGCATTCTAAGCCATTGATTAATTCAATGGTTAGGATTAAGGTAGACTTTAAGTTAGAAGACTTAATCTAGGCCATTGGATCTTTCTCCTTGAAATTCTAGGCATCAGATGTGTCTCCAAAATGAAGGGTCAAGATCACTCCTTCAAACATTACATCCAATGGTCATAAATGGTCCTTGTTACTTTTTAAGACCAAATCTCCACTATTGATTAAATCAATGGTTGATATTCAAAGTCTTCCTTATTAAGCTTGTCTTTACAACCATTGATTAGATCAATAGTGAACATCCAAAGCTTCCTAACTAAGTTTATTCCCACACCATTGATTAAATCAATGGTGATCATCCAATGCTTCTTCATTAAGTTTGCTTCTCAACCGTTGATTAAATCAAGATCAAGTCTCCACCATTGATTAAATCAATGGTGGATATCCAAACCACCAATGTTGGCTTAAGCAGTATTTATTTTTCTATCTGCTATTACCCTACGAATAATATTTTTACTGTATTTTTATCGCTCGATAATTAAATACAGTACAAAACACAGTAAAAAAAAATTTAAAACTATTTCTGGATTCAGGTTTAGTAAGATCCCCCGTCTCCATCTCAACAGTACAAATTTTTCTATGCGTAGAAAAATTTTCACTTCGCGGGACCCACCTGGGCCCACGTAAGGCTACCTAGGCCCACAGACAGCCCAAAAACAATCAAAGAAATATAAAAATTTCATAATCATCCACAAAATCATAAAAATTAGAAAACGTATAAAAATCAAGTCGGATTAGTAAAAATCATTAAGGATTTTCAAAAAGAAATAAAATACGAAAGCTCATATACAACCTCAAAATAATATTAAAATAATAAAAAAAACGTAAAAACTCCCAAAAATTCCTAAAAATCACAAAAATTATAAAATTCACAGAAGTCGAGTCGGATTATTCAAAATAATTAAGAATCGCACGAAATAAATAAAATGTGAATTTTCGGAGTGTTACATGTGGTCTTAATGGGACAACCACAATACATGTAGAATGAGAATAAGGGTCTCTTCTTGTTATAACAATATGGGTTAACCTACCTATTCTGTCCTAAACTTTGAGAGTGTGGTGAAAACCTTGGAGGGGTTGAACTTCACTCTAGTAGCTCCCTTGAGTGTTGGAATAGGAGGGTTGGGTACCTGTAAAGACACTCCAACGCTCAAGTAAGCTAGGGCTTTTATGGGTGAAGTATAAGAAAATATGCTTACCATGAAGCTACAGTACCCTACTTATATAAGGAGAAGTTACGTGGGTACCATATGAAGGATGTAACGCCCCTTTTGGGAGGGAACGTCACATTGTCAAATAAATAAAATGCGAAAATTAAATAAACAAACGATTAAGACCCGGTTCATTTTAATTAATTGATGTTTAACCATGTGAGCCAAATTGGCAATATTTTTTTTTTATAATAACGATAATGCGGAATGTGAATAAGAGGAACAAATAAAACAATACACAGAAATTGCACCTGGATAGCATATATATATATATAAAATTTGATACAGCTGTTTTGTAGATACAAGGCTGGTCATCATCAAAAACAAAACTATACCCACCCCAAGGGAAACATGCATATATACCCTCATGCATATACAAAATATACAGCCCAACCAAAAAGAAAGATACATCAGGCCCCCAAAAACAAAAACACTGGCAGCCATCAGTAGCTACCAATGATCATCAACCCCTCGGATAAAAGGGACCGATTCAGGATCCCTCAGGAGGACCCTCATCAGGATCTTCCTCATCCGAGGACTCATCCATAGGAACCACAGAGGCGCGGGACGGAGCCCGAGCGGTGGAATCAAAAGAATCCTCCTGCGGAGTGTAGTAACGGGCACCCCACATCTCCCTAATGGGCAGGTAAAACTCCAGACGCAAGCTGAGGTAGCAGGTGAGGACAGGAGCCTCATGACATCTCCAGGCAAGTGTTATCGACACGTCTCCCAAATACACGCAGCGGTCGGAGTTCAGGTTGATGTGCCAGCACTCTGGCCCCCCCAAGGAAAGTCAGACGCACATCTCCCAAGAATCCGCGCATACGTGCAGACATCGTCGCAGTATAGATCAATCTTGTGCAGGCCAGAAGCCGGGGAAGGCAGGATCTTCTGTCTCTTCACCGTCATCTTCGACCAGTACAGGGTGCACATAAATAGCAAATAATAGAAGCACAGGGAAAGAGGTAAGACATCCTACATCATTACCAGTTATAGCATGCTAGAAACAAAACGGCGCCACGCGTCCAAATAGCAATTCAACACATCATATTCAATTAATGAGCAGTAGACATAACAATAAACAATTAAACAGTTCAAGGCAAATAATCATCTTAATAACAGTTAGATCAAGTATAGCTTCAGAAAATAAGAATTAATGATGACAGTGTATATCATGACTCGTATGCATGCTTTCCCAAATTCCTACTCTATGGAGCTAGACTCAATCAGTCGAAGAGAAAGATCAGGAGACATGTCTGTGACTCGGCTGCCGAGGCCAGTGCTATCACTAAATTTTCTCGTGCACAATCATGGCATTGCACAGACATTCTACACTAGATCACGATATAGGATAGTGTCAAGTCCGGATCGTCAGTGCGTTTGCATCGGTTTGCCCCACGGGCAAAGGAGCTACCAACTACCCATTGTGGAGGACCCGCACCCCGACGCCCCTAAGGTCATAACAAGACCCACACTTGTCTACTCGCACCCACACTAAGGTGTGTTCAATCTCCTAGGCAACTTGGCCTTACAACAGTCCACAAGGACATCACAATGCATAAGATACTATGCATGCTCATGTATGATCCACAATCTCATACAAATTCATAATATGCCACATTAGGCCAACATAAGCATCATTATATAATTGGTCACTCACATGGACCCATAATCACATAATATAAGTATCAAGCCCATTAATGCATCATTAGGTTCATTATGAATCCTAAATTAAACTTTGTCCCCCTTTCTAAGGTTCATGTTCAAAATCAATCTTTATAGCCAACTTAATATTCCAAGACAACTCAATTCCCTATAACTTACATTTTATTTTAGCTCTTAGGCCTCACACTCTCATGTTCTTCACTCACCTAGAATCTCCTTAATTCTTATGATACTTTCACTTTTGGTTCTTTGAAAATTTATGAAGTCTTAGCTTTAGTAAATTCTTTTAATTTCTTAATCATCCATTTCATTACTTAGGTTTACAATTACCTAATTAATTATGCTTCCAATTCATTAAAATCACACTTTCCACCTAAAATTACCCTAGAGGCCGTGGCCTCCCTATTAGTCCAATTTCAAATCTTTTCAAGTCCTAATCATGTACATCATTCCCTTAATTATTTAAGTTGTTCACTTGTCCAATTAACTCACCAAAAACCCTAGGTTCTTGGCTCCCAAAACCGTAGCCCTCATGGTGGTTTCTATTTCAAATTTCCCTTCCATTGAATTTCATCTCATACATTGATTAATTTAAGTCTTATACCATTTACAACTTCAACACAAATTCCCCTAAATTTCTAGCCTAAAACCGTGACACTCCTTGGTGGGTGTTCAATCATTTTTCTTCCATTTCAACAATCCATTATATACAACTAATCAAACCAATAACATAAATTAGTCAAAATCAACATATAACATAATTAATCATTAAAATCAAGAACAACCCTTATTAGGGTTCTTCACAAACCAACACAACCAAGGTTCCTAAATGCTAAAAATGGTTGAAGAGGAGTGTCTTCCTCTTACCAAGATGAAGAACCAAGAAAATTCCAAGAAGCACTCTTGATTTTTGGATTTGAAGCTCAAAAACCCTAGAAAATGTGGTCCAAGTTAGAACAATGTAATGATGTGAAAAAGGAGAAGAAAATGACCATTAAATCAAGAGGAAACCAGAAACGAAAATGGAAGTGAAGGTCTGAAATTTTTTTCAGCCATGGAAGCTCACCTTCAAAGCTTGAAAAATGGTTGAAGATGGAAGCTTTCTTGAAAACTCCAAGCACAAAAGATGATGAGAAGGAGTAGGAGATTAAGAAAACATGGTTGGTGTAAATTTTTATGAAGGTTGGGGTTCTTGGGGGTGGTGGCCGTGAGGTGTGTGGGTGGGAAGAAAAGAAATATTTGAAGAAGGAAAAGAAGAAGAAGAACGTAAATGAAGAGGAAGAAAGTGTTTTTGGTGATAATGAGTTAAATGAAATATTATGATAAATGAATCAATTCATTGTCCTTGAGTGGCTGCAGAATACGTAAAAGAGAGAGAAGAGTGGGTGAGAAATTTGGCTTCTAAAGGAAGCCAAGATATTGATGGTCAAAGCTTGGGTCAAAGCTTCATAAGGAAGCTTGAATATTTAACTATTAAATTTGAATTAAAGTGATTTGATTAGACATAAAGCGGATTATATTAGGATAATGTGATAATATTTTTATTACACACTATTATCCAATAGATAATAGTTACAATTGACAGAAGTCAGTATTTAATTAATCTGACAGATGAATTTTTCGCTGTATTGATCTAATTGTATCTGTTAAAATTTCTCGAAGATTGTGGAACCTCGTAAACTGTGTTAAGTCTCGGGTTTAGTAAGATCCCCCGTCGACATGTCCATAGTCCAAGGTTCTCAGAGAAAACATCGCGTTTCTCTGATTCTCGCTCAGCGCGCATGCAAAACGAGGAATATATTAAAATATTCGACGGTTCCAGAAAATTCCCAGAAAATTTCCAAAAATTGCAAATATTATAAAACGACCATTCGTCATATAATTTTCCAATTTTTGAAGCGCTACAGTCATTTTCCCAACTCTGCTCGAGTTTCACGCAAAACGAGGAATATATTAAAATATTCGTCGTTTCCGAAAAATTCCAAAAAAATTCACATAAATCACAAATATTGGAAAATGACTATTCATGGTGAAATAATCAATTTCCGGAGTGTTACACTGGTCTCAGCAATTCTCAGCCCAGTGTGCACTCAAAACGAGGAATGTATTAAAATATTCGCCGTTTCCGAAAAATTCTAGAAAAATTCCTAAAAATCAAGAATATTATAAAACGATGATTCATGATCAAATATGTATTTTTCGGAATGTTACAAAGGAGAGGAGTAAGGAGTTCATTTCAATGGTAGGAGAAAGTTTCCTTACACCTTCCTTGCCTGGAGTTGACCTTCCCTAATTCCCTTGGCAGAGGACATTCTGTTTGTCCCATGTGTAAGTTCATTGTCTCCAATGTGAGTGGGCTTGGCCCAATAAGGCCCAAATCCTAATATGGAACACTGCCTCCAGGTCAGTGCTTTAATGAAAATCAGAGTACTGAGCTTTGAGTCTTCAGGGTTTGGTGTCGAGATTATGTTGTCATTGTTGTTATTCATCTTCCCATGAGACCAGGCTTTCATTCTTGGTCATGGGGGACGGGTGTCTCGTGTCTGCGGTCGGTTAGGGTCAGGAAGCTTAAATCTTGACCATGGGTCGCAGGGCGATGTGAGTGGGCAGGACGATGTCTTATTTCCAGGCATAGTTGTGAGCACGAACTATCCATCGTAGGATTCTCCTTGTTATCCATGATAGGACAATATCTGAGATAGATGAGGGGGCGTCGCTTAGTTTGGCCTGAAACATTTCATTTACTGAGCAACTATATTTTCGTCTGCACCACAAAATCTTTTTTCTACGTGGCGTCTCAAGAGTGGAGAGCATGCATCAAACGTTTGGTTTTCGTGCCTTGTCATGATTTCAAATTAATGCTTTTTTTTTTAAATGCCCTTCGCTTGAGAAGTGGTTACACTTGGGTGCTTCCTATAAATAAGGGAGGAAGTTATTTTTACTTTGTGCTCCCCTCACTTACTTACTTTCCAAGAACACCCTTTTTTCTTTTTTAGCGAACCTTGCTGCTCCAGGGCTAATGTGCAATAATGTTGCTGTGTCAAACTCTTGTCAGCACCATCTTCTTTTTTTCTTCTTCACAAGGTACTCCCCCTTTTCCCTTTCTCTTTTTACTTTTCTTTTATGGTCACTTTGAGGGAAATTGGGAGTAGTGGAGAGGAAGGGTCATCCTTGGAGATCTCGGAGAAACCCTCGCCTCCATTGTGTTGTGCATGGTAGAGGAGGTCCCCTAAGGGTGCTTCTACTTTTGGGGGACGGAGCCAACCTTCTGCTACCAAGTTCTGAGCTCGTGGTAGGGAATGGTTAGATAATAGGCTCAAAGAGATCACTCTTGGGTATCGTTCAATTTCTGAGATAGAATAGAATTTGAAAAGATACTTGGGGCTTGTCAATAGCGATTCCGATAAGTCTTTTGCCTCTGTAGGTCCTAATCTCCCGCCATCATCTCAAGTAATAGTTAGGTCAAGGCTTAGCACTGTGGAGTGGCTAGCGAAGCATACCCCACCTCTCGACACGGTACTTTACCACTAGATGCATTTTGAGCCCTTAGGAATTCACTCCTATAGTGGATTCACCGGCAACGGTGACAAAGCTCCGTAGTTATTTGAACATGATAGAGTACGAAACTCCAGAGGAAAACTACCTCGTTCTCCACTACAGTAAAGATAAGAGGATTTGTATGTACGCTACTAGAAAATTGGGTTTTAGAGACCGAAAAATCAATCTCTAAATCAAGAAAATCGGTCTCTAAAAGCCTCGTCGCTAAATATTAGAGACCGATTTAGAGACCGATTTTATAGAGACCGATTTGTCGGTCTCTAAATCAGTCTTTAATTGTCGGTCAAATAATGGTCAATTATATTTCAAAAAAGTGCATTAGAGACCAATTTAAAGACAGATTTTTTAGAGACCGAAAATCGGTCTCTAAATAAGTCTCTAAGTCCGTCCCAAATAAGTTTGAATATATTAAATATTTTATAAAATCAATCTTTAAATCGGTCTCTAGTTTAGAGACCGATTTATCAGTCTCTAAAATTGGTCTCTAAATTTGTCTCTAAAACTATGAATATATTATATATTTTATAAAGTCAGTCACTAAATCGGTCTCTAAATCAGTTTCTAAATCGGTCTATAAAACAATAAAGATATTATATATTTTATAAAATCAGTCACTAAATCGGTCTCTAATCTAGAGATTGATTTATTAGTCGCTAATTTTTTTTTAAAATATTTACAGTCCTTAATTCGGTCTCTAATTTGTGATATGAATTTATAATTATTTTTAAATCTATTAAAATCCAAATTTTTAAAGCACCTAATAAACAACAATCAACTATATGAATTTATAATTATTTTTAAATTTATTAAAATCCAAATTTTTAAAATACCCTATAAACAACAATCAACAATCTCATATATAACCAAACACAAATAAAAAATAACGTAAACTAAACTAATTCAGTTTTTAGAATATATCATTTAAACATCAAGATATTCTAGAAAAAAACTAAACTAAGCATTGTCTACAATATCTTATTACTACAATATTTCAAATATAAGAAAGTTGAACACAACACAAACTAAACTCTAATCATAAAAACTCCTCCTCATCCTCGTCCTCCTCCTCTTTTGCTCCATCAATCACCAGAAATGTTTGAGAAGACTGAAAGTTAATCGACTGCATCATCTCTCGTAACAGCCGATTTGTCTCCTATTATCTGCCACTTGAGCCCAAAGCTCATTTCTCTCACTTCTTAATTCTTCAAGTTCATCTCTTCGCACCTAGTCAGATGATGAAGAACATGAGCCACGATATTGTGGTCTTCTAGCTACTACGGTAGACTCAATTCCAAGACCATGTATTTTACCTTTATCACTCTAGCCACATTGCGCCACACATCCAACTCATCTGGGGGAGGAGTTCCCTGCTCTAATGCTCTTTGGGTCATTTCTTGCATTTCGTTCACAAATTTGGTCTGTCAATACCAATACGACACTAATTAATGTAAAAAGTTAAAGCAACACATAAATCTAACATAATATAAGCCATGACATAAAGTATAAGAATAAACGTGATTTCAATCACATGTTAAAAGTTACAAACTTGTTTAATTTCAATTTGACATACTATTAAACTCTCAAAAGTCAATTTGTTAAGGAAAATCCTCTATCAGCATTTTAATGACAACTTAGATACATAAGTATAACTTATCATTAAGTAAAGGAGAAAATTTAGTTCAAAAATCCAATTCTCTAGTTACTTGTTAGGAAGTTATTATATAAATTAAAAATTTTAAATGATGTTAACATTAACTTCTTTCAATTTTGTTCTGATGAATAAACTCTAAATTAATTGTACTCATTCCAAACCAACAGAAACAAATAATAAAGTGGCCAAATGGTGGGTACACAGGAAGTGTGCCAAAACAAATGGCAAAGGTCAACCACGACTTACAAGTATTGGATAAACATTTTATAGTTGCAGATGTCTTGGAATAAATAACCAAATCACCATATAATGACATTTCTTCTTTTATCCGCTCAACCAAAAAATGAAAAATTTCATGGTTTAATATTCTAATATCATTAGCACAAAAAATTATTGAGAAAATCCTCTTTGAAAATAGAATAGGGACTTTTAACATGTAATAAACAAATATCATAACAAGTCAAAAAATAGGTCAGCGTAAGAATAAACATGGTTTCAATCACATGTTCAAAGTAAGATCCTATGATTTATCACCAAAAAAACAATTAAGAGGAATCTATGCATGATATTGCAAGCACACACAAAAAAATTATGACTTAGATTTAGAGTTCCCTTTAAACATCAAGATAGCAACATGAATACAATTACTGAACATCATTATTTCAAACCTAAGAGTTCAAATTAGATAAAATAATTGATTACAGCTATATGCTCTGATCTCCTATCCACCTATGTGTGAACCTTACGTCGATGTGTGTGGTGAAACAATGTTGGTGCTGATGGAACAACACCATTCAACTTAGTCTGCAACAATTGTAACAAAATCATATTGGTAAATTTAACCATATTAGACAACTTCGACAACAATGCAAGATAATAGTGAACTTAACCAGATTAGCTTTATGCTGAGATGAGGTAATAGAGCCACTGGTGTGATATGAAACTCCATATCCTTCACAATTAAATGCTTGATTGGCTTTTGCAATTGCAATTTTATTCTTGAAAGCCCCACTTTCCCAATGAGTACACAATGCTTCTTATATCTCATCCCCAAGCCAACTTGGTCTCTCTATTTTCTTGCGAGCCTTTTCCAAAACATTCTTCAACAATGTTGCACCTCGTTTCTCAAAGTTTCTTCGAGCCTGATAACTATTTGGTGGAATGACATTATACTTCCTCTGCAATAAATATGAGTAAACAAATTGTTTATGACCAAAAAAAGTCTATCAAATTTTAAATTGTAGTAATAAAAATTTAAAAATTACCATAAACTCTTCAAACCACATATCTCTTGTGGTACTAATTATCTTTTTCCATGATGTCCATGGCTCTAAATAATGACTCCTGAAGATATCACTGATGCCAATTACTGCCAAGTGCGAAGGCAAAAATCTACAAACAATACAAGTGTTGGGTTAGAATATATCAAACATAATAATGTAATTTAAAAAAGTATTCCTTATACATACCCATCTCCTTCTAGATATAAAATTGGTTTGCTACCAGGCATTTGTGCATCTGATGCATCCTAAGTATGACTTGATCCAAGTGTAGATCCTACATCTGTTGGAGGGACTGATGATCCAACATTGTGACGAGACTTCTCTGTCGGAGGCACCACACGGTCAGATGGTTGAGTAAGAGGTGGTGAAAGTGCACTTAGGATCGAATAATTGAATGCGGGTAATGTGGGTGATGGAGTAGTAGCAGGAGATGGAGAACTAGCAGAGGTTAAAGGTGGGTGAGTAGTAGAATTCTGAACCGGTCGCACCGGCTGTTGCTTTTTTGGGCGACCCTTAGAAACTTTTCCTTTACCTCGATCTCTCTCAGAGATCTGCATTGAACATAAATGGAATGCAAATTAAAATGCTTATCAAATAAATAATAATTAATTTGTGCAAAATGTAAAACACAATTAATTTACCTTTTGTTAACAAATGAAAAAAAAACAAACACTAATCATATTCATGATCAGCATCATCATCATCATCGTAGTCATCACCTTCATCACCATCATCGTCATCCCCACATCATCAAGCAATTCATATTGTTGAAGATCTTCATCTTCATTGTCATTTTCAGAATCATTGTCAAAATCAAATTCATCTTCCTCGCTATCCTCTCCTTCATTACTTTCTACCTCATCTTCCTCCTCATCCTCCCCGACATCAGTTTCTACCTCATGATTATCACCTTCTTCATCTCTTAAGTTATCAAGAGGGTCATCATTTGTTATAAAATCCACATAGGTTGCAGCATCTTGATATGCAACCTCTAATGCATATCGAGCATCAACAGTACCTCTTGGTTTGGTTTTAATGACAACTCACCAATTAGCCTTGTCTTTTATTTTTTCAGGATAAGGTGCATAATACACTTGAATTGCATTTTGAGCAAATATGAAGGGGTCATATTTTGGATACCGTCAAGTATGTCGAACCTCCACAACTCCATATTGTTTATGAACCTTCACACTATGATTAAGTACAGCATCAAACCATTCATAATTAAACAACACTAACTGTTTCATTGGTTCTCCTGGGTATTCTACTTCCACAAGTTCTTTAATGATGCCATAATAATAATTCTCTTCTTCTGCTTTATCATCACCCTTAACACAAACCCCACAATTGATGGTTATTTTATCAATACTCCAATCTTCTGCATGAAACTTATAACCATTGATAAAGTAAATAGGCCATGTATGAACCTTTCTCTTAGGACCCCATGCTAAGTGGTGCAAAAATTGATTTTGTACCAAGTTATTTTTATTGTGAACCTACCAATGATAATAGTAAAATCAATATAATTTATAACATAACTGTCAAGTATTTATATCATTAAAAAAAAGTGTTAAGACACTTACGTAACTTCGGAACCAGGTTGGAAATTCAGATGCAATCATACCATCAACATCAGTGCAACTAATGTTTGGATTATCTGCTTTCAAATATTCCTCAAAAAATCTAATAACATGCATAAGGTTACTAAATATGAACCAATTACATATACATACTAAAATAAACAATTCAAGAATGATTTAGTTCACTTACCTAATATATGGTTGAACCTGTTCACAATTAAGTAGGATATGTAAATATGCAGCAGCTACTTCCTTATCCATTAAATACCAACTGTTACAAGTTCCAGCTGAGCGACCAAGATGATTGAAAATTAATAAAGTGGGTTGGATTGTCTCATCTAAACCTCCATCATCATTTCGACCAACTCTATTTCTTATTGATTGCACATAAGATTCAAAATAGTAAGAACAAAAATGAGAAGTCTCTTGGCATAAATATGCCTCACATATGGACCCTTCCACACGTGATTTGTTTTTAACCATTCATTTCAACCTATTCAAGTACCTAAAAGAAACATGATATCATTAATTACTAAACTTTGAAATAAAAAGATTACCACATTTAAAACACAATAAAGTATATGATTACCTCTTAAATGGATACATCCATCAATATTTACAGGGTCTCCTACTCTTGCCTCATACGATAGATAAATAAGTAAATGCTCCATTGAGTTAAAGAATCCAGGTGGAAAGATTCGTTCCAACTTACATGTTGTAATGACGATGTTTTGCTCCATTAGCAACAAATCAGACACACGTAACACTGTTGAGCACAAATCTCTGAAGAATTTACTTAATTCAGCTAAAGGCTTTCATATTGGATCTGGCAATGCACCAAAACCAATTGGTAGCAACCGCTCCACAAACACATGACAATCATGACTTTTCATCCCATATAGATTCCCCTATCTCGTGTTTACACATCTACGTAGATTAGAGGCATATCCATCAGGCATTTTAATTCACTAACCCATTTACATACAACCCTTTTTTGCTCCATGGACAACGTAAATTTTGCTTTAGGCTTCAAAATTTTTCCATTAGGCAATTCTTGCAACTATAGTTCCCTCCGCCTACAATACTCTTTAAGATCCATTCTAGTTTTAACATTGTCTTTGGTTTTGTCTTTAATATCCATAACTATATTAAAGACATTATTAAACACATTTTTCTAAATATGCATCACATCAAGATTGTGTCTGATCATATTAGTTTTCCAATATGGTAACTCTCATAAAATACTTTGTTTTATCCAATTATGGGTAACCCCGAACCCAGCACATGTACATGGACCCACATCAGTCACTTTTGGAACATCACAAACATCTTCCCATACCTCAGCCCTAGACAACCTAGGTGGAGGTACATATTTCTCTTGTCTATTCTTATAAAATGCATCCTTATTTCTGCGGTATGCATGATCCATAGGCAGAAATTGACGATTACAATCAAACCAAGAACATTTGCCACCATGTTTCAAAGTGAAAGCTTTTGTTCGATTCATACAATATGGACATGCCAATCTCCCTGCTGTACTCCAACTCGATAACATGTTGTACATAGGAAAGTCATTTATTGTCCACATTAATGCAGCTTTCATTATGAAATTTTCTTTTATTTAAATATCATAAGTTAGGACACCTTGTTCCCACAACAATTTCAACTCATCTATCATAGGTTGCAAATACACATCTATTTTACTTTTCGGATTGTGTGGCCCAGGAATAATCAAAGTCAAGAACATATATGGAGTTGTCATGCATAGTTCTGGAGGAAGATTGTATGGAGTGATAATTACAGGCCAATAGGAGTAAGGAATAGCTGACTGACTATATGGAGTAAAACCATCAACACTTAAGCCTAATCTAATATTTCTTGGTTTAGCTTTAAGTTCAAGATATATTTCATCAAAATGTTTCCACTCTTCTCCATCTGATGGATGACATAACACTCTCGATTCTCATCTATTTTCATAATGCCATCTCATGTGCGGAACAGAACTTATTGAAGCATATAATCTCTTCAGCCTAGGAATGAGAGGTAAATAAATCAACATCTTTACAGGGATCTCTTTGGTTTTTCCCTTACTAATCCTTTTTATTTTATATCGAGCCACACCACAAAATGTACATTCTGTAACTCCCTCTTCATTAAACAACATACAACCATTTATGCAACAATCAATTCTCCTTGCAATAAGTCCTAGTTTGGAAACTATTTTTCTTGTCTTATAAAAATTTTTTGGGATGAGATTTTTAGGAGGATGTGTCCTTTTCATAAGTGCTACTGTTTGATTAAAAGATTATTGAGAAATGTTTCCCTCCAATTTGATATTTAATAATTTAACGGCAACAGATAATTCAATTTCATCTTCACATCTCGGCCACAAAGGCTTTTGGGCTGCATGAAGCATATCATAAAATTTTTTAGCATCTTTATTTGGAGGCTCCTCTAAAGGTTGATTGTTATGGAACCCAAACTCTGGACTAACTGCATCATAAACCATGGTCTCAAATCTATTTAAATGGTCATTATTACCTATTTGTGTAGTGGTAGAGGTGCTTGGATGACTATTAAAAACTCCCATCAAAGTCGGATCAATTTCTCCATGACTTGTCCAATACCAATAATCATGTTTAAACCCCTTTTGATAAAGATGAACTTTAACGTCCTCAAGAGTCAAGTACTTCAAGTTTTTGCACTTAGAATAAGGGCATCTAATATTTCCATTTGATAAATGTGCTTGTTGGCATGCAAAGGAAACAAATTGTTCAACCCCCTCTACGAACATATCAGCAAGTCCCTTCTTACATGGCAAAAGTCTATTATACATCCAACAACAATATTGATGAATGTCCATATTCTGTAACATAATCAAAATGAAATATTAAAACTACAAGTGAAATTTAGTTTAACCACATGCAACAAATTTCTAAAACTAATCTAAAAACTAGACATTAGTTCATTACTTATAAACAAAAATTATATAAATTTAAGATATAACAACATCCTCAAAATCATTGTCATTTCAAAACATATAGACCCTAGAACAAGTTTAACATACAAAATAATACCAAAAACAAGCCTAAAGTAGAAGAAGAACAAAATCAAAGATTGGGATTTACCTCTTATCTCAAAAGTCTGAAAGTTCAACCTCAAGCACCTATACATATGAAAACAAAATTTTAAAAATCAATAAAGAAACTCTTTCAAGAATGGACTAAATTTAACAAAATTAAAACAATAAATGAGTGAGATTTATGAGTTAAATAAAAAATATATAGACTATTTAGCATTTGTTGGAAGCTAAATGCTCCGATATGAAGCAAGCTCAAATGAATAATATTGTTTAGTTCTATAAGCTATATAAATTATCAAAATAATGATATTATGTCTACAGTCCTTAGTATTGTACATTCAAATTGGAATCAAGTTAGAGAATTGAAAATTTTTGCAAAATGTAAATACTTGGACCTATATTGGGTACTTATTGTAGAGTGATAAATAGAAAACACTATAATTTTTGCCATAATAATATGAGTATATACTTCACTGCATGACTCGTATCAATCAGCTTTACCATAACATTATTTTTAGAAGTGCATTTACAAATCTTTCATTTCAAATCTTACCAATTTATTAATTTTGGGCCATGTCTAAAATCTTAATTGAACTACCCCCGTTTTCCTATTGATGAATGGTACGTAATCTCACTAAGGCACAAATTTAAAAAAAAAATCATAAATTCATCATGCAGCTCAACAAATTCCAGCACATGAATGTTTAATATTTAATTGTCCAAAAGGGTTAATAATATATTGTTGCCAGTAATTCAGCCGCAGTTACTAACACTATTCCATCAAATCTTAGTTATAGGAACGGGTGTGTGATAGAAAAGAGGAGGAATTAGGGATGGGGGATTTGAGCCTTGTACTGTTATAAACAAGAAGCCTTGTATCATATAAACAAGAAAACAATTATTTATAACTTCTAAGAGGAGAAACTCAACTGCCACAAAAAGTCTACAAGAGTGCACACGAGTAAGTTATTTGATTTCAGATGAAAATAGAAATGTACAAGGTGTGATCACAAACAAGCACTCTTGCAACATCCAAGCTAAACTTGATTAAGATTAAATCACTCATTCAAACAATCAAGACTTAGCATGCTAACTTCGATTAAGATTAATGGCTGGCCCTAGCCCACCCCATGGGCTAGCCCACTGAACACTCCCTTAATAGTTAATTGTGCTACATATATTATACAAATAAAAATAAACACACTAATATTATCATATAAACATTTTTTGAAAGAGAAAAACTGCAGCTCCATAAAATTTAGAATATATATATACACACATACACGCAAGATTTATATCATTGGAAAAAGAATCCAAAGTTTGAAGGCACTGACTAATGTTTCTAGTGAAGATGCTTTGTTATATACAGCTGCGCTAGCACACTTTCTTGTCTTAGTTTTGCTCAAATCAATGTTCTTTCCCCATCTAAGAACATCCCTGCAATAAAGATCATTAAAAGCCATAAGCCAAAAATAGAAATTTTAACAGATCTACTATGATCTGCCAACTCCTATCATGCTGAGAGTGTCTAAGGTATTGAACCAGCAATAGATTAGCAGAATTGTCAATCAGTCCCTTTGCTGGCATAATTCAGCATATCAACAATATATATCAATGAACATGGATAAATTGATTTTAGATGTAACGGTCTATAAGTCCTCTCCATTCAAAGGTGTTCTCATGAATTGATGATTTCAGATGTATCGGCCTATAAAGTATCCATTCAAAGGTATTCTCATGGTCACTTTCTGACATAATATGACAAATTCAATTACCCACAGTTTTGAAAAAAATTAGCGAAGTTAAGGTATGTCATGACATGTAATATGAGCCAAAATGTGATATATGTAGTTAGATAGTTGAAGTTAACTCGTCGCGGAGTCAAAAATAAATTTTAGGGGGTGCGATTTTTATAGGTAAAAAGTCATATAAAAATTTAAAATATTATAATTTTTGTTAAATTAGAATTGTAACGTATACTTTTTTTACTGGAAATTATAGCCTACACTTGAAAAAATTATAATGATATGTTAATTATGAATTATAGTCAATTCTTTACTTTATTGTAAAAAAAAAAAAAGCCAATTTTTTACTCTTTTTTTCTAGTAACAGCTGTGTAAGAAACTAGACATGCATGTATAAAATAGAAAATAAATAGAAAATAAATATAGTCCAATCCAACTTGTTATTAATACATTATAGTGAATGATATCACAAAATAAAAAGACTTTAAAATATTTTGTTATTATCGTTTCTTTTACAAAGTCTATTAGTAAAACAATTATAGGAGTACAAAAAAATTATAATTAGTCTCTAAATATTGCAGGATAATTAATGATTATACTCATTATATAAAGTTTTGTCGTGATGTTTTGTGAGTACAATTGTAATCCTTACATTAATTATTTCTTTTAATATAAAAAATGTCAATTCAAATATAGCCTCAAATTTAAAGCATGAATGCGGTCTTAAGCTACCAGTACCAGGCATTTATACAACAAATTCATATCCCAAATTCAGTTAGGATCATAAGTCTCACAGCATTGGTTCAATGATTATGAAATAGGGATAAGAAGACAAACAACTGAGTCTCAGTCGAGGAGTTCTTAAGCTTCCAGCTATATTACCCTCTTCGATACACTAATCCACAAAAGATGACTGACCATTGCACTTAACCAGATTTTATATTGACTCGAACTCAAATAAAAAGTGCAATGTTCTGCAGCTACACATTGATAATGAATGGTTAATAGGTAATAATAATTTAATTAGTAGTCTTAGCTTGACTGACAGAGACACCTAGTTCATGTACTTATTACAACAAACATTTTTAAGACTGAGAATATATTTTTTTCTGCAGAGCTTGTCGAAACAGACTTGTATAAATGCAACCAACCCTCTCCAGCCTAAGAATTCTCATCCTTTGGAGCACAACAACCTCTACCAACAGGGGTGGAACTATTTAGAGCATAGAGGGTGCGACTAAAAAATTTTCGTTAAGTATTGTGTGAAATTTTTTTAATAAGCCCCCCTTAATATATATATTCAGCCCCTTTTTCCAAATTTTTTAGCATACATATGAGTAAAGGTAGATTTAGCACCCAGTTCAGAAAATTCTAGTTCCATCCTGTCTACCAAAGGAGATCTAAAAAATGAAATGCTCACACGATAGTCCTGCATATACCATAGCCAAATTTAGTTCCTGTACTTTTGAGGCTCCTCACAAAGAGATTCTTGCATTGACAACATACTGTTGCACCTTCACATCAACCAAGCAGACATGCATAAAGACAGGAAGCTACAAGTCCCAATGCTGCAGCGCCAACGCAGAACAGATGGTAAGGATTTGCTAGAGAAAAAGCAACAACATTCACTATAGAACCTGGAAATTTTAAGCATCTAAACACAAACAATGTAAATAATTTACAAGAACCAAACATAATGTAATCTACTTTTACTGTCAAGGTGTATAGGGTTGTGGATTTGATTGGCGCATTGCTCACAACACTAGAAAGAGTGGAAGATGAAAAATCTGGCTATAGAGCAATGCATCTATTTCACAGCGGAAAGGATATGCCAATCAAATAGAGGAAGGAACCTAAAGAAACTGTGAGTTGTTACTTGTTACTTTCATTCATTGCAACAGTTACATATACCCTACTACAGTAGCTATTTTAGGAAGTTACAACTGGAAAGTATACTGATAAGAACATACAATCTGATAAAAAAAAAAAAAGAATCCACTTTATTAGATATATCATTTTTTTTGGATATCAGATTCATTAGTAGAATACATCTACCTATGTTACCAAGAAAAAGAATACACCATTAAAGTCTACAAGTTCTACCCGTACATCACTCCTATCACAATAGCCAAGCACTAAACAGAAAATTCATCATTTCTGGATCTGTAGAAACTCATGTACCATCCCATATCTCGTCCTTCTATATCAGAATACAAAATTGAGATTAAATAGTTACATATACCTATCGTAGACATGTTTTCAAACAATTTGATGTCAGATGAAATATAAAGCTAACAGAGTCTCCAAATATTCAAAATGCAACATCCAACGATTTTGGGAGCATAATCCTGCAAAGAAAATGACTGCATTAAGATTAAATCATTGCAGAGCATACTATTATTCGAACCCAGTAAACAAAATTGACACACACGAGTTAATTAAAAAAGAAAAATCAAGAAGAAAGAGAATTCCAGTCTTTAAACATGAAAAACAAAGCAAAGGCAAAAAAGGGATTTCGAAGATGCCAACCACTCAGCAATGGCAGGCACGGTGGTAACGGACGGCGGTAGGAGCTAGACTCACGGTGGTAGGAGCTGGACTCGTGGTGGAGGACAGATCTAATTCACTGTGGCTAGGCAGATCTGCGTACTCAACAATGGCAGGCATGACGCATGATAGGACAAATCTGGTTCACTGTGGATGGTGCAGAGCAGATCTGGTCTAAGCACAATTTGGACGCGCGATGGTGGTTACGGAGGAAAGGATCTGGTCCACGCGACGGTGATGGCTGGTTCGTGGAGGGAAGGATCTGGTCTGATTTGAGCTTGGAGGCATAGTTGTGGGGTAGCACGACGATGATGGCTGGTTGCTGGAAGGAAGGATCTGGTCCAAGCACAGCTTGGAGGCACGGTTGTGGGGTGGCGATGGTGATGGCTGGTTGGTGGATTGAAGGATCTGGTCCGAGCGCTTAGAGGCACGGTTGTGGGGTGGGGTGGAGATGAGGCGTGCTTCATGACGGAAAGAAAAGCAGCAGATGTATTTACGGTTGTTAAGTTTTTTCTTTTTTTTTGTAATTTTTGTATTTAGAGATCGAAATATCGGTCTCTTAAAATAACATATATTTTTTTTAAAATTTTTTTAATTTTGGTCTCTAATTCATCTCTAATTTTTTTTTATATTTTTTGTAAATTTTTTCATTTAGAGACCGAAATATTGGTCTCTAAAAATAATACACATTTTTTTAATTTCTTCTATAACATAATTTTGGTATCTAATTCAGTCTCTAAATTTTTTAGATACCGAATTAGAGACCGATTTTATTTCGGTAGCAAATTAGATTTTTATTTCTTAATCGGACTCTATTTCAGTCTCTATAGAGACTGAAATTAATCGGTCTCTAAAACCCAAATTTCTAGTAGTGGCAGTGAATATTGAGATCCTACTTCTTGTATATGAACGAGACGTTATTTATAAGACTTGGGATCTAGTTTCCATTCTCTCGCTTTCAGATGGTTGTCCTCAACACCATTCAAGCGACTCCATCTCAATCGTATCCCAACACTTGAGGGTTCATTCGATCCTTCAAGATTATTTACAAACACTACAAGCTCCCACTTCCTACAAATGTCTTCTTCTATATATTTTCAGTCCTCTCAGAGATGGATGTCAGGAAACCGTCGTGGATTACTATCCGTAGCCATTAAGGGTCCAAGTGCTTCGAGCTCTTCAACGAGCTCTACAACGATTTTAAGGGCATCTGCTTTAAGGTAAAACATTACAAGGCCCTTCCATTCTACCTTAACAACAACTGGGAACCCAAATTCAACTTATATTGGAACTAAAACTATCGCAGCTGGAAAGAGATAGATGTGAAGATAGATGTGAAGTGGAATCAGATGTCGAAGGAAGATCAACATACATTCCACATCTTAATGAGATTACGAAGGAGAAAAACTTTGAGTGTAGCTAGTTGATTTGTTGTGACTCAAAGGAAGTTAAGGTCGCTCTCGGTGTGCACTGTTTTCATAGGACTTAGCTATTTTTGCTTTTGCTTTTCCTTTTCTTCTTTATCAATTTAGTACATTTATGATGTCAGTTTTCCCGTTGTTTCGTAAATAGCCTAGCTCCTCTAGGTGGCATGTTGAGGCCGAGGAGATTGATGAAGGAAACTAGGACAGACTCTGAGGCAACGAGGATGGATTCCAAAGTCCACACTGTTAGTGCACAGTAGGGGACTCTGGATGCCCCTCCTTTGAAATCCTCTTCTTCCATTGTCACTCCTACTGCCACAGCCCCACCCGCAATTGAAAAAGATCTGACCTCTGCACTTCAATAGATTGGGTCAAGGGCCTGGAGGCAGAGAAGGAGAGGTTGGTGAAAGATCTGATCAATGCCCAAAATGATCAAAAGGTGGCAAATCATAAAGTGCTAGATGAGGGGACTAGGGTTGAGATCTACAAGAACGAGTCCAAGATCTTTGAGGCCAAGGGGAAGAAGTTCAAGGCGAAGGCTAAGGAGCGAAAGAGCTATGGCTAAAGTTGAAGGCAACCGAGAAGCAGGTGGCTGAGCTTAAGGTTGTTGAGTTCGAGGTGGCCAAGCTAGCCTAGGTAGAGGAGAAGAAAAAGCTTGCCAAGGAGTGGAAGAACTCTACAAATGAGTCTTTCAAGAATGCCTTCACCCAGGTAATTGATGGGAGCATTACGGATCCTAAAACAACCGAGAATAATGGTGGAAATGTCAATGTCAATGTTACCCAAGTCGATGCTAAGGTTGCCAATGTCAAAACCTAAGCCCTTGTCCCTTTTTGGTTTTTATTAATTGTTGATGATTGTTGCCTCTTTATGGGGCCTTTTTTTAATGTGTAAGGACAAATGGCCTTTAATTTATTTTTTGTTCCTTTAATTATGTAGTCACTTTCTGCTTTGTTGATGTGCCCAGAAGGTCCAATACCTTTCTATCGCCTTAGCATTTTTTTTTTTGGTTGCTTCTTGAATTGTTTTACAGATCTAATGTCCCTTTAGCATAGAGCTTAAGTGGGGATTCGAGGTTCACTCACTTAGCTTTCTAGCTTAAGTTAGGATCTGAGATCCTCTAACTCAGATTTTTTGTAATGTTGCTTTAAGGATCCAATGTCCCTTTAGCAAGGAACTTAAGTGGGAATCTGAGGTCCATGCACTTAGCTTTATAGCTTAAGTTGGGATTCGAGATCCTCTAACTTAGTTTTTTCATAATGTTTCTTTAGGGATCCCATGTCACTTTATCATGGAGCCTAAGTGGGGGTCCGAGGTCCTCTCACTTAGATTTGTAGCTTAAGTTAGGATTTGAGATCCTCTAACTTAGCTTTTTCGTAAGGTTGCTTTAGGGGTCTAATATCCCTTTAGCAGAGAGCTTAAGTGGGGATCCGAGGTCCGCTTAGTTTTGTATCTTAAGTTAGGATTCGAGATTCTCTAACTTAACTTTTTCGTAAGGTTGCTTTATGCATCCATTGTCCCTTTAGCATAGAGCTTAAATGGGGATCTATGGTCCATTCACTTAGCTTTGTAGCTTAAGTTGGGGTCTGAGATCCTCTAACTTAGCTTTTTCATAAGATTACCTTAGGGGTCCAATGTTCCTTTGACACGGAGCCTAAGTAGGGATCCAAAGTCTGCTCACTTTGCTTTGTAGCTTAAGTTGAGATCCAAGATCCTCTAATTTAGCTTTTTTGTAAGGTTGCTTTAGGGATCTAATAGGAAATTCACAAATGTATGAAATCGATCAAGTAATAAAGTAGTAAAAAAAATATCATTCCTATAGAAAATGTTTACTAATTACCAAAATTATAATAACTCTACTATTATTTAAATTGTCGAAAGAAATATTAATTAAATTAAAACAAAATAAAACTAAAACTAATTAATTAAAATTCAAATGAGGCAAAAACTAACAAATGACGAAAGCAATATTAATTAAAATTAAAATATTTTGATTTCATTTGAACCAATCCTATTTAACTTAATTGATTGATAATCCAATTTTAATTATCTCATGCAAGGGGTAGTAATCTTAAATTATTTAATATTCTCTTCCGAGTCATACTAAACATATTGAAAAACACTTACTACCTATTTCCCAATAACAATAACAAGCATCAAATAACTCATTAAGATTTATTATTAACTAACGCAATCTTCCACAAGGTAAATCTTTACTCTCAATCCGATTATATACTTATAGAGTTTATTACCTATGTCAAATCAAGGAATTTCTCTTCCGGTGTGATTCCAAGATACAAATCAAAATAAATTAAGAACAATAATAAACTCTTGCATAAATGAAAAAAACCAATTCAACAAATGTAAATATTCATAAATTCAAGCTACATCAAAATTCTCAAAAATAAATTTAGCTCATGATAAAATTAAATATTGCCTTGAAAAATTTAATCATACTCATCATAAGCAATAAAAGATGAAGATAGAAATATATAGAATGAACTCAAATAATATGCTTCTTCTTTCCTAGCTCTGCACCATGTCCTTGCCTATCTCTGTTGCATCCTACGCTCTTGGTCTTTTATTGCTCTCGATTCTATTTTATAATGTGTTGCCACATCAATTTCAATTAGGTTAACTTTCCTTTTTCACAACTTATACAACCATGCACTATTTCAATTAATTACTTGTTACATTGCCTTACTTAACATTCATGGGCTCCAATTCGTTGTATACAATGGGTTTCACTTAATTGCCCCTTATTGTCATTCAACTTGATGCCTATGTTGTGTGTAACTTTTAAAGCCTTTGGGATCACTTTTTCTACCTTGACCATGGGCCAAAGTCTCAAGGTAATAACCCACTCCTTACTTCTAACAAGCAAGTTTTTTATTTTTTTTAATTCCTTTAGGAGTCGTGGGTCCCAACAAGTATTTGGCTTTATTGCACTTTCTCATCATTTTTAGCCAAATTGATCTACAAAATAAAATCATCAAATAATGAGATCAAATTAATTAATTTTATCACAAAAATTAGCAAATTTATTAAGTTTAAAGGTACTAAAATATATATAAATTATACACATTAGTATCCAGTGTCCCTTTAATAACTCCGTGAGTGTGTGTTGAAGAAAGTTAGGCAAGTAATTGAACTGATTGTGCCTCATTCTCATTAATCTGCTTTCTTTCTTTACAAGTTGCACTTTACAAAATTAAGAAACATGAAGTGTTTTTAGCTATATTACTATCTCATGTTGGAAGCGTGCCAAGACCTCAATAGTTCCCTTCTAGTAGGGTTCGTGATCTTGTACTCTTTTCAAGCACTTCAGTGATTTTATAGGGAGCTTACCAGTTGGTGGCTAGTTTCCTGTCTCTGGCATTCCATCCTCTAATTGCTGCTTTCCTCAGCATGAGGTCTCCCAATTTAAAGCTTCCTGGGGAGACCCTCTTCTTTCGTCACCAAGTGGCTTTAAACTTAATAGGGGGTGAATTGAGTTTGTAAAAAAAATTTGCAAACTTTTCCAAAAACACTTGTTTATTGATCTTTGTTGAAGCTATTAATTTTTGTAATTGACTAAATAGACGAGGGAGAGAACTTCTCATATTATTACCAGCCAAGAATCAAGATAAACAAGAGAGTATAAAGTTGTAAAATGCTTAAATGTAAAAGAGATAGGATAGAGAGAGTGCAAACACAAAATTTATTAGTTCGGCCACTCTTCGTGACCTACATCCAATGCTCAAGTTATTTACTCGAGATTTTCTACTAATCTTCAAGCTTCAATAGATGCTTGTAACCTTTACATCAAGGAGCACCTAAAACACTCTTGGGATACCACATCCTTAGTTGTTAAGCCTCACAAGAATGGATACATCACCCTCTTACAATGATTTTCATATGAAGAAAAATAATCAAAAATTCTCAAAAAAGTAAATAATACAAATTGAAGACCAATAGGTAGCAAAGAATCATACTTTATTGCTCAAAACAGGGGTTAATGAATAAAGGCTGTTATAATTTGCAATGAATGCTCAAGAAGGATTTTCAAAGTGTTCCCTAATTGTGTTTAAGTTCCCAAAGTCTTGTATTTAAAGCCCATGAATTAAAAGAGCCATTGGGGTGGTTGAGAGCATTAATTGCGAGCTACTAGCTATTAATTTCTATTTTTAGAAACCCAGATAATCGATTATTTGCAAATAACCAAACTTATGTTTCTAAAAAGGCTCTCAATAATCGATTATACAAAATGCCATAATCAATTATTTCTTTTTAAAACTTGGACACAAATTAGTTATAAAATCCAATAATTGATTACTGCATGTTTGAATAAAAGCTATAACTTATTGACTTTCAATAATTGATTATGGATAACCCCATAATCGATTCTTGGCGTGCACATAAAAAATAGGGCCTTTTGCCCACCCCAGATAATAGATTATGGCTATGTCATAATCGATTATTGGCTTCTAAAATTTATAAAAACATTAAGCTAAGATGGCTATATGCACCCTAAAGTTTCTAAAACCTTTTAAAAAAACTTGGAACTCATTTTGCTTGGTTTTCAAATACTTTTAGCAACTTAAAAGCACATTTTTTTTATTAAGTGTTAGTTTATGAGCTTAGTGTGATTCCTTTTTACCTTTACACAAGATCTAAGTCCTATATGCTAGTCTTGAAAGTTCTTCAAACTTGATCTTAGCACATCCATTTCTTCCTTGTTTATTACCATCAAAACCATTATCAATGTTAATTACATCTTTGTGCATTTTGGAGTTTGAATGCAACTTCTCTAATATAGGCCATGTTGCATTGTTCTTAGGCAAGGTTGAGCTCCTCACACAGTAGTTCGTTATTGTGCTCTGGAGAGAAGTGTTTGCGTCTTCAACTGGGCTCATCAATCTCCACTAGGATCATAGCTTTGCAATTGTAGTAAGCTTTAAAGGAGTTTCTATGAGCTCCAAAGCCCTTTTGTGACTAAGATTGCAAATTATGTTTTGATGATAACAACTACATTGAAAATTATCAATGTTTGCTCTAAGTATTTTAATTGTGCTAATATGATTATTATGGGGTTTTCTTGTTAGTAGTGACTTTTTCAGAACTAAACTAAAAGTAAGGAAGCTTTCTAGATGATTAAAAAGGGATAAGAAGATCAAACTCAGGCTTATGAGAGTTCAAGTGCATCCTAAGAAAGTTCCTGAAGAACATGAGAGAGTTCATCCTAAAAAAGTTAGGAGAAAGTTCAAAAACTTGAAGAATCTCTACAAGGACCAATAAAATAGCAAATCAAAGATTAGAATGAAGCTAACACCATCCAAGATATCTAGAAGAGATATGAAACTGATGGTGGAATCATAGGAAGATTTGTGAAAGATCAAGCTTAAGAAGGTAGCTGAGAAAGTTGTTGAAAAGGTTAGATAAAAAGGTTCATGAGAAAGTTCCTCATGAGAATGTTCTCACCTGACCAAGAACATAAGTGACTTATGTTGACTCAGCACACACAAAACAAAATAATGGCTACCTGCCACAAGAAGGACAAATGAACATTGGAAGCCTCCAACAACTATATTTCAAATGTTATAAAAGGTCTCAAGCTTGAAAAAGAGAGGGTTAATGATTTGAGCCATAATCAAGCTGAGCATACAAAGAATAACTCTCTCACCTTTACCTATTTTGTTCTTAAGTTCTTAAATCTTCAATATGTGTGTTGTAGGTCCTGCTAAACTGTTTTAATACACTCCTTACGTAATTTTGAGACCTATGAACTTGTATTAAACATCCCAAACCTGAATTAGATTGTTGAGTTTTGGTAGTGAGCTTGTGGGTTGTACAAGTCACCTAGAACCTTAGCTAAGCTTGTTGTTTACGCTTGGAGAGGTTAAGGGAAAAGAATACTTAGTGTAAGAGCCTGAAGAGGCTTGGTAAGAAAGAACACTCAATATAGTGAAAATCCTAGTATTTGCTAGGTACTAGATGTAGCCCCAAGTGGTTTAGGGGTGAACCTGTAACGCCCTTTTTTGGGGAGGAAACGTCACATCATTAAACATAAATGAAAAGAAAGAAATGCGAAAAATAAATTTGTAAACAATTAAGACCCTGTTCATTTAGTTCAAAATTAACTTGCTTAGTACTTTAATACGTGAGTAAAATTGGCGGTATATTTTTTTTCCCTTTTTAACAATGCGGAATATGAATAACGGTAAGAACAAAACAGTAAACAGAAACCCACATCTGAATAACATACATATACATATATATTTAGATGCCAAATATATTTTAGATACAGCCTAGAAATTTCCAAAAAGTAAAACTATATCTGCCTATGGATTTTACATATACATCCACCAGAAATATCAAAATATACAGCCCACCAAAAGTAATACATCAGGCCCCCAAAATAAAACACTGACAGCCATCAGCAGCTACTAGTAACATCAGTTCCTCAGAGGAGGAGGGACCGTGTCTGGATCCTCAGCAGGATCCTCCTCTTCAGAGAAAACCTCCATGGGAACCATGGAACCACGGCCAGGAGCCCGAGCAGTAGAATCAAAAGAGTCCTCCCAAAGGGTGTAGTAACGGTCACCCCACATCTCTCGGATGGGTAAGTAGAACTCCAGCCGTAGGTTGACATGGCAGGTGAGGATTGACGCCTCATGACGTTTCCAGGCAAGGGAAATTGATACATCTCCCATATAGACACAACGGTCAGAGCTCAGGTTGATGTGCCAGCACTCTAGCCCTCCGAGGAAGATCAGACGCACATCGCCTAGAAATCCGTGTATGCGTGCCTCCATGCTCCACAATAGATACTAGTCTTGCTCGGGCCAGAAGCCAGGAAAATCGGGAGCTTCAGCTTCCGTGCCGTCATCTTCGGTAGATACAGTATACGCACATGCAGCAAATAATGGAAACACAGAAAAGAGGTAAGACATCCTACCATCATTACGAATTATGGCAGCCAGGAATAATACGGCGCATAGCGCCCATATAACAGTCCCAAAAATAATAACAACAATAATAGGCAGATAGTACATCTGTAAGCAAGTAAACAGTTCCAGGCAGGCATTTTTCATAATAATAATACAACAGTTCAAATTCACATAGGGTAGTAGTCATTAACAGTAAAATATCTCGTGATGCACATGTATACGGTATTCAAATTTCCTACTCCATGGAGCTAGACTCAAACAGTCGGAGAGAAAGATCAAGAGACGTGTTTGTAACTCGGCTGCCAAGGCCAAGGTGCTAAAACTCAACAGTTTTCTACGTGCACATACAGGCATTGTACAAACAGTCCACGCTCGATCACGATATAAGACAGTATCTTAGTCCGGATCGTCGGTGCGTTTGCATCAGTTTGCCCCACGGACAGAAGAGCTACCAACTGCCCACTGTGAAGGACCCGCACCCTGACGCCCCCAAGGTCATAACACGACCTACACTAGTCTATTCGCACCCGTACCAAGGTGTGTTCAATCTCCTAGGCAACTCGGCCTTACAACAGTCCACAGGACATTCACAATGCATAAGACTCTATGCATGAACATGTATGGTCAACATCACATACTATTCCATAATATGCCACAGTTGGCTCAAATAAGCATCAACACAACATTGGTGATTCATATGGTCCCACAATATCATAATATTGAAATCAAATAAGGTAATACATTTTCAAGGTCCATTATGCATTCTTATTCAAGATTTGCCTTTCTTACAAGTATCCATCACTAAGTTTCCATAATCGATTGAATTTCCTAATGTAGTCTATTCTCATAAAATTTCTCTTTCTAGAGGAATTCCCTTAGCAAATCCAGTTTCATCTTTATTTTATCATTTTCTTTTTGTGATATCTTCCCATGGAAGTCTTAGTATCATTTCACAATTATCTAGCTGGTTCTGTTAGGGGCGCCTAGGCGCCATATCTGTAGCACCTAGGCACTGGTTGAGCGCCTAAGCGCTAAACATGAAGTGCCTGAGCGTTGAACATGAAGCGCCTGAGCGCTAACCAAGCCGCGTTACAGGAAAAATTCTCTAGGCAATGAGCGCCTAGACGCTCTATGCACAGCACCTGAGCGCTAGTGCATTCACAAGGGTTCTGCATAATCTATTTTTGCAGAACCGTGGCTCATCCAATCTTAAGGTTTTATAATCATTTACCAACAATCCAAAGCATGGTTTATGTCATCAAAACACACATTACAAATCCATATAATCACACAAATCAAACAACTACAAAATCATGGAAATAACACAATATGACAAGAAGAGTAATCCAACATGGATTCCCTCATCTACAACAACACACAAGACATTCTCTTAACCAAGATTGGTTGAGGAGGATCATCTTCCTCTTACCCAAATGAAGAAATCAAGAGAAACCTCCAAAAATCTCCTTGCAAATTTTGGATTTGTGCCACCCAAAGCCCTAGAAATTTCAACTTCATTAGAATGGCACAATAGCTTGAAAAATGGAGTGCAGGTGGTTACAAGAACACCCTTGAAACAGAAAATGAAGGGAAGAGAAGAAGAGTCTTGAAGCTTACCCAAAAACCCTAACTTTGAAGCTTGAAGAAAGTGGTGAAAATGGTGGAATCTCAAGATACTCCAAGCAAGAAAGATGTTTAGGAGAGGGAGAGGATTAAGGAAATGTGGTTGGTTTGGATTTTTGTGATGGATGAGGGGGGAGAGGGGCTGCTGGTCGTAGCTCTAGAGAGAAGGAGGATATGGGGAATATGAAGAAAGAAGAAGAGAAGTGCTTCAGGAAAATCAATTCTTTCCCCCTCAAAATGATGGTCCAGCCGTGCATGAAAGAGAGAGAGAAGAGGAAATGAGCTGCATTTGCATGGGAAAAATAGAAGAGGAAATTTCCAAGAAGCTTCTTCCAAGCTTACATGAGAAGCTTCGCACGTTTCTCGATTAAGTGAAAGTAAGGTTGTCTCCTAATTGGGCACACTAACACAGTTGAATATTTACACTGTCAGTATTATTTTTCCCCCAGTGTAAAAGAGTCACAGATGATGAAAATAATATTTTACTATTCATCAGATGATTTTACAGTACCGCGATTTCATTTATTGGGTAGAAATCTTGTAAAACGTAAACCTCGTAAATTATGCCCGATCTCAAGTTTAGTAAGATCCCCTGTCGACAAGTCCACAATTTAGAGTCTACCAGCCACAGGGAAGACATTGCATCTTCCCTGGTCTGCACAGTGCACACGCAAAACGAGAAATATATTAAAATATTCGATGTTTTCGAAAAAATCCAGAAAAATTTCCAAAAATCTAAAATATTATAAAATGATCATTTGTAATTAAATAAACACTTTTCGGGATGTTACAGAACCAGTATAAATTCTTGTGTCTTACTTCTCTTCCCTCGCTTTAACTCATTTAATTCACGTTGATCCTACACTTAAGAAAATATGAGGTTTTGCTCTAAGAACTTTGGTAATATTTATATTAAAGTGAACTTAACAAGAACATACTTATCTAAGGTTTGATTCTATGTTTTCTAGAAGTTATTCTTGTTGTTAAGAAAGGTTTTTCAAAGATAAAGTATTAGTGTTTTGAAAGATTACTGTGAGAAGCTTCTACTGTTAAACCTTCTCCTTATACATAGTTGAACTCTCTTACCTATCTATTGTGTCTCAAAGTAAACTTCTCATCTCCAAGTCTAATAAACTTGAAAAAGTTGTGAGAAGGCTGAATTTTTTTAGAAAAAACAACACAATTCAACCCCCTTCTTGTGTTACAGCTAACTTCAGTTTCCTCTGTAGTAGAATGGGGAGTTGTCTAATAAGCCAACAACATATGCCCCAATTGTTCTATCCAATCCCCTTTGGCATCTTTAAGTCTCCTCTTTAGACCTCGGAGGATAACCTGTTAGTGATTTTGGCTTGCCAGTTGGCCTGAGGGTGTTCCACCAAGGTGAAGTGTTGCTTGATGGGGAGATTAGAGCAGGCTTCCCTAAATATTTTGTCTGCGAATTGGGTCCTGTTGTCTGTCACTATGGATTTCGGGATCCCAAATTGGCAAATAATGTTTTTTTCTCAAACACTTCTTTACCTTTTTCGCCCGTGATAATGGTTAGGGGTTTTACTTCAATCTACTTAGTGAAATAATCCACTGCCACAATCAAGTACTTAAGCTAGCCTAGTGCTTGGGGAAAGGGCCCTAAAAGGTCTAGACCCCATTTGCAAAAAGGCCAAGGTACTAATATGGTGGAAAGTCACCACAAAACTAATGCTATAAGTATATCAAGATTACACAGAAGTATTTAGGTTTAGGCACATCATAGCTAAACTATAATTTTTCATAATAATTAACTATACTAATTTTATTGCTTATTTGAGCCTTGTGAGGGAAAATAATATTTCCATATATAAACATACACCTGAAATGTTCGATTTTATATACTTGATATGTATAAGTCATACTAACATTAATATTCTATACAACTTAGTACATTAGTATTCAAGTGATACATACCAAGCCTTTATAGACATATATACATATAAAGTATATACAAACTACTGCATAATTATAAGTACATGATAATGGTAAAAAATAATATATAGGTCTCGTGTTAGAATTATCATGGAAAGAACAGATAAAAGGGATGAGAATTCTAAAAATTCTCAATAGTTATAATATATAAATGTCATCATAAGAATTCTAGCTCCTTCGAGGAATCAAATCAATTCTTAAAAAATCTCATAGAAAGATGACTAATGTCAAAATGATTCTTTTCTCTTCTCGAGGGCAAAAATTCAATTTTAATCATTAATCAATAACATATATTCAAATAATATAAATAGTTCCGAACACATCATCAATAAATCATAGGAATCATCAAGAATGTGTCACTATTATTAGAATATTTATAATTTCTCAATATGCAAATATTCATTATCAAATCTATGATTTATATAAATAATAGCTTCATGATGTTATGTAAATGCTCAACAATGAATAAATCTTTCTTTAGTGCTTATTAATTTATCATCTTTCTAAGCAACAAATTCCCAAGACCTATGTCCTTTTATATCAATAGGTAGGGAGGGAATGTCTTATCCTCACACTACCAAACACTCGGATAATCTGCTTATTAAGGCTGAGTACTCATCCTATACATAACAGTACTTCGTTACAAGGCACTACCCTAGATAACCCTGGCCAAATCTATAAAGAATCATATCTAGGATCACCCCCCTACGAGGATCATTTCCTTTCATGAAGGATTCACAATTAGGATCACCCTCATACGAGGATCATCTCCAACATCATATTTAGAATCACCCCCTCTTATAAGGATCATTTCCAAAAATCCTTACTCAATATCAGATCTAGGACCACCCCCTTATGAGCATCATTTCCAAAGTCCATCACTGGTCAAATTAATCAATGGGCTACCCTTCATAAGGGAATAGTATCTAAGGATCACCCCTCGTATGAGGATCATGTCCAATATATCTTTTAAACTTTGAGCACTTTACATGTTAATTCAATACTAGCTCAACTTTAACATTCTAAAGGAGCAAACCACAATTCATTATATAATTATATCGAGTGCACATTATCTTCATATAAATATATCAAGTGCACAGTACCATCATTATACAAACATAAAGTGCACAATATCATTATTTCACAAGCTTATCAATTGCACATACCTAAACATAAGTCACTTTACTTTGTGAACTTAATCGAATTTTATCACATCATATAGTATAGATGTATCCAATTGGATTTTTATGTAGTTGAGAACTCTATTTACTTAAAACATAGGACTAATAATCAATTATCATATTCTGGTAATCGATTGTTGCTATTCAGTAGTAGTATTCTGTAAGTTGATAATCGATTATCACCACTTGATAATCGATTATCACGTACCAGCATTAGCATTCTGTAAAATGATAATCGATTATCACCACTTGATAATCGATTATCACCCTTGAACATTAGCATTTTGGAAATTGATAATTGATTATTATATCTAATAATCGATTATCAAGTGCATCTCCACAACCAGATTGAGTTCTTAAATAAGCCAATCTCAAAAGAATATCTTTCCTTTCATTTACAATCAAGACGACATCATGCCTCTATATATATTCTTAAGCCAAAATCCACAAGGTTTAACAATAATGATCAACTGATAAAATTCCTTATATCATCAACCTTAAATCCTTAAAGATTTGTAGATAACCTCAAGTTCAACAATCATATATATTTATATGCCATCAATACAACATAAGGCTCACAAGACAATTCTCAAACCAATTCACTCATACAAGATTTAAGAAAACAAGAAGAGAAAATAGTAAGGTAGAGATGAACAAAACCCCTACCTAAGCTCCCTTGATGATAGTGTTTATCTTTTCTCTCCTTGGTTCCTCCTAAGCTTTTTGTTAATGGTGATCTTTCTCTTTTCTTTCTTATCTCTTTTTTTCTGTTGCTCTACATGTGTGAGTGAAAAGAAAAGCGAGAAAGAGAATTGTGAGAGTGTGAGTGTGAGTGAGGTAGTGGAATGGAGAAAAAAATATGGATAAGAACAAAGACAATTGTGCTATCTTGGTTCAATAGAAGATATTTATCTCTTCGAAATACTTTAATCTTCATTGATAAGTTTTCTAACTTCCATAGGTGTTTTAGAAAATTCTAAGACCTCATTCAATTCCTATACCTTTCATTTAATAATTATCTATACACATCATTGACAATCATTAAGCTCTATTAATCTTCCTTATGTTAAGATAAACTTAAAGAGTTAAACTTATATGCTTGCAGGTATCTGCCTTAACCTGTAATCATTTCTAGAATAATCTATCCTCTGTTTGACATCTTCACAAAATCTCATGATTTTCTAAGTTACTCTCCTATTTAATTTTGGTCTTTAAATACTCATTCTATTTATTAAAAATACTAAACTAATTCATTTGATTTCCCAAAAATTACCACAACTCATTCTAATTGTTTGTGACCTAGAAATAAATTTTTCATATTTATTCCCATCATCTAAGTAGTTTATGCTAAGTTCTGAGTTAATATGAGCTATTTTCACGTTTTGTGTTATAACATTAATGCCCAAACTAACTTAGAAAATCACCAGAATTAATAGGCAATTCACACAAGTATTAATAACTTACTATAACAATCATTAAGGCTAATAGGTTAGGGAGATTGTTACATGGTGGGCCAAAAGTATCCTGCTCTCAAAGCTTTCCTCACTAAGGCCCTGCCACCTAGGTGCTGGCCACAACATCCTTATAGATCTCGATGAGGACATATTGGACTTCCTCCAAGGTGAGGCACTTTAGTAGTGGGGTGGAAAAACCACGACCGTAGAGCCATTCAACTAACAGAATGTGCCAAGCTGAGGTCCAGACTACTTTCTTCCCTTCCTTGGGGTCTTGGGGGAGAATGCCATCTTGGGCTCTACTATACATGGTGTGGAAAGGGTTTCCTAGATAACTAACCTATTATTCTCAGGATTTTTGGTGCTAGCCAGTTTGGACAAGACGTCTATCCTAGAGTTTTGCTCTCGAGGAATATGGTCTATCTTCACCTTGGAAAAGCCTTTCCATGAGCTTCTAGACCTTGATCAAGTATTTCTACAGTTGTGGGTCCTTGGCCTGATAGTCCCCTAGAACTTGAGAAGTTACCAGTTGCAAATCGCTGTAGTGTTTTACCTTAGACGCTCTGAGGTCCTTTGCCATAAAGAGTCTATCTATCATCGCCTCATCATATTCATCTTGATTGTTTGAGGTTAGGAGCTCAAACTTCAAGGATTTTTCGATTGTGACTTTACTGTCGTTCTCAAGCATGATCCCTAATCTTCCTTTGGGTTTGGTGCCCCATCAACATAGAATGTCCATTCTACAACTTCTTCCATGGTGGGACATTGAGTGAACTCTGCGATGCAGTTGGACAAGGCCTGCACCTTTATCACTTGATAAGACTCGTACTTTATTCTGAATTTAGAGAGCTCCATGAACTATGCAATCATTCTACTTGCGAGCTCAGGCTTATGCAGTTCCTGCATAATAGGTTAATCTGTTCTTGTAACACCCACAGTAGGGTATCACATTTAAGACTAATCCTAATATAACTTACCCGAATTGTAAAAGAATTAATCTTGTAAAACACTTATTCTAAAATTTCGTTTGCGGAATATTTGAAAATAAATAAAAACCTTAAACATAAAAAGTAATTGAAAGTAAACTCGTCATAACTTACCTATATTGTGAAACATTGTTTACAAATAATTTACATAGATACACACTTACTCCCAAAAGTTAATATATACAATACATACGACGAAAAATATAAAATACTAGACCATAACCTCTCAGACTAAACAAAGGATTTGGGCCTTCAGTAGGATCCTCCTCCCCCTCAGTGTCATCACTAAAGAATCTTGACGGATACAACACACGCCTAGCTGACGTCCTAGTAAACGACACTATGGAATCCTCCTGCGGAGTATAAAAACTACAACCCTAGAGCTCACGTATTGGCATAGTGAACTCAAGACGCACATAAACATGTTGCGTCAGAACAGGAGTCCTATCTCTAGCACCACTAAGGTTTAGAGTTAAGTCCCTGATGTAAACAAACCGTTTATTCCCATAATCAAACCTCCAAGCGTCAGTCCCTCCATGGAACTGCATTGTGATGAAACCCGCAACTTGACGTCTCACCGCCATATAAACAAACACAACAAAAACATATATCACTGGTGGTAAATAGAATTACCAGTTTCCTTGTCTCATCGGTCTTCATTAAACATATACAATAAAACAAATATAATACAGCAAAGAGGTGAGATCCTCTACATCAATACCAATGAGGCAGTATAAAAAATGACAGTAAATAGTACAGATACCATATTATCATATATAGTCATATTATCACATTGTAGATAATCTATCAGATACACGTATTTATCATAACAATATGTTGACCCACTATGCATATGTACCAAGATCAAATCCTACTCCATAGAGCTAATCACAATTTTGGAGAGAAAGATAGGGAGTACATGTCTGTATATCGTTAGCCTCAATCTCATGTGCCAATATATCATATCATGGTGTGCAACATGGCTAATACAAGACACTCTCAACAAATCACGAAAAGAGTAGCAACTCCATCAAGACCGTTGGTGTGTTTGCATAGGATACCACAGCGCAGAGGTGCTACCAACTGACCATATATGACTTTCCACACCCTAACGTTTCTAAGATCACTGAAGATCATAACTATGCAATTCTCACCAGCACGAAGGTGTATTTTCAATCTCCTAGGCACACTTGCCTTTACCAAATAAGTTGACATGCTTTTCTATGCATGATGTATGATCTAAAAACACATACAAACATTATTTTTACAGTAATTCACATACACACACCATTTCTTGGTGGTATCACTTTCCAACATAACTGGGCCCACCAGTATAGCTCAACAACAAACTGTTGTTATTTTCAATTGCGTAAACATTTTATTGCATTTTTTAAATCGCGTAACATTTTTCTTACGTTTTCATATCGTGTGAGTATTTTCCAATGTTTTCGCATTCGTGGAAATATTTTCAAATGTTTTCTAAATCACGTAAAGATTTTTAAACGTTTTCTCAATTGCGTAGTTTAAAAATCACTGTTTTTAAATTACGTAAGATTTTCCTACTATTTTTCTCTGTATAAAATATTTCTTGGCTATTTATTTATAAAATTTTTCTACATAATGTGGGCATTTTGGCCTTATTTACAATATTTTTCTACTAAAAATCCTTAACGTAATATTTTCTACTATTCTTTACAAAAATTTGACTTTTTAGAATTAATTAGATATTACATCTCAAAATTTTCTAACGTGCTTCAAAACCCAAAGAGTGAGCTATACGTTAGCAAATTTCAAGTTTTAACTTTATTCCTCATTATAACTTAAATATGCTAATTTAATTCTAAACATTAAATCTACTTTCCCTTCTCTACTAAAGGTTCATTAAATGGAATTCTTGTTAATTAACTACCTAATTCTACACTTAGGAAAATGATTTTGGATCTAAAACACTAAACTTTGGCATGTTGGCCAAAAATTCATTTATGCTTCATAAATCAGATTTGAACACTTTCTATCACATAATTATTTATAAAAACCCTTAGTCCAATTTCTCGTCATTAAATAATTTAATCCATGATTTAGGAAAAATATTTTAAAAACATTTTGCTCTCTTGGTGGTGTAAAAATTGTGAGCCTCCATAGGTTCTTTGGAACCTTCATACAAATTCTCATAATGTGAATCACATCCTACTTAATACAATAATTCAACATGCTTCAAAGTCACATAAACAAGCATATAATCAAAGCTATAAAGCATATCAACCAAAATCTTCACAAACAAAGCAAGCTATAAATCACACAGTGAATAAATCCTTAGAGTGTGTTTGGAATGTAAAAAAATGGAAAATGATTTGATTTGTAAATCAAATTTAATTAAATTTTGTGTTTGGGATGTTTAAAAATGAGAAATGATTTGATTTCTAAAATCTCATGGATTTCATTCCTTTTGTTTTAGAAATTCTATCAATTTTGATAGGATTTGTTAGGATTTGATTTGATTTGAAATAAATAGACTATTTTACCCTTAGTAACTACATCTAATAACCTTTCATAAGGGTTAAAATGTAAAATAATATCAATTCTCATTTTAATGAATTCCAAACACAAAATTTGATTTCTAAATCAATTCAAATCCTATTTTTTTTAAAAGTTCCAAACACAATTTGATTTTTAAATCAAATCAAAACAATTCAAATTAAATCATTTTCCTTTTTTATTACTCAAGCTTGATTTCCAAGCACAAGATGGATGAACTAGGAGAATCTTACAATATGAAAAGTGTTTAGAATAATGTTTGGGTTTAGGAAATGAAGTTAGATGAAATTTTGGAAGTTTGGATGTTGGCTTTTGGTGTGGAGGTCGTGAGCTTCAAAATTGAGAAGAATGGAGTTTTTGTTCAAGTTTAGATGAAAGATAATGGATAGGAAGCTTATGGTCTCAAAATGAGATAGAAATGAACATAAACACCCTCCCCCTCTAATGATTGTTGTGAATGTGTGTAGGAAAGGAGAGTCATATATTTTTGCTAATAATTATGATTATCACATGGCCTATGTCACAAATTATCATGCTTTGATCACCTAAGTTTATATTGGTTTAGATGCATGTGAATCACCTAATTCTAGATGGTGCTTGAAGCTTCCTAACCGTGGAGCTCAATGGAGAACTAACCAAGTTTCTAATTCAATTGATTCCTAGCTAAATAAAGTTAACTTAGTTGGATTTCTTAGTTCCATTGCTATCTATCTAGTTAACTAGGTGTGACTCACAATTTCTAGAAGACACTAGAATACTTTAGTAACCATAAGCTCAAATGAGTAGCAAACTAAGTTCGCTCCATTTAATTACTACATAGACTTTATGCTAACTTAGTTTAAGTCATCTAGTTACATAGCTAACTAGTCTAGCCATTTTTTGTTGACCAATTTCTATTGATTTTCATCAAGCTTCAAATATTCTAATTGGTTCACAAAACAACTCATCAAAACTTTCTCTAAAGGCTATTATCCAATGGACAATAGTTACAGAAATTATTACCTAATGGACAGAACATACTGCTTATAAGTCAGTAAGTATTTGTCCATTGTATAATAAAATACGAAATATTTTTATTTCACAAGTAAATTCTAAAAATTAAAAGATCATGACACGTATCTCTCGGATTTGGGTTTTGTAAGATCCCCAGACTCCGAATAAATCAGTAAAGATTTTTCTCGACCTGAAAATTATTATTTTCCTGACCTAAAGTAAATCACACACAACAATCAAAAACAGTCACAGAACAGTCAAAATAATTTTACAGCACACAAAAAACACAAAATAGTATAATTTAGTCATTACTGTAACATAGCAAATTTTGGAGTGTTACAGTTCTTATCATCACATGATGGCATTAGAAATACTGTTGTAAACACCTAGTAGAAACCAACAACATGAATGCTAATTTCTCTATTCTTTGATATTAGAGCTCAGTACCTTGCAGCACCTTGCTGACAAAATAGACGAGCTTTTGGTCATCCTCTATTTTTCTTACTAAGTCTAAGCTCACAACTTCTTCAGCAACTAAAAGATAAAAGAATAGTTTTTCTCCTTCCTGTGGTTTAGTTAGGATGGGAGGTGTGGAGAGTGTCGTCTTCAAACCTTGGAAAGCTTATTCGCATTCCGAGGTCCACACAAAGTCCTTTCCCTTCTTTAAAAGTTTGAAGAAAGGTAGGGCTCTTCATGTTGGTCTAGAGGCGAACCTTGTGAGAGCTGCAATCACCTATCATATATTGAATCTCCTTGATGGGTTGGGCTATGCATATCTATGATGGCCTGACATTTATCTGAGTTAGCCTCAATTCATCTATGGGTTAGCCTGAACCCTAAAAATTTTCCTACCTGGACCCCAAAAGTGCACATTTCTAGGTTTAATGTTTAGTTCATAAGTACATGGGTCGAACAAGCAATAAAGTGATAGAATAAGTATCATGTCCCAAGGGATTAAAGTAAAAAAATGGTGCCAACAACCAACCAATCCTCACAAGTTCTTATCCACACAACTAGATTTTTATGAATATCAAAGATGATGAAAACAACCATAAAAAGACAATGCACTATAAACCAACACTAAAAACCAAGATCACAATAGAAAGATATTGATGGTAAAGGCCTAGCGGATCCCTATTCACTTCCTATTTCAATGGGTTCTTGCAAGGTACACAAGTTTTTACCAATGGATTGATTTTGTTAGTTGAAACAAAAATATAGTTAGGTCAATTACCCATATGAGTCTTGTAATTGGCTATTGACCTATGAAGACTTTGTTTTGATGATAACAAACCTAAAGATGTTGCAAGATCAAGTCCAAGACCTTTAAGAATAGATTTAGGACTTAGATCATTATGCAAAGGTATAAAGTGGTTCACACTAATGCTCTAAAAATTACTTTTCAAAGAAACCAAATAGAACATATATTTTCAAGGTTTCAAAATGATTTTTGGTTTCCAAATAAACAACCTTTAGTGGCCAAAATCTTATGAGATCATTTGGAATCATTTAGCAATGTTTAAAAGCTATATGAAATGATTTTCAAATGATTTATTCGAATAAGGGTTTCCTTATTCGAATAACAAAAGTCAGATATGCCAAAACTTCTATATTGATAAGCTTTATTCGAATAAAGCCTTGCTTTATTAGAATAAAGGTTTAAAACAAGCTTGGCGCGAATAAGTTATTCAAATAACTAATGTGTTATTCGAATAACATGTTTTCCATATACTAGACATTAAATGGATTATTTGAATAACAAGATTGTTATTCGAATAACAAGTTTTTTCAGAAAGAGATTTTGAAAGGGTTATTTGAATAACATAAGTGTTATTAGAATAACACATTCTAGAGGCAAAATTGCCTTCGTGCTATTTGAAGTTTTATTCGAATAATAATACTATTATTCAAATAAGAGCTTACACCAGGAATAGAAATAATGGCTAGTTTGTAGCTATTAATGCTCTACCAACCTCCCCAACGACTCTAAACTTTAATGCGTTATAAATACAAGTTGTTAGGCATTTATGGAGGTTAGAAAATTAATATGAAAACCTTGTTTGAGCATTAATATGAGCTTTTATAGCCATTTCATCACATACTCTGTTTTGAGCTTTAAAGTATGAATCCTTGATACCTATTGTGCTTCAATTTGTATTATCCACTCTTGAGAGAGTTTTTTTGTCATTCGTACTTTGTTTAATATGCAAAAGAGGGTGAGGTATCCCTCAAAGTTGTAAGGGTAAGGTATCCAATGAAGTTGAGGCTCAAACACAAAGGGTGAGTTATCCTAAGGTGTGGTGAGTGCTCTATTATGTAAAGGTAGCAAGCACCTATTAAAGCTTGAAGTTTTAGTGAAAAATCAAGAATGATTGCTTGAGGACTGAACATAGGTCACAAGGAGTAGTTGAACTACGATAAACCATGTGTTTAATCTTCTAAACTCTACTCTTTTACTTTTGTGCACTATTTTATTTGCTTGCTTGAATACTATTTTGCTTGGCTAATTCATTTGTGAGTGAAAGCATTCAATTTTCTTTATCCATTCATCTCTATCAATCAATAGCTTCAACAAAAATTGATACTCAAGTGTTTTGTGAAAGATTTGAAAAATAGTTTATAAACTCAATTCACCACCCTCTTGAGTATTGAGGCCACTTAGTAACAAGTGGTATCAGAGCTAGATTCTTGTGTAAAGAGCTTAGTAGCTTCAGGAGAAGTAATAGCTTCAAATGGTTTTTCTACTAAAAGTTCTTTGATAACACTATATTTTATACATTTTATAATCCTTTCACTAGGCTTCTCAAGGTTCAATTAAGCTTAATTAAGTTGATTTTGACACATTTTATGATATTAAGCTGAATTGGATCATTAAACAAATTATTGCATAAATTAACCTTAATTATCTCTTTGGCAATATTTAGTAAACTGGTTAGAATTTGAGTTGTAAATATCTGTTTGATGTGATTTTGGTCTTGTCGGAAAGCTAAGACAATTCCCTATAACTTTCACATTGAACACTTTTTCAGATTCTGAGGTCTAATGGGTGATATTGGGCTTTGAAGTCAAAACAAAGGAGCTGAAATCGGGCCTAAAAACTCTGTAATAATTGGACCATATCTTGAGTTCTAGGCATGATTTTGGACTCAGACTAAAGCCATTTTAAAGCAAATATCCAGGCCTACAACTTTCGTGAAGACCACTTTCTCAAAAATGAAGAAAACATGAGACACGACTGTACACGTTTGCTCAAGTATTATTATAAAAAATAATAAAAAAAATAAAAAGAAAAACGTCATCCGTTACGTTTGTATTACTATGCAGGTCACTGTGCAATACTTAATCGTTAAGTATTACTATGCAGGTTACTGTGCATATGCACAGTAACCTCAAATTTTCTATAAATAGGGGGGGAGAGAGAGAGAGGCTGGTTCCAAGAGAGAAATTCTCTCTCTCTCTCCTTTGTTTTTCTTTTCCTTTTTCTTTTCTTTTTATTTTCTTCTTTCTCATGTGTAATTAATTTTTATTTAGCTTGGGTGAAAAGGTGAAGCTCTTGGTAATAAGTTAAGGTTAGATTAATTTCTTTCTTGTGCTTAAATGATATATTATTAAGCAAATATAATATGTGTTGTATGTTGTTTCTAATAAATTTAGAAACTCTTCTTGTATAATGAATATCTTGATCCATTGTAGACAATAGGATTGACACATTGGATGCTTTTGACGATTTACAAGTATTGGTAGATAATTATTGGAACTATAATATAATTACATGATTGAACTTTGAATGTTAAATCTTCCGATTGGAATCTTCATTATGCATGATTTCAATTGAGTTATAAAACGAAATAATCTTATTTTTAATTTATTACCAAGAGTGGATCTCCTAACCCAAGCAAATCCTTTTCATTTGTGAACAACTTATATCATTTTTAATTTTGTGATAAATCTGCTCCTTACCTCAATTAATTAGTTTTCCTTCATCAATTCCCTGTGGATCGACCTTAGACTCCCGAGAATTTATTACTTGAGACAACCTACACTTGGGTTTGAAACTTTTAAATATAATTAAATCCCATCATTCTTCTACAAATAGACATCATTTTTTTTTCAATGGGGATGGTTATACCTATTGAAAAGAAAGGATGAAGATTTTTATTGAAGCTATTGATCTTGATGTGTGAGATGCCATTGAAAATGGCCCCTTTGTTCCCACACGTATAATTGATGGTGTAAGACCAGCACACCAAGAAATGAATGGACCGATGAAGACAAGAAAAGGTCCAATACAATTTGAGAGCCAAAAACTTCATTAACACTTCCTTGGGGTATGATGAGTTCTTTAGGGTTTCAAATTGTAAGACTACCCAAGAGATGTGGGATACTTTACAAGTGACCCATGAGGGTACAAGTGAAGTAAAAAGATCAAGAATAAATACTCTCACTCATGAGTATGAATTGTTTAGAATGAACCAAGGATAAAGCATTCAAGAAATGCAAAAGAGATTCGCACACATTATAAATCATCTTACTTCATTGGGAAAGATTTTTCCTAATAAAAATCTTATTTACAAAGTATTGAGATGCTTGAGCAGGAATTAACAACCCAAAGTGACGGCTATTACGGAGTCAAGGGATCTATCAACAATGTCACTAGCCACTTTCTTTGGAAAGCTCCAAGAGCATGGGTTAGAGCTAAATAGGCTCAATCAAAATGAAGAGCATGACAAAAAGAAAAAGGAAATTGCTCTCAAAGCCACTTCCTCCAAAATTGATGATGATGATCAAGATGGTGAAGATAGAATAGAAAACCTTGACCTAAATGAAGAAAATCTTAGTCTCCTTGTAAGAAAGTTTGGAAGATTCCTTAGGAAGAAAGAAATTCAAAGAAGGCCACATTTCCCACCAAAGAAGACCTATCATAAAGGGGAAGGAACCTTATCTACTCTAACTTACTATGAATGCGGAAAATCGGGGCACATGAAGATGAAATGTCCTGTATATCTTAAGAAGACGGAGAAGTTTAAGAAGAGACCTTCTAAAGAAAATAAGGGAAGGAGAGCCTACATAGCACGGGAGGACAATGACTTGGATTCTACCGATAGCTCAAAAAATGAAGAAGCCCATCTATGTCTCATGGCTAGAGGAGAGAGTGACACCAAGGTAACTACTTCTAACCTAGATTCCTCACCTTCCTATAGCCAATTATAATATGTTTTTGAAGAATTGCATGATGAATCCATAAGGCTCACAAAGATGGTTTTTGTAATGCTCTAATACAGATATTTGGATATATCTGGAATATATAGAGATAAATAGTACTAGCTATGTTGCTTACTACATAACTAACTAATAATATATCCATAATCACAATCAAGTCATTATAGAGAGCCTTGAGAGAATGTGAAAAACATAAACTCATATATATATATAATTATACACAACCTTGGCCAAAAAAGGACATATTGTAATACATAACTCTTAATACATACAAAGCAAAAATATAAACTATATACATATATAAACTTTGTCTAGGAAATAATAAAACAAAACTAGTCTTCATGCTTTGTCTTCTTTCCCTTACCAGGGTCTTGACCTATATTTACATGGAAAAACAATCGAGGTGAGAATTATATTTCTCAGTTAAAATAATTCCAAAAATAGTTAGCTATAACATTGTAAAAACAATCTCTAATAACTAACATAGGAGTTTCCTCCACTATTACTCATAACCGCACACTTTCTTATAGTGTGGTACAACCGATAGACAACATACTGTCAAAATATGAACAACTGCCCATACAATTGTAAATATCAACAGTAACATACAATTGCCCATACACCTGTCATTCAAATACAATGCTTGTAATATGCAATATGATTTTGCCTAAGCAATGACTTATAGTTATGCCAATGCATGGTTTTATTTTGAAATCCATGCAGAGTTTTGTTTTGAAAAACTATGAACACCTACTTATTCCGGGATCCTAAACACTCCATGTATTTCTGCTATGACAGGGAGGGAAAGCTCATCCTCACTCTACCTATAACCCTTAGCTCTGTGAAATAGTTTAGAGAATATCTGATTCCTACTGTTCGAGCCAAACGATTATGCACATCATAGGTTACCATACATTTAGAAGAGTAAGCAAAAATATGCAGTGTTATATTATAAAAACATACACACCACAAACCTTTCTTATAGACTCAACTCAACCTAGTGAAAGAGTCTATCATATCTAATGCTTCATTTCAATCTAACTTATGGAGATAAATGAGCATTTCTCTCGACCTTTGTATACTTAATTCAACTTTAACTGCAAGTGAGTAATTCATGCATTTAGATAAGTAGAACATACCTATCTTGGTTGTATCTAGCTTTCCTTATCATCACACCCTTAGTAGTAACCTATGCCACACTAGAGTGCTCAAGGTCCCAAATACTTATCTTAACAAATTCCTCACTTATAGAATGCTTAAGGGCTTAAACTTCCATACTTAACTTTATATTTAAGGAAGTAAATCCCATTCATTATGCAATTCTACTCATATTTACTAATAAAGGGGGTTAATGTATATTTTTGCTACACTTCATGAATATGACAAGCTTACAAGTCACAATTCATCCTATTGTGTATTTAGTAATGTACAAGATCCCACTGGCCTATAGAGCTTAATACATAAAACATCCCTTCACTTAGGAACTAAATACACAACTCTATCTCCACTTAAGTGAAACTAGTGCAAGAGTGGTTAGGAAATGCAACACTTTGTTGCTTAAGGTCCTAGGTACCTTCCTAAGGCAATCCACTACTTTTGGTTGCTCTAAAGTTCATACCATTCGTCTACTTACTAGATAGTCATTTCCTTCATGCAATACACCTAGTAATATCTTAACACATACTAACAAGCATGTATAAGGGATCCTAACAAGTAGGAAACTTCATTTCCACAAAGAAACATATCTTGACATTTTCTGGTTTGTCACCTAAAAAGGTTGATTTTCATGAATGCACCAAATGTATATCTTAACTTCTAAAATTCTTATTACTACATGAAGCCTTGTATCTTAGCTTTCAAATTCAACAAGAATCAAGTCAATCCGATGTCTATAGCTCAAGTTATGCTATAAGCACTACAGGCTATTAGGATGCCCTATTCTGCTGGTCATTGGGCGCCCAAGCATCCAACACCCAGCGCCTGAGTGCCTAATGTCCTGCTGCACACAAATTCTCTCTGGACTGTAAGCGCCTGAGCATGCAAAACTCAATGCTTAAGCACTGGTCACCTGAAGCAAATTCTGCAGAATTTTGCTATTGTTCTATTAGAACATAACAAATTCCAATCTTCTAAAATTTGCTTCTAGGTGATTTCTAACACCATTAACACTCTCCAAAAATATTGTAGCACTCCTATAACATGTTGGTTCACTCAAACATGGATTAATGGTTAAAACCACATCCACACATACCTAACTTATAAGTTCCAACTCATAGAACTTCTTGGTTTTGTCCAAAGACAAAGATCATCATCTTAGATTCACAAAGCTGAAATTGAATAAATTCAACCATTGGAAATAAGGATTGAGCAAAGAAAATAGATTCTTGCATCTCAAACCCATTTTCTCCATAAAAAAGACCTAACATCAACCATGGAGTGGGTGAAGGAAAAGATGAGATTTAAGGTTAAGAACCCCTACCTCTTGTATGGATGATCAACCTTCAAGCTTGAGCTTTGATTTTGATCTTCCCTTTGATCTTCTAGTTCCCTTTAGCTTTTCCTCCTTTTTCCCTTCTTCTTTCTCCCCTTACATTTCTGTTTCGGTTTTGGTATGCTCTCAACCGAGAGATGAGAGAGAAAAATTAGAAAGTAATGTCCAACGTAGGCTCTTATAAGGCCATTTAAGTTATATTGGAACTTTATATCTGCCAAGGACACTTGAGTTATGCTAAATTAAGTTTCCTAACTTCCAACAACTTTAGAATAAATACTAGAATTCATCTAATTTATTGTTTCACCATTATTTTATTTTTTCATATCTGCTACTAGTCAATCCAACATTAAAACATACAACTAATATGCCTAAAAATACCAAACTAACTCTGATTATTCTCAAATTTTAACTAAATCATCTCTTACCTATTTGTGAATTAGAAACAAAATCTTTAGGTTTATTTCCCTTAACTTAGCAATTTATGCTATTATCTGAGTCATTTTAAGCTACTTTTCACACTCTGGGTTGCAACAAAGTGGCTAAACTAACTCAGTTACAAAATTAAGCAGACATGTTAATCAAGTGTTATGCTACCTTTGTAAATATATACAAGCCTAACATATTATTGAGGGTGTTACAGTTTTATCTTCCAACAGAACAATTTATTTATTGTTAAACAAAATTTCTATTTTAAACATAGAGACTAATGAACTCAAAATTGAGAATGAGACTCTAGGATTAATTGATGCTAACTCATCATGTATGACTTGTTCTTCATATGATAATGTATCCATACCCTCATCTTGCTCATCATGCAAAGCATTTGAAAAAGAAATTGAGGGTTTAAATAATACTCTTTCAAAATTTACCTTTGCAAGAGGCAACTTGAATGTGTTGCTAAGGAAACAAATATATGTTTTCTAAAAAGCCGGTTTAGGATATAATCCCAATACCTAACAAAAGTTTTACAAGAATTTCTTTGTTTCCTCAGTTACATCAAGTATTAAATGCTTTCATTGAGCGAAGAAAGAGTATAGTGTCTCAACATGCAATGTTAGGAAGAACATAAACACCAAGGTTGGGACTAAAATAGTTTGGGTCCCTAAGGGCGCCTTGCCTAAATCTAACACATAAGGACCCAAGAAAATTTGGGTACCAAAAGTTAAAATCTAAATGCGTGTTATAGGTGTGCTTGAAAGCAAAGAGCTCAAGTTGGTATCTTGATAGTAGATGCTCCAAGCACATCACCGGAGATGGCTCCAAGTTTTCCTTCCTTGTCCTCAAGAAGAATGGACATGTTACATATGGTGACAACAACAAAGGGAAGATCCTTGGAGTTGGCAAAGTTAAAATTTTGGCAAGAACACACTTAGAGAATCAAGAGAAAAATGCCAAGAAGCAAGAAGAGAGGCCCTTTGATTCCCCAAGGCTAGAGGATTCACAAATCATGGACCTTCCCAAGGAATGGAGGACATTAAGATATCATCCTCTTGACAAAGTGATAGGTGATGTATCAAAAGGGGTAACTACTCGTAACCCTCTTAGAGATGCATGTAATCATATAGTTTTTTTTCTCAAGTTGAACTTAAAGACATAAATGAGGTCATTAATGATGAGCATTGGATCTTGGTCATGCAAGATGAACTAAACTAATTTGACAGAAATTAAGTTTGGAAATCAATTCCAAGGCCTAATGATCATCCCATAATTAGCACCAAATGGGTCTTTAGGAACAAACTTGATGAAACAGGCTTAATAATAAAAAACAAAGTTAGGCTTGTTGCTAAATGATATAATCAAGAAGAAAGCATAAATTATGAGGAAACATATGCTCCCATAGCTAGATTAGAGGCCATAAGAATGCTACTTGCATATGCATGCATCATGGATTTCAAACTTTATCAAATGGATGTCAAAAGTGCTTTTTTAAATGGTTTCATACAAGAAGAGGTGTATGTGAAATAACCTCCTGGTTTTGAAAATTTTGAAATGCCCAACTATGTTTTTAAATTGAAAAAGGCCTTGTATGGCTTAAAACAAGCTCCTAGAACTTGGTATGAAAGGTTGAGCAAGTTCCTTTTGGAAAAGGAATTCTCTAGAGGAAATGTTGACACTACTCTCTTCATTAAGCATAAAAAGCATGACATACTTCTTGTTCAAATATATGCTGATGATATAATATTTGGTGGTACTAATGAATCTCTTTGTAAAGAGTTTGCTAACATTATGTAAAATAAGGTTAAGATGTCTATGATAAGTGAACTTAACTTCTTCCTTGGACTTCAAATCAAGTAAACTAAGGATGGGACTTTCATAAGTTAATCCAAATATTACAAGGAGCTGCTCAAAAAGTTTTGAATGGATAACACCAAGCATATGGCTACACCTATGGGCACCTTTTGTTATTTGGACAAGGATAAAGGAAGTAAATCAATAGAAATATCAAAATATAGAGGTATGATTGACTCACTCCTTTGTCTTACAGCAAGTATGCCCAATATTATGTTTAGTATATGCATGTGTGCTAGATTTCAAGCAAATCCTAAAAAATCACACCTATGTGTTGTAAAAAGAATTATGAAATACCTAATAGACACTTCACAAATGAGTTTGCGGTATCCTAAGGGTGCCTCATGTAGCCTAATTGGTTATTCTGATTCTAATTTTGCTGGATGTAAAATGGATAGAAAGAGCACTAGTGTGACATGTCACTTACTTGGATGGTCACTAGTTTCTTGGCATAGCAAGAAACAAAATAATGTGACATTGTCTATAGCTGAAGTTGAATATGTTGCATCTGAGAATTGTTGTGCTCAAATCCTTTGGATGAAGCAACAACTTTTAGACTATGGTCTTGAGCTTGATCACATCCCTATAAGGTGTGATAATACTAGTGCAATCAATTTGTCTAAAAATCTCATTTTGCACTCAAGAACAAAACATTAGAAATAAGGCACTACTTCATAAGAGACCATGTTCAAAAAGGTGACTGCATGCTAGAATTTGTTGAAACAACTAAACAACTTGCATATATCTTCACTAAACCTTTAGCAAAAGAAGCATTCTTTTATATTATAAGAGAATTGGGCATCATTGATCAATCATGCATATAAATGAATGCTTGTATGTATTTGCTTTATCATTGATTTATTCCTCTTGAATTATTATTGACTCGAGCATCAGAGGCATCCCAAAATTCGTGTTGCAGGTACACCATCAATTGGGTAAGAAATCCCCTCTTAATCTATTGTTTTAAATGAGTTTACTAATATTTTAATTTAGTCTTATTAGAATAAGACTTATCTTATTTGAATAACACATCATAGTTGTCCTCATTATCTGCTTGTTCGTATGCCTTATTCAAGTAAGGAAAACCTTATTTGAATATTGCTTGATAGAAGCATTCTTAAAATCTAGTCTTTATTGTGTTATTCGAATAACCATATGGTTATTCTAATAAAACTTGGCAGAAGCCAAATCTATTGGTTTCATGGTTTTATTCGAATAACACAAATATTATTAGAATAACGCTTGGCAGAAAGCCAAGACCTTTGAGCTATGATGCTATTATTCAAATAACATCACCGTTATTCGAATAACGCTTGGCAGTGAGCCAAGACGTTTCAGTTACCATGTTGTTATTCGAATAACATAGATGTTATTCGAATAAAACGCGGGCTATATAAGGAGTCAGCATGGTTTCACTCCTTCATTTCTCAATTCTTCCTCCTCTTGTTTTTATTTTTCCTTTCTCTCACCCTGTGCCTTCATTACCCAATCCTGCTTTGGTCACCCCCGTAACGCCCCAATTTTTAGAAAATATTCGAATGTCTTTTTTTTTTTTCTTTTGTATGAATGACCGCTGTGTCCCTATTTTTCTGTTCTCGATTTTTGTATGAAAACAATTACGATAATACAGGCTCAAATTTTATTTGATCGTTTTACGTAGTTTGCTTCGAGACGGTAAAATAAAAATTTTTCTGAGCTACTATATTAATTTTTCTGAAAGATATACAACTATATAATACTGCTGGATATTTTATTTGAACGTTTTGGATAATTACCTACGTTGTGGGAAAAAATGGGAAAATGACCGTTACGTCCCGAACGTACTGTTTTCGCTGTTTTTGTCTGTTTTTAATTGTTTTCTTCTTGATTTAATGCCTGAAAATACTGTCTGTGATTTTATATGGACTTTTTGTGTGATTTGCTCGAGGCAGAAAATAATATTTTCGGAGGGGAAAATCTTATTTTATTATTTAGAATTGGGGATCTTACTTAACCCGATTCTCGAATGAGACTAAAAATAATCTTTTAATTTTTAGGATTTAATCGTCAAATAAAATAATTTTATATTATTATTATAATATTATTTTATCATCAAGATAATTTAGTGACAAGTGGACCCGGAAATATTTTGCGGGACCCACAATTAGCGTGAACAGTTAGATCGGTAGCTTAGTTAATCACCGTAAGTGTAGAACTTTCGAAACAGTGACTCAAACTAGTGACTCAAACAGAGAATTTATTACACCGTGTGACTAAGCAAGGTGAGTCACCATGAGCAACCAATAGAATTTAAGCTTGTTAAGCAAGATTTAATCCTAACCTTTGATGAAATCAATGGCTTGGATGAAGCCAAATCCATGCACATCCTTACACATGAAGGCTACGGCCATTTGGAGTGAGAAAGCCAAAAGCAACACTTCATCTTCATCACTTTTCTCTCTTCTCTCTCATCAAGAACCCTAGCCACCATTCTTGTCCATTTTCTTCACCATATTCGCCAAGCTTATTTCCTAACCATCCAACCATCCAAAAATTTTTCTAACCAAGTTTCCTTAACCTAAACACCATTCTAAGAACCTTTGTAGTTGGAAGTTTCTTCAAATTTTCCATCTAGGGCTTGGAAACCAACCTTGAAAGTTTTACCTAGAAGGTGAAATTTCATGCTTTTCTTTTCTCTCTTCTTTTTCAAAGTTCTAAGCCATGATTTTTCCATGGTTTAGCTTCTTTTTCATGGTTAGTAACATGTAGATTTTGTTTGAGATTTCTAGGTATTTTTGGTGGTGAAAACCGTGACCTAGGAGGTGTGAAAGCAAGCTTTTGTCTTCATTTAAGGTAAGAGGAAGACAATTCTTATCATCCCTTGATGGTGGTAAGAAGATGGGTTGTTTGTAGAATCCATAAGGATTCGGTTGTGGTGTGTTTATTGATGTGTATTTATTAATTTTTGTGGTTGCTAGTAGCTTAAGTGTTATGTGTTAGTAGCTTTCTTGTTTGGTGATTGTAATAATTTTGCATGTCTATTAGCTTTTGATTGTATGTCTATAAGCTTTAAATTAGGTTTTATGTGTTAGAAATATTTTGCATGTGTTAGAAATATTTTGTATGTGTTAGAAATATAATGCATGTGTTAGAATTGTATGATAAAATATAGGATGTGAATAACATGTGTAAATTTGCATGAGTGTTCCAAAGAACACATCCAATAGCTCACGGCAATGCCAAAGTGTGAGGACCAAAATGTTCTCTTCATTTTTCCTAAAGTGCAACTTAATTAATTAGGAGAAATAAGAAGGTTTCAAATTGTTTTGATCCAAGAAAAGGAATTTAGAAATCAATTGGTAAAGATTTAGTAAATTTTGGGCCAACATGCCTAAAGGATTTATTTGATTTAAAATCACTACTTTATAACATGATTTAATGAACTTAGATAAGATAATACCTTTGACATGATTTAGAAATCAAATGAAAAATTTTTTTATAAAATTCGGCCAACATGCCACTATAGGTAATTATGATTTTTAAAACTTGATTCCAAACCTTTTTCAATTAAAAAGAGACAATACAAGTTAAGGGGAAATTTTCTATGATGATTTTTGAAGAAACAAATTGAGTAGAATTAAGTTTAAAGGATTAAAATTAGTGATTTTATCATTAGGAAGGAAATACAGTAATATTAAGAAATTTTCTAACATATAGCTCACTTTTGGTTTTGAAGCATGTTAGAGATTTCAAAAAGAATTTAATGAAATGGTTAAAAATTAGGTAAATAGAAATTTTATGGAAAATTTAGAAAACCATTATTATAAGTTTATAAACAAAATGCTGTCAATTTTTAGTAAAAATGAACCTATAAGATAGTAAAAATATCCTAATGACAAGATGCGGTATGAAAAATTATTCAACGTAGTTTAAATGTACTAAGTACTATTTCTATCTGTTTAAACAAGTAATTTTAAGGGCATTCAAATAAGAAAATGATTTAAAAATCCTACGCGATTGAGAAAACGTATTAAAAATGCTACGCGATTTTAAAAACAAAAAATATCTTTACCCGATTTTTAAACGTTTGTAAAAACGACGAGATTTCAAAAACGCGATAAAATTTCTACGCGATTGACCGTTACTAAATTTATTTTTATTTGTCGGGAAAATGTGAACCCGTCTGTTGTTGAGGTTATTTATTTGTCGGGAAAAAGTGAACCCGTATATGCTTTTTGCCATTGAGGGCATATTTTTATCTTAAGGGCATTTTCGTAATTTCATATATTTGGAATTATGTTTTGTCTTTATACCAATTTTTGGTGTTTTGGTTGACGAGACGAATCACATCGTGTTGTCGATGCGATAAATGTAGTGTGGTTTATTGTTCTAATGAACTTGGAGACTTTAGTGTACGGGATCCCACATGTGGATCAGTTGGTAGCTCAGTTGGGCCGTGGTAAACCGATAGCACACTAATGTACTCGACATTCACTATATTTAATCAAGGTTTGTAAAGTCTAGTAGTACATTGCCTATAGTGCCACAACGGAGACCGTGAACTATACTACGCCTGGATGGTGGATTCCAGATGTGTCGTAGGCTATTGACGCAACGTGTGACCGCGTAATAGTTGGTTGGGCAGCCGTGGTACTAATAGATTTTGCAAGTCATTTCTCTCGATATCTGTTTGGGTTTAGCTCCATGGAGTAGGGTTGTGTTTTGGTGTATTTGATTATATCTTGGATAATATTCCATTTTTCTCTATTTTTCTTTATCCGGTAATATCTTGGATGTTTTTATATTTACTCTATTTATATTTATCGATAATTCTTATGTTAGTTGTCCATTTCTTATCTTATTTTATCGTGAGATTGATTTATCGTGTGATTTTCTTTATTTGTGTTATGTCTATGATGTTCTGAAACACTAGGATATCTAATATGTATTACTGTTATAGCTTTTCGTATTGTATGAACTGTGTAGTTGTTAATTGTCGTCTTCTTATTGGCCATGTTGCGATGATTTTATGTTGTCTTACCTCTTTATTGTATGTGTCTCTTGTCTATTTATTTTATACGGTAAAGAGTTTGAGAGAAGAAGAAGAGGAACAACCTCTTGAGATCGTGTATCCCGAGGAAGAGGAAGGTCGGCAAGCCGACGATCGTTTACGATCAAGAACCATCCGATCATCCATATCCTCGGATTGATTGTGTGGGATGGCGACGCCTTGGCATTTTTGGGATTCATAGAGCTGGTATTTCATGGAGGTGATCGGCTTGGCATTTACGAGGAGATCGTGCTTCGTTACCTATGCCGGACGTATGACCGTGATTCTACGTCATCGGTTTGATGGAGATCCGATTGCGACGACGACGTTATTTCGCACTTAGAGTTACCCTTATCCATTAGGCGTTATTGGGGTCTTGAAAACCCCGAGCCTAGTGAGATAAGTATCGTATCGACCGCGCGATCCCGTTATCGCCGTGTGTCGAGACATCAGGATATCTATCTCCCGATGATCATTTTCGAGGATCGAGAGTGATCCATCCGAGGATTAGATAACCATGATGTTTTTTGGGCGCGTCGGCCGTATGTACGTATATATTAACTCTTTTATTGCTTTCTTTACTTGTTTTTGTTTAAATATTTGTAGTCTTAGTTGTAAATTATTTGTACAGTTTATAACTTAATCATATGTATATTATTAGTGATGATGTTTTTTTTTTTATTTCGTATTTTTCGCATTATCTTTTTATTACATACTTCTGTCTATCAGGAATTATTTTACAACCCGTAATAATATTTAACAAATGTTCCGCAACTTGGGTAGATTTTATTTCTATTTCTTTTATTTTCTTTTATGTGTGACATCCTCCAAAGGGGTGTTACATTTAGTTGGTATCAGAGCCCAAGTTAGAGTCTTTTGGGGTTGTGGTTGGGTCTGTTTTTGTTTGTGCTGTGTGATTCTCTGTGACGTTTGTGATTTATATCCTTTCGGAAATATCTAGAAGGATGTATCTAACTTTGTTTTGTTATGTTTGAAGAAAGAAAATGGCTGGTAGAGGCAGAGGACGTGCTAACGTGAATCGTGATGAGGACCCGATGTTGGTTGCTGCTGAAGCTATGCGGCAGATGGCTGAAGTGATTACTCAGCAAAATTTGAGAGCAGCTCAACAACAAGATGCTACAGCTGATGCTCTAAATTTATCTGAATTTAGGCGCCATAATCCGCCACAATTTAGAGGCGAGGTGGATCCGGAGAAAGCGAGTCAGTGGATGCAAGATTTAGAGAGAATCTTTGAGGGGATGAGATGTACAGATGAAAAGAAAGTAACTTATGTTGTCTTCATGCTGAGAGGAGATGCAGAACATTGGTGGAGAGGAATCCGCCGAGTATTGCAAGCGAAGGACCGAGATCACTGGGAAGTGTTTTCTAATACTTTTCTCGGATAAATATTTTTCCTGCAAGTGCTAGGCATGCCAAGGAAATGGAATTTCTTGGTTTGCGACGAGGGGAATATGACGGTGAATGAGTATGCCACAAAATTTGAGAGTTTGTCTCAATTCTCGATTATGCTCAGACACGACAAGATGATGTGTGGAGATGCAGGAAGTTTGAATCAGGTTTAAGGGTGGAACTGAAACGAGGAGTGGTATCTTTGAGGATGACTCAGTTTCATGCTTTGGTGGATGCTTGTGCTCGACTTGAGGAGTTAGAGCCATCTAGAGATCAAAGGAATCGAAATTTTGGACCGACAAGGTTCCAGAGAGGTGGAGGTAGTAATGCAAATCGGTTTCAGCGTAAGCCGTATACCAGGCCAACAGGAAGTCAATCTCAACGACCATCTGTTAGTGGAGGTGCAAGTGGTAGTGGAGCTGGACAGAGGGTGGCGTTTACGCCAACATGTTTTAAGTGCGGGAAGAAAGGTCATATTTCTCCCGAGTGTACAGTTAAAGGTACAGTTTGTTTCAATTGTAAGCAACCTGGGCACATATCAAAGGATTGTCCACAGCCGGAGAGAAAACCTGCTGTTCGGTATGTTAAAGCTAATCAGCAGAAATCTGGAAGTACTCAACCGAGATCTGGAGGACGAGTGTATACAATGGTGGGATCTGAGATTTCTAAGTCTGATGATCTTATTCAAGGAGAAGGAGACATTGGAGGTAACCTTCTGACTGTCTTGTATGACTCGGGTGCTACACACTCATTTATTGCATATGATTGTGTAGAAAGGTTGAAGTTGCCTATGTCTTCTCTGAATGTTATGTTGAATGTATCTACGCCAACTGCTAAACCTGTAGTTACTTCTAAGATCTGTTTGGATTGTCCAATTGTTGTGAAGGACCGTTTGTTTTTGGTTGATTTGATTTGTTTGCCTCTCATTGAGATAGATGTAATCTTAGGGATGGACTGGTTATGTTCTAACCATATCCTTATAGATTGTGCGAAGAAAACTATAGTTTTTCCTAAGGAAGAAGAGTCTGGATTCTTAACTGCTGTTAAGGTCAAGTCTTTGTTGAGAAATGGAGCGCAGGGATATCTGGTATTGTCTTCTCTAGAAGTTAAGAATGAGAAGGATGTGAATATTATTCCTGTTGTCAACGATTTTCCGGATGTTTTTCCTGAAGATGTACCTGGTTTACCGCCTGAGCGGGAAATCGAGTTTTCAATTGATTTAATACCGGGAACAGGTCCTATCTCAATTGCACCATATCGTATGTCGCCAGTAGAGTTGGAGGAGCTGAAAAAGCAATTGGTGGAACTGTTGGAGAAAGAATTTGTACGACCTAGCGTTTCCCCATGGGGTGCACCTGTACTTTTGGTCAAGAAAAAGGATGGAACATCACGACTTTGTGTGGACTATCGGCAGTTGAACAAGGTGACTATCAAGAATAAATATCCGCTTCCAAGAATCGACGATTTGATGGATCAATTGAGAGGAGCTGTGATATTTTCCAAGATAGATCTACGATCAGGTTATCACCAGATTCGTGTAAGAGGGGAAGACGTGCCGAAAACTGCTTTTCGAACTCGTTATGGACATTATGAGTATCAAGTAATGCCATTCGGGGTGACAAATGCTCCTGCCATATTTATGGATTATATGAACAGGATATTTCGTCCGTATCTAGACAGATTTGTCGTTGTCTTTATCGATGACATTCTGATCTATTCTAGATCGAGGGAAGAGCATACTGAACATCTGAAAGTTGTTCTTCGATTTTGAGGAGAGAAGCAGTTGTATGCGAAATTGGCTAAGTGTGAGTTCTGGTTGGAAGAAGTTCAATTTCTTGGTCACGTAATTTCTAAAGAAGGTATTGCGGTGGACCCATCGAAAGTGGGAGACTGTTTTACAGTGGGAGAGACCTAAGACAATAAATGAAGTTCGAAGTTTTGTTGGACTTGCTGGTTATTATCGGAGATTTATCGAAGGTTTTTCCAAGATTGCTGGACCGCTTACACAACTGACGAGGAAAAGTCAAGCTTTTGAATGGACGGAAGAGCGTGAAGCCAGTTTTCAAGAGTTGAAAAAGAGGTTAACAACTGCGCCGGTGTTGATCCTACCAGATTCGACGAAATCTTTCGATGTGTATTGTGACGCTTCTTATCAAGGACTAGGATGCGTGTTGATGCAAGACCGAACGTGGTGGCATATGCTTCTCGACAATTGAAGGTTCATGAAAAGAATTATCCTACGCATGATTTGGAATTGGCTGCGGTAGTTTTTGCTTTGAAGATATGGAGACACTTTCTCTATGGAGCAACGTTCAACATCTTCAGTGATCACAAGAGTTTGAAGTACTTATACGACCAGAAGGAGCTGAATATGAGACAGCGAAGATGGTTAGAATTTCTGAACGATTACGATTTTCAGCTTTTGTACCACCCTGGTAAGGCGAATGTCGTGGCCGATGCCTTGAGCAAGAAGATTATTAGTGTTTCTGCGCTAATGATTAAAGAAAAGGAGCTCATTGAACAGTTTAGAGATGAGTGGTCATTTGTTGAGTTGAAACCAGGGAAGATCTGTATTAGCATGGTTACTATCTCGAGCGAGCTGATGGAAGACATAAAGGAAAAGCAAAATGCCGATAAATTTTTGCAAGGAATAAAGGAGCAAATGAAACAAGGCGAGACACTAGAGTTTAAGGAAGGAACTGATGGAATTCTGAGATTTCGGGGTAGAGTCTGTGTTCCTCGTAACCGAGAACTGAGAAGATATATTGTGAAACATGCCCATACTAGTCTATTGAGTATGCATCCAGGCATAACAAAGATGTATCAAGACTTGAAGAAGTTATTCTGGTGGCATGGAATGAAGGGTGATGTGGTTAGATGCGTGTCAACTTGCCTAGTTTGTCAAAAATCGAAAGTTGAACACCAAAGACCAGCTGGGATGTTGCAACCATTATCGATTCCAGAATGGAAATGGGACAAAGCATTTCTATGGATTTCGATTATTGGTTTGCCAAAGACAAGGAGAGGTCATGATGCAATATGGGTTATAGTCGATAGACTTACGAAATCAGCTCATTTCTTACCAATCAATATTAAATATTCATTGGAAAGATTAACCCAGTTGTACATCAGCGAGATTGTCAGATTACATGGAGTGCCTACATGTATAGTTTCTGACAGAGATCCAAGGTTTACGTCAAGATTTTGGCGAAGTCTGCAAGAAGCTATGGGAACCAAGTTACGACTGAGTTCAGCGTATCATCCGCAGACTGACGGTCAGACAGAGAGAACTATACAGTCCTTGGAGGATTTATTGCGGGCTTGTGTTTTGGAACAACGGGGAAGTTGGGATGAATTTTTATCTTTGATAGAATTCACCTACAACAATAGTTTTCACGCAAGCATCGGAATGGCACCTTATGAAGCATTGTATGGAAGACGATGTCGAACGCCGCTATCTTTGGTATCGGGATGGGGAAAGTATGACTGTTGGACCAGGAACTTGTACAACGGACTACGGATAAAGTCAAGATGATACAAGAGAAGATGAGGACGGCGCAAAGCAGACAAAAGAGTTACGCGGATAAACGAAGACGACCTCTTGAGTTTGAGGAGGGTGAGCATGTGTTTCGAGAGTTACTCCTACGACCGGTGTAAGAGTGATTAAGTCTAAGAAGCTTACTCCTAAATTCATTGGACCATATCAGATTATCCGACGTATAGGTCCTGTAGCATATCAGATTGCTTTGCCGCCTTTTCTATCCAATTTGCACGACGTGTTTCATGTGTCTCAGTTACGGAAGTATATACCAGATCCGACACATGTTATACAGTCAAATGACGTGCAGTTAAAGGAGAGTTTGACTTATGAAACTTTACCTGTCAGGATAGAGGACAGAAAGGTAAAGCAGCTTCGAGGGAAGATGATCGAGCTAGTGAAAGTCATATGGAATGATATGACGGGTGAAGCTACTTGGGAACTAGAAGATAAAATGAAGGATCAGTATCCTCATTTATTTGGATGAGCGTCGAATTTCGAGGACGAAATTTTTATTTGTTGGGGAGAGTTGTAACGCCCCAATTTTTAGAAAATATTCTGAATGTATTATTTTCTGTTTTTCATGCTTTTGTATGAATGACCATTTGTGTCCCTATTTTTTTCGTTCTCGATTTTTGTATGAAAACAATTACGATAATACAGTTCAAATTTTATTTGATCGTTTTACGTAGTTTGCTTCGAGACGGTAAAATAAAAATTTTTCTCAGAAGCATCTTGTATTAATTTTTCTGAAAGATATACAGCTATATAATACAGCTGGATATTTTATTTGAACGTTTTGGATAATTACCTACGTTGTGGGAAAAACGGGAAAATGACCGTTACGTCCCGAACGTACTGTTTTCGCTGTTTTTGTCTGTTTTTAATTGTTTTCTTCTTGATTTAATGCCTGAAAATACTGTCTGTGATTTTATATGGACTTTTTGTGTGATTTGCTCCGAGGCAGGAAAATAATATTTTTTCGGGCCGGGGAAATCTTATTTTATTATTTAGAATTGGGGGATCTTACTTAACCCGATTCTGAATGAGACTAAAAATAATCTTTTAATTTTTAGGATTTAATGTCAAATAAAATAATTTTATATTATTATAATATTATTTTATCGGTCAAGATAATTTAGTGACAAGTGGACCCGGAAATATTTTGCGGGACCCACAATTAGCGAACAGTTAGATCGGTAGCTTAGTTAATCACCGTAAGTCGTAGAACTTTCGAACAGTGACTCACTAGCCGACTCACAGAGAATTTATTACCTTTGTGTGACTAAGCAAGGTGAGTCACCATGAGCAACCAATAGAATTTAAGCTTGTTAAGCAAGATTTAATCCTAACCTTTGATGAAATCAATGGCTTGGATGAAGCCAAATCCATGCACATCCTTACACATGAAGGCTACGGCCATTTGGAGTGAGAAAGCCAAAAGCAACACTTCATCTTCATCACTTTTCTCTCTTCTCTCTCATCAAGAACCCTAGCCACCATTCTTGTCCATTTTCTTCACCATATTCGCCAAGCTTATTTCCTAACCATCCAACCATCCAAAAATTTTTCTAACCAAGTTTCCTTAACCTAAACACCATTCTAAGAACCTTTGTAGTTTGGAAGTTTCTTCAAATTCTTCCATCTAGGGCTTGGAAACCAACCTTGAAAGTTTTACCTAGAAGGTGAAATTTCATGCTTTTCTTTTCTCTCTTCTTTTTCAAAGTTCTAAGCCATGATTTTTCCATGGTTTAGCTTCTTTTTCATGGTTAGTAACATGTAGATTTTGTTTGAGATTTCTAGGTATTTTTGGTGGTGAAAACCGTGACCTAGGAGGTGTGAAAGCAAGCTTTTGTCTTCATTTAAGGTAAGAGGAAGACAATTCTTATCATCCCTTGATGGTGGTAAGAAGATGGGTTGTTTGTAGAATCCATAAGGATTCGGTTGTGGTGTGTTTATTGATGTGTATTTATTAATTTTTGTGGTTGCTAGTAGCTTAAGTGTTATGTGTTAGTAGCTTTCTTGTTTGGTGATTGTAATAATTTTGCATGTCTATTAGCTTTTGATTGTATGTCTATAAGCTTTAAATTAGGTTTTATGTGTTAGAAATATTTTGCATGTGTTAGAAATATTTTGTATGTGTTAGAAATATAATGCATGTGTTAGAATTGTATGATAAAATATAGGATGTGAATAACATGTGTAAATTTGCATGAGTGTTCCAAAGAACACATCCAATAGCTCACGGCAATGCCAAAGTGTGAGGACCAAAATGTTCTCTTCATTTTTCCTAAAGTGCAACTTAATTAATTAGGAGAAATAAGAAGGTTTCAAATTGTTTTGATCCAAGAAAAGGAATTTAGAAATCAATTGGTAAAGATTTAGTAAATTTTAGGCCAACATGCCTAAAGGATTTATTTGATTTAAAATCACTACTTTATAACATGATTTAATGAACTTAGATAAGATAATACCTTTGACATGATTTAGAAATCAAATGAAAAATTTTTTTATAAAATTCGGCCAACATGCCACTATAGGTAATTATGATTTTTAAAACTTGATTCCAAACCTTTTTCAATTAAAAAGAGACAATACAAGTAAGGGGAAATTTTCTATGATGATTTTTGAAGAAACAAATTGAGTAGAATTAAGTTTAAAGGATTAAAATTAGTGATTTTATCATTAGGAAGGAAATACAGTAATATTAAGAAATTTTCTAACATATAGCTCACTTTTGGTTTTGAAGCATGTTAGAGATTTCAAAAAGAATTTAATGAAATGGTTAAAAATTAGGTAAATAGAAATTTTATGGAAAATTTAGAAAACCATTATTATAAGTTTATAAACAAAATGCTGTCAATTTTTAGTAAAAATGAACCTATAAGATAGTAAAAATATCCTAATGACAGTATGCGGTATGAAAAATTATTCAACGTAGTTTAAATGTACTAAGTACTATTTCTATCTGTTTAAACAGTAATTTTAAGGGCATTCAAATAAGAAAATGATTTAAAAATCCTACGCGATTGAGAAAACGTATTAAAATGCTACGCGATTTTAAAAACAGAAAAATATCTTTACCCGATTTTTAAACGTTTGTAAAAACGACGAGATTTCAAAACGCGATAAAATTTCTACGCGATTGACCGTTACTAAATTTATTTTTCATTTGTCGGGAAAATGTGAACCCGTCTGTTGTTGAGGTTATTTCATTTGTCGGGAAAAAGTGAACCCGTATAGGCTTTTTGCCATTGAGGGCATATTTTTATCTTAAGGGCATTTTCATAATTTCATATATTTGGAATTATGTTTTGTCTTTATACCAATTTTTGGTGTTTTGGTTGACGAGACGAATCACATCGTGTTGTCGATGCGATAAATGTAGTGTGGTTTATTGTTCTAATGAACTTGGAGACTTTAGTGTACGGGATCCCACATGTGGACAGTTGGTAGCTCCGCTGGGCCGTGGTAAACCGATAGCACACTAATGTACTCGACATTCACTATATTTAATCAAGGTTTGTAAAGTCTAGTAGTACATTGCCTATAGTGCCACAACGGGAGACCGTGAACTATACTACGCCTGGATGGTGGATTCCCAGTGTCGTAGGCTATTGACGCAACGTGTGACCGCGTAATAGTTGGTTGGGCAGCCGTGGTACTAATAGATTTTGCAAGTCATTCTCTCGATATCCTGTTTGGGTTTAGCTCCATGGAGTAGGGTTGTGTTTTGGTGTATTTGATTATATCTTGGATAATATTCCATTTTTCTCTATTTTTCTTTATCTGGTAATATCTTGGATGTTTTTATATTTTCTCTATTTATATTTATCTGATAATTCTTATGTTAGTTGTCCATTTCTTATCTTATTTTATCTGTGAGATTGATTTATCTGTGTGATTTTCTTTATTTGTGTTATGTCTATGATGTTCTGAAACACTAGGATATCTAATATGTATTACTGTTATAGCTTTTCGTATTGTATGAACTGTGTAGTTGTTAATTGTCGTCTTCTTATTGGCCATGTTGCGATGATTTTATGTTGTTTTACCTCTTTATTGTATGTGTCTCTTGTCTATTTATTTTATACGGTAAAGAGTTTGAAGAGGAAGAAGAGGAACAACCTCTTGAGATCGTGTATCCTGAGGAAGAGGAAGGTCAGCAAGCCGACGATCAGTTTTACGATCAAGAACCATCCGATCATCCATATCCTCTGGATTGATTGTGTGGGATGGCGACGCCAGCATTTTTGGGATTCATAGAGCTGGTATTTCATGGAGGTGATCTGGCTTGGCATTTACGAGGAGATCGTGCTTCTGTTACCTATGCTGGACGTATGACCGTGATTCTACGTCATCAGTTTGATGGAGATCCGATTGCGACGACGACGTTATTTCTGCACTTAGAGTTACCCTTATCCATTAGGCGTTATTGGGGTGCTGAAAACCCTGAGCCTAGTGAGATAAGTATCGTATCGACTGCGCGATCCCGTTATCGCCGTGTGTCGAGACATCCGGGATATCTATCTCCCGATGATCATTTTCAGACTGAGAGTGATCCATCTGAGGATTAGATAACCATGATGTTTTTTGGGCGCGTCAGCGTATGTCTGTATATATTAACTCTTTTATTGCTTTCTTTACTGTTTTTGTTTAAATATTTGTAGTCTTAGTTGTAAATTATTTGTACAGTTTATAACTTAATCATATGTATATTATTAGTGATGATGTTTTTTTTTTATTTCGTATTTTTCGCATTATCTTTTTATTACATACTTCTGTCTATCAGGAATTATTTTACAACCCGTAATAATATTTAACAAATGTTCCGCAACTTGGGTAGATTTTATTTCTATTTCTTTTATTTTCTTTTATGTGTGACATCCTCCAAAGGGGTGTTACAACCCCAAACCTCGATTTTCTCTCTAAGTCTCCTTCTCACTCTCCAAACCACCATCCTCATAACCCAAACACCTTAACCTTCCAAAAACCTATCCATGGCTTCCTCGTCAAACGCCCATGTACAAAAAAATGCTCCCACAAACAACCCACTGGATCTTCGAACACGCTTATCAAATGATGATGATTTGAAATGCTTTTGGGAGCACTTCTTGAATATAGATCTTGTGCAACCCAAGCACATTGATCTGGAGTTCTTCGTGAACGACGGAGGATTTGAATTTCTAGATCACTTAGACCACTAAGGCGTACTCAAGTTGTGCAGTTACAAGGATACCTTCTTCCCGGACGTCGTGAAGATATTTTACTGCAACTTAAGGTTGGATGGTCCCAATATCATTTGAGAAGTCAAGGACTAGCAAATTGTGATCACTCCGGAAGATTGGATGCAATACTTTAACTTGAAAGCAACTAGCATTGCCATTGTGGAAAATAGCAGACCAACATATGCAGGACTACAAGAAGGAGGATGCTATGCCACTAATTATAAAATCGAGAACACAGTGGCCCAAAGTTGTGTTGAAGAGTGGCATGTTGAAAAGCCAGAATAGGGTGCTCCATTACACATATGCACACATCCTTACCCCTCGTGAAGGTAACTATGCTTATTTGACCGAGGATGATATTTTCATTGTTTGGGTGCTACAGAAGAATTTGAGGATTAACTGGCCCAACTTCATTGGGAAATATATGATGAAAGCAAAGAGCAAGGAAAATTATGACTTACCTTATGCTCTACTCATTTCTGCTTTTCTCAAGAAGTACCCACTAGTTAGGCAGACCGAGCGACTAGTCTAGCTCAATCACTTCAACATCTTTGGAGAATAAACTCTAAAGAAACTAAAGATGGTCCCAAATGATGAAGGCAGGTGGGTGTACCTTGATGAATTGGAAGAAGTTGGACCTGCTAAAGAAAGTGAAGGTGCTCCTGCTAAAAATGCCCTTGTTGCTACTCCTACTGCTAGTCTAGTCACCTTGGAACAAATTATGGCAACCTTGCTTGACAACCGCGCTTACTTGGAGAACACCTATTTTGTTATGCTTGACAGAATAGAGGCTGTTAAACAAGAGCTGGCAGCCCTGTGCGCTTTACAACCAGATCAAACGCCTAACTCCTCTCCTCCTCCACCGGATGCATATTTTTAGGATCCATAGTATTTAGGATCTTTGTTTTGATGCTTATCTTATTTATTGGTTGTTTTTATTGCAATTGTATATATAATTGGCTAAACACATCTTTTAATGAATACAATGAGTATGATTGTGCTTTATATTGAGCATTTTGGTTAGAATTACCTATTATAATATCTTGTTAAAACTGAATTAAGCAAATTACTAGGCTTAATGGATATCAATTGCTTGTTATTAGCCTTCTCTTGCCCCATCTTTTTTATCATGACAAAAGGGGGAGAAGAAGCTAACGATCTCACATTTTGAGAATATTTTTTAGAAAAGATAGGATAATATAAACCGGATCTTGGGATTCCAAAAGTAAGGTAGAGTTGTGCATATCTCTAAATTAAATTCACCTCTTACAAAAAAGAGGAGGAGTGAGTCTCTCAAATGACCTTGTGAATTCCAATTTATGAAACTAACTCTTTTCTCAATGATTTTTTGTCATCATCAAAAAGGGAGAGAATGTAATTGGCTATTGACCTATGAAGACTATGTTTTGATGATAACAAACATGAAGATATTGCACGATCAAGTCTAAGACCTTCAAGAATAGTTTTACGACTTAGATCATTATGTAAAGGTATAAAGTGGTTCACACTAATACTCTAAAAATTGTTTTTCAAAGAAACCAAATAGCACATATGTTTTCAAGGCTTCAAAATGATTTTTGATTTCTAAATAAACAACTTTTAAGTGGCCAAAAGCTTATATGATCATTTGGAATCATTTGGCAATGTTTAAAAGCTATATAAAATGATTTTCAAATAGTTTATTCGAATAAGGGTTTCCTTATTTGAATAACCAAAGTCAGAGATGCCAAAACTTCTATATTGACAAGCTTTATTCGAATAAAGCCTTGCTTTATTTGAATAAAGGTTTAAAACAAGCTTGGCCTGAATAGGTTATTCGAATAACCAAGGTGTTATTCGAATAACATGTTTTCGAAAAACTAGACATTAAATGGATTATTCGAATAACAGGATTGTTATTCGAATAACAAGTTTTTCTGGAAATAGATTTTGAAAGGGTTATTTGAATAACATAAGTGTTATTCGAATAACACATTCCAGAGGCAAAGTTGTCTTCATGTTATTTGAAGTTTTATTCGAATAACAAAGCTATTATTCAAATAAAAGCTTACAATAGAAATAGAAATAATGGCTAGTTTGCAGCCATTAATGCTCCACTAACCTCCCAACGACTCTAAACTTTAATGGGTTATAAATACAAGTTGTTAGACATTTATAGAGGTTAGAAAATCAATCTAAAAACCTTGTTTGAGCATTAATACGAGCTTTCATAGCCATTTCATCACATACTCTGTTTTGAGCTTCAAAGTGTGAATCCTTGATACCCATTGTGCTTCAATTTATATTATCTACTCTTGAGAGAGTTTCTTATCATTCATACTTTGTTTAATATGTAAAAGAGGGTGAGGTATCCCTTAAAGTTGAGGCTCAAATACAAAGGGTGAGATATCCCAATGTATGGTGAGTGCTCTATTGTGTAAAGATAGCAAGCACCTATTGAAGCTTGAAGTTTCAATGGAAAATCTCGAGTGATTGCTTGAGGACTGGACGTAGGACACAAGGAGTGGTTGAACTAGGATAAATCTTGTGTTTGATATTCTAAACTATACTCTTTTACTTTTGTGCACTGTTTTATTTGCTTGCTTAAATACTATCTTGCTTGGCTGATTCATTTGTGAGTGAAAGCATTCAATCTTCTCTATCCATTCATTTCTCTCAATCAATAACTTCAACAAAAATTGATAATCAAATGTTTTGTGAAAGATTTGTAAAAATATTTTACAAACTCAATTCACCCCTATCTTGAGTATTGAGGCCACTTAGTAACAAGTCTTACCTAATTCACTATGTGTCCATGTGAGTTAGTATAAGAGTCACTCATTAAAACCAAGTTTCAAACACTTTCTATGAATGGCCAATGGGTATATGTTCATCCCATTGGGTGATCAACATATTCAAACCAATTAAGTGTGATTGAACTTACATCCAACATACTATTTTCACATTCTTAAATCCCTGCATCTAATTCATTTGAAAACATTTAAATCATACAATTGGTGGCCATTCAAGAGCAAGCATTAAACATGGGTATGAGAGAACAAAACCAAATCCATGGATTTAAACTTGAGAAAATTACAAAGTACCAATATCCACAAAAAGATCCTAAGGAACCCCTAGTTATAGATTTAGCTACTCATAATGGAAGACATTGAAACACAAAGAAAAGTAGAATCCATCAAGATACAAATCAAGAGTTAAAAAAAAAGGGAAAGAATGAACAAATTTGGAGATTCCAATCTTGATCTTCCTCATTACGTCTTAATGTCCCCTTTGAATCTCCTCCTCTTCCAAGTTATAATCAATCTTCCAATCCTTCTCTCAAGACTAGGGTTCTCTTGCGTCCCAAAAGTTTCAAAAATGGTCTTCAAATCAGAATATAAAGTCTAATTTTTTTAACAAGGTCTTTTCCCCGCCTAAGCAAGGTATATTACATGCTTGGGTGTGGTCTTTGCAAGTACAATGTTAGTTAGCTTCCCACACCTAAGTGCCACGTTTCCATGCCTATGTGCCACTTGGCCATGCCTAGAGGCCACTTGGCCATACCTAGGTTTGGCCTTCTCAACTGAGAACTTCTCCAGGATAGAGACAGGTGCGCTTAGGCGTGGCCTGCCTAAACCTTTTTCTTCCTTGCTTTCTTCCCTTTTTCAACTTTTTCTCACTTCTCCAAGCTCTTCCAAGACTTCTTCATCCTCAATTCCTGCAACAAAGCATCAACAAGTGTGTGAGAATCTAGGAATTATTAAATTCTTCTAGATTTATTCACTAAAAGCTAAATTTCCCAATCTATTCGAGAAAAGAACCTTAGTTATCTAAAATTAAACAAGGTTTGTAACACACCGAGAACATGTCAGGCTTGTATAGGATTCCAGAGATAGTCAGATACTTACTTGACATGCCTGTGAAGTTTCATGGCAAACTGAGTTAGTTTAGACACTTTACCGCAACACATAATATGGAAAGTGGTTTAAAATAACTTAGAAAATGGCATAAATTTTCTAGATAAGAGAAATAATTATGGATAAGTTGTTTTCAAGTCATAAATGAGTTAAGTAAGGTGCAGTTAAAATTTGGAGGTAAACTGAGCTCGTTTGGTATTTTTAAGCATACCAAGTAAGTGTTTTGATACTGAATGGACTCAGCACAGATATGAAAAAATATGAAAATGATGAAAAAAGAATTTTGATGGATCTTAGAATTTATTCTAATGTTGTGGGAAGTTAGAAAACTTGATTTAGTTAAATTAAAGTGTTCTTAGCAGATACGAAATTTAGCGAAAGAACAAAATTGCCCTTAGTGTCATTTTTTTTAAAAGATGAGATTTATCTCTTCTTTCCCATTCTCTTTCACGGCTATGTAGAGAAAGAAAACAAAGAAAAGAAAGAGGGAAATAGGGAAAGAGGAAGGGAAGAAGGAAAGATCAAAGGCCAAGGGATTAACCAAGGTAGGGGGATTGTTTTACTTAACTTCATCTTTCTTTTCTCTCCTTATGCTTCACATTTTTTAGACCAAAGAGAAAAATGGGATTTTAGTGTTATTTGAGATTTCTATGTTTGATTTTCCCCCTTTTGAGCTTGTTAATAGTTTGGTTGATTCATAGTTGTTTAGAACATGGATTAGTTCTTGTTTTTCCATGTATTTTGATAGGTTTAAAATGGGTTTTTCATGGAAAATGGATTGAGTTTTTATGCTAGATTGAGGTTTTTAGATTATATTTTGATTATATACTATGATTGTTGAATGGAAAAGCTTCAAGAAAGTGAGTTTGATGGAGAAAACTTGATTTGAATCCTGGAAATATCCTTGTGACTCTTTGTGAAAGAAATTGAGGAATGGGTATTAAGTGGGAAGGTTTTGGATTATTTATCCATGCAAGATGAATTAGAAGTTTGTTTGAGGGTTACTATATGATTAGGAACCTTAGTTGTGATTAGAAATCACATAAAACCCATGAGTTAATGAATTAAATGAAGAAGGAGAAGTATTTTCTCTATTTTTCTAGTGTGGAATGCACCAAATAATAGGTTAGTGAATAGTAATAACAGGTTATTGGTTTTAAGTAGAGAGTTTGTGTTTTAGAATAACAGGTTATTGAATAGTAATAATTGGTTATTAGAAACAAATAACAGGTTATGGAATAGTAATAACAGGTTATTGGCTTAAAATAGAGGCTCTTGTTCAATGCCAAATAGTTCATAGCTGATTATCAGGACTCTATAACCAGTTATGGGCAAATTAAAAGGTAGATTTTGGCTTATCATAACTAACTTTTCAAGAAGGATAAGGGTTAGGAACTTATAGAAACATAGTTCTTCATTCTTAGGCTTCATGTAAGGCTTGTTTAAGCTAGGTAATGAATACCTATGACAGAATAGAAGTTCTTTTGCATATTTTTAGTATGTATAGGAAATATGTAAACCTTAAAGCATCCAATATTTATTGCTTGCCTTAGGTAAGTATCTAGAACCTTAAGCAACTTAGTGTTGCTCTCTTTTTGGCTAATGTTGAGCTAGGATGATTTGGAAAAAAAAGTGTGGTAGATCCTTATATGACGAAAATTAATGAGTAAGTAACCAAGAGTTGCGTAGGTATGAATTGAGAAGTAAAAAGAAAGAAAGGTTCAAGTGTGCTAAGCAAGTTTGACACTAAAGGAAAGTTAAGCTTCATAGTTCAGAAGGTAGGTGGATTCTTACTTAGTGGGTTAAGGAGGTAATGTATTCCCTCCCCACTATAGAGAGGAATAGAAAATTCGTGACATTCATGACATTGTATCCACAGAGAGAAATGGTAGGTTACAGGAGGTTATATATTCCCTCCCTACCATAAAGAGGAATAGTCAAGTTTCATGACATCTCATGACATTGCATTTACCCCATCATACACCCATGTTTGAGCATAATCATACATCATAACATACATCATAACATCATTGCATTACTTGACTTGATAACTGATTGTATTTATGGATTTGTGCTTCTATGTGTATGTGTTGTTTTGCTCAATGTTATTATACCATTGTATGGGTGGTGGTCCAATATCATTGATTGTTACCTTCCTATGACAGTTGTATGGGCATCTATCTTATCTTTTAATGGTGAATTAGTTCAGAGTTATGGCTAGACTTGGAACAATACATAGAGAAAGGATGTGTATGTTCCTAGAGTATTGAGTAATGATTCGACGGTCAATAAAGTTTTATTTATGAAATTATAATTGAGTAATAACTTGATTTCTAGTTTCAGTTTCATTTTAGATATTTACAGGTTATATATTGTTATACAACTGCTAGTATTGGTACACTTATACTAAGAATTGTAAAATTCTCACCCCATGTGTTCCATATAAATCCAGGTTGAAGCTCCAAGGATAAGCAGAAGATGAAGGATGAAGATTAGCATAGTTATCTTTATGTTTAGTAGATAGATTTTATATTTTTATGTATATGAGTTTAAAGTTGTAAAAGTAAAAGATGTATGCATAAATTTTACTTTATGACAAAGTTATGTATATAAGTGGATATTGATTCCCCAAGGCTCTCTATGATGATTTGTTTATATAAAATGTTATGGATTAGTTTAATGAATGAGTTAAAAGTAGCATAGCTAATATTGTTTATCTAGGTATATTTCAGATATACTAGGATTTCAGTATTAAGATGTTACAAGGTGGACTTAAGTGTAACACCCCTTTGGGGATGCCACACATATAAAGAAAAATAAAATAAATAAATAAAATCTACCCAAGTTATAAAACATTTATTACATAATAATATGGGTGTAAAATAATTCCTGTTAAACAGATTATTAAAAATAAAATATTGCGGAAAACATAAAATAAACAGAACAACATCACTCATAATATACATATGTTCCAAGTTATAAGTTATACAAATAATTTACAACTACAACTACAAATATTTAAACAAAAACAGTAAATAAAGCAATAAAAGAGTCAATATATACAGACATACGCAGACACGCCAAAAAAAAACATCATGCATATTTAATCCTCTAAAGGATCACTCTCAACATGAAAATGATCATCAGGAGACAAATATCCCGGATGTCTCGACACTCGGCGGACATGAGACCGCGCAGTCGATGCGAGTGTCATCTCACTAGGCTCAGTGGATACACCACCCCAATGACGCCTAATGGATAAAGGTAACTCTAAATGCAGAAACACCGTCGTCGTCATCACTGGCTCGTCATCAAATCTATGGCATAGGGTCACCGTCATCCGTCCCGCATACGTCACGGAGTCTCTATCTCCTCTCATGTGCCACGCTAACGATCCACCGTGAAACTCAAGAGTCACGAACCCCAAAAATCCAGGCACCGCCATACCAAAACTAATCAATCCAATGGATATGGATGATCGATGGTTCTTGATCGTCAAACCGGTCGTCATTATGGAATGCATGCATCACTAGCTGATCTTTCCTCCTCGAGGTACAGAACCTCCAGAGGCTGTTCCTCTTCCTCCTCCTCAAACTCTTTACCGCGTAAAATAAATATACAGGAAACATACACAATACAGAAAAGAGGCAAGACAATCTAAAATCACCATAAGCCAATAAGAAGACGACAAACAACAGTTATACAATTCATGCAATATGAAAAGCTATAACGGAAATCTGTAACAGAATAAAGAAAAAGATTTAATTATCATAACGACACATAATATCACAGATAAAATAAAACATCACGAGATAAAATAATACAACAGATAAATAACCCTCATAATACTAACCAGATAAAATAGACAGATAAGATAAAATAAAGTTCCGGATATACTCATAAGAAATATGACACGTTCCTACTCCATGGAGCTAAACAACACAGATACCACAGATATCGAGGAATGACTCGCAAAAATCTATTAGTACCACGGCTGCCCGCCCAACTATTCTCGCGGTCATACGTTGCGTCTATAGCTCCACATCACCGGGAATTTACCATCCAGGGTGGGGTAGTTCACTGCCTCACGTCGTGACACTACGGCAAATGTACTACTAGACTTCACAAATCTCGATTAAATATAGTGCGTGTCGAGTCCATTAGTGTGCTATCGGTTACCACGGCCCCAGCGGAGCGACCGATTATCCATATATGGAATCCCGTACACTAAAGTCTCCAAGTTCATTAGAACAATGAACCACACTACGTTTATCGCATCGACAACACGATGTGATTCACCTCGTCAACCAAAATTCACCAAAAATTGGTAAACTACCAGAATACCCTCAAGATAATAATATGCCTTCAATGGCAGAAAATAGAAAGCCTGTACGGGTTCATATTTTCCCGACAGCGAAAAATCCTCAAAAGCCTGTATGGGTTCACATTTTCCCGACAGCATAATAAATACAGCAACGGTCAATCGCGTAGAAATTTTATCGTGTTTTCACAATTTCATCGTTTTTACAAACGTTTATAAATCGCGTAAATATATTTTTCTGTTTTTAAAATCGCGTAGAATTTTTAATATGTTTTCTCAATCGCGTAGGATTTTTAAATCATTTTCTTGACCGAATTCCTTAAAAATTACTGTTTAAATAAACAGAAATAATAAATAATACTTTTAAGCTACGTATAATATTTTCCATACTGTATACTGTCTTTTGGACATCTTTCCTATCTTATTTGTCCGTTTTTACTAAAATTTGACAGTATTTCGCTTAAAAAATTATATTAATGGTTTCCTAATTTTACCGTAAAAATTCTGTTTATTAAATTTTTAAACCATATAATTAATCCTTTTGAAAACTACTAACATGCTTCAAAATACAAAGATGAGCTATATGTTAGAAATTTTTGAAAGTTACTGTATTTCATTTCTAATAACAAAATCTTTAGTTCTAAGTTCTCAAACTTATCTCTAATTGATTCTTTTCCTTAAAACTCATTTTAGAAAAATTCTTTTTAACACATATTGCATTCTTATACTTAGAAAAGGTTTGGATTTAATTTTAGAAACCATGGATACTTGGTTTGGCATGTTGGCCGAATTTCCTAAATCTTTTGAAATTGATTTCTAAATTATTTCTCATCTTCTAAATATATGTCAAACTTATTGTATTGTCTAAATTCATTTAACCATTGTTTTAGAAAATGGTTTTTGAAATCAACACATTCATTTTAGGCATGTTGGCCGAAAATACTAAGTCTTACCATTTGATTTCTAAATTCATTTTCTTTGATCTAATCAACTTGAAACCTTCTTAATTCTCCTAGGTTAATTAAATTACCTTTTAAGAAAATTACCTTGGTTAGTGGCCGTGAGCCTTGGTGTGGTGTTCTTTGGAACACACATGCATTTCCTTGACATGTTATTCACATCCTATACATTATCATGCAATTCTATACTTTATCATGTCATTCTAACACATGCAATATTATCAAAGCTTATAGACATGCAACTTAAAGCTTGTAGACATGCAATTTATTACAAACAACAAATAGGAAAGCTACTAACAAATACACAACCACATCAAATAAGCTACTAACAAGCACACACATGAATCCTTATGGATTCTACAATCACAAAATTAACTCCATCTTCTTACCACCATCCATAGGTGATAAGATTTGTCTTCCTCTTACCTTAAATGAAGACAAATGGATTCTTTCACTCCTCCTAGGGTCACGGTTTTCCTCCTTCAAAAACCTAGCAAGCTTAAACAAAAACTACAAGTTACTAACCATTGAAAAAGAACCTAAACTATGGATAAATCATGGCTTAGAACTTTGAAAAAGAATTTAGAAAAGAAAAACAAGAGATTTCACCTCCTTGGTACAAACTTCCAAGTAGGTTTTCAAGCTTCAAATGAAGGAATTTGCAAGAACTCCCAACTAGAGATGTTCTTAGGATTGTGTTTAGGTTTAGAAAACTTGGTTAGAAGAAATTTTAGGTGGTTGGATGGTGTAGTATGAAGCTTGGCCGAATAGGTGAGAAAGGAAGCAACAATGGTGTTTAGGGTTCTTGGATGAGAGAGAAGAGAGAAAATGCATGCAAGCAAAGTGATTTTTGGTCTTCCAACCCTCACTTGGCCGTAGACTTCAAGCCATGCAAGGTGTCCATGGCTTGGCTTCATCCAAGCCTTAGAATGCATCAAAGGCCAAGATCAAAACTTGGTTAGCAAGCTTGTCTCCCATTGGTTCCTTCTAACCTAGTCACTAAGCCTTGTCACTAAGCTTCATCATCACACTAACCTAGTCACTAAGCTAGTCACCATGTTCTAGAGAGTTCTTTCACTAATGATGATTAATTAAGCTACTAAGTTAACTGTATTAGCTAAACGTGGGTCCCGCAAAATATTTCTCGGGTCCCTGTCACTAAGTTATATTGACTAATAAAATAATATTATAATAATACAAAATTATTTTATTTGATGAGTTAAATCCTAAAATTAAAAGATTAATTTTAGGCTCATTCAGATTTGGGTTTAGTAAGATCCCCGCCTCCGAATAATTAAAAACAGATTTTACCGGTCCGAAAAAATATTATTTTCCCGCCCGTAGCAAATCACACAAAAAGTCCATATAAAATCACAGACAGTAATATTGGACACTAAATCAAGTAGAAAACAATTAAAAACAACAAAAATAGTACAAACAGCACGTTCGAGACGTAATGGTCATTTTCTCATTTTTTTCCCACAACGTAGCTAATCATCCAAAAAGTTCAAATAAAATTACGATGATGTATTAATTATCTCGTATATCTTCCGAGAAAAATTAAAACAAGAGCTCGTATGAAAAACTTTTATTTTACGTGTCTCGAAACAAATTACGTAAAAAGACCAAATAAAATTTGAGCCTGTATAAACGTATTTGTATTTCATGCAGAACTCGAGAAACAGTAAAATAGGGACACAACGGTCATTCACACGAAAGCTTGAAAAACAGCAAACAGTACATTCGGTACATTTTCTAAAAATTGGGGTGTTACATTAAGTGCTATGAAAATCTAGTACTAACATGCAGTTAATATTTAAATGAAAGCTAGATAACTCTATTTTCTTGAGTTATCACACCTCTAAACCTAAAGTTTTGTTAGTCCTCAAGCAAATAAAGACCAAGTAAGAAAGAGAATTGGCAGCAGGGTCACAAATTAGTATCAAGCCTACACTCTCAAAATTTAAGATTCAACCACATCCTCAAGGAGCACATCATGACTTCAATTAAGGTGGGAACACATATATAATTCACTTTAGATGCCTTCACCCTAAAGTAGTCAACACATTTGCATATTGAGCTAAATAAATTTATGTAGAATTTCTTCCTAAACGAAATACATATTTAGATGGGATTGGAAAAACACAAATGCTATTTCATTTATGCATCACAAGGTTTCAATCTTCCCTCTTTCAAATCAATCTCATTAACTTTCTATGTAGATTATTAGCCACTTATTCAATCAAGCTTTATTGCTTAATCATCCATCAATTTTCTCTTTTTTTCTTTTTTTTTTCTTTTCTTTCTTTACATTTAGAAGGTATGGCTTTGTAATGACTTGAGATGGACTGTGCGTGTAACATCCTCCCTAACCTATTAGCCTTAATAATTGCTATAGTGGTTTATTAACACTTGTGTGAGTTACCTGTTAATTCTAATGATTTTATGATGTAATTTAGGTAATACATGACATAGAAAATGACTCATATTAGCTTAGAACTTAGCATAAATTACTTAGATAGTGGAAATAAATATGAAAAATTTATTTCTAAGTTATAAATAAATAGAACGAGTTGTGGTAAATTTTGGAGAATTAACTAAATTAGTTTGACATTGTCAATAATACATGTTGAGTGTTTAAAGGCCAAATTAAATAGAAAAGTAGCTTGGAAAATCATGAGATTTTGTAAAGATGTCAAGTAAGGGATGAAGATTATTCTGGGAATGATTACAGGTTAAGACGAATACCTGTAAGTGTATTAATTTAACTCCTTAAGTTTATTTTAACTTACTGAGTAGTAATAGAGCTTAAGGGGAATAATGTATATAGATAATTATTAAATGGTGAGTATAAGAACTGAATGAAGTCCTAGAATTTTTCATAACACTTATGGAAATTAGATAAACTCAACAATAGAAGATTAAAGTATTCTTAGGAGATAAATCTCTTACACCCACTAATGATAACATATTAAGCTTCAGTTCATTCTTATCTCTCCATCCATTCTCCACCGCCTCTTGTAATGCCCCTTTTTCTTAACTCGCGAAGAAGGAACGCCACACCATAGTGAGTTAAAATGTGAACAAAATAAAAATGCGGAAAGATGTAATTTCGTTAATTTATTTAGACCCAGTTTGTATATGTCGTTAGAGTAAATAGTTTCCATCTTGATAGCGAAATAATTGAACATCAAAATACGTGCTACACTTTTTTTTCGTAATAAAAGAAATAAGAATAACTACAGATACAATAGAATCAACATAAACTAAAGACCACACATTCAATATATATATATATATATATATATATATATATATATATATATATATATATATATATATATATATATATATATATATATATATATATTATGCGTCAACCTGTTTAGTTACATCACAAAATATATAAAAAGTATAGGCTTTATCCACCCAAGATAGTTACAAATTTACACCCATAAAGTAACAAAACATCAGGCTTCCCCCAAAAAGATAAATATTTAGCCATCAGTCGCCACCTACAGTATCAGCCCCTTAGACTGACGAGAAGGGACCATAGCCGGGTCCTCCTCAGGGTCCTCTTCATCCGATGAGATTGCCATCGAAGCGATCGAATTTCGGGCAGAAGCCCAAGCAGTGGAGAGGAAAGAGTCCTCTTGTGGAGTGTAGAACATATCAGTCTACATATCCCTAACCGGTAGGTAAAATTCTAAAATGACAAAAGCAGAAAAATCAAAAACAGAAGGGTCATAGCGACCCCAGGCTAAAGACATCGTCAACTCCCAGCAGTAGACGCATCGGTCTATCAGCACATGTAGGTGCCAGCAATCGGGTCCTCCATGAAAGGTCAACTTCACGTATCCCAAAAAGCGGCATGGGCGCGACGACATCCTCAGCAACTCTAGTCGTAGTGTGGCCAGAAACCCGGAAACTCAGTTGTTTCCTTCTCTTCCTCACGAGCGTCTTCTCAGAAACATATAAATAAATAGAAAGTATCGAAATACAGAAAGAGGTGAGACACCTAACTTTCAGTACCAAAATGACAGTAAGAAAATGAAACAGCGCTGGACCCCCACATATAAACACAGTTCATACATCCATTTACAGTAATAATTAAAATCAATAGTAAGAGCAGAACAACAATAAATAACAGTAAGTATCATCAATAACAGGTAGACAACATCAATATTTCTAACATTCAATAGTCCAAGCAATCAAATAATTATTGCAATAATAATAATAGATACTTTCCACAATTATAAATACTCATGCTCAATGAGTAATGAGACTGACAATTCATAATGCAAATGGTACAAGGTTCCTACTCCATGGAGCTAGACATAAACATTTTCAGAGTGAATGATCAAGGAGTAATGCCAGTATCTCGTTAGCCTTTAAAAATAGTGTGCTCATCTCATAAAAATAGTTGCGCAATACGGCTTATACATAGCACCTCAACAGTTGATCGCGATATAGGACAGCGTCTCAGTCCAGATCGTCAGTGTGTTTGCATCGGTCTATCCCACAGCCCCAGTGGAGCTACCACTATCTATTGTGAGACACCCGCACCCCGATGCCCCCAGGGCCAACTACTATGACCTTACGCTTAGTCTACTCGCACCCGCACATATGTGTTATTCAAACTCTGGGTATACATCGCCTTTTCAACAATGTCTAATGGATAACACTTATGCATGACGACGCAATGTACATCATGTATGTTCATCAATGATACAATTATCATAAGCATACCACAATGGGATATATATTCATTTCTCAACATCAATATGTCATAATTCCCTCAAGTACCCAGGATTTCACAATAACATAGAATCAATCCTCAACATCAATATGTATTCATGGTTCATCAATTATCACAAGTCCACATTATGGATCCTCATTTTCAAAGTCTTAAGCTTTGGTCAATTATAAAAATTTTAAGTTGAATAACTCTTCAAAACCGTGGCACTCTTAAGAGTTATTACTTAATCTAATTCTTCCACTTGATTATGGATTATGCATATCTCCAAATTCTCAATCTCCAAAGATGCATCAAGACATCATTTAACCTCTAATTTTTCTCTAAAAATTGTGGCCTCACTAGGTCATCAAGGTTCCAATTTCTTTCCATTTTATGCATTTGTTACGTGATACCTAATTACTTAGATGTTATTTCACACCAAATCAATCCAATCCCTTAGGATCCAAGGCCAAAACCGTGGCCTCACTTTGGGGATATTAGACCTTTAAAATTTTTCATTCATTAATTTTAATATTATCATTCAACATTTAATCACATAAGCTTCATTTTATTTGTATACAAAAACCAATTTATATCCCTAAATTCTAGTCAAAACCGTGGCCTCACATTAGGATAGGAAACTTCAAATTTTCCATTTAACAACCCTAACATCATCAAGCATTTTCAACACATCCAATACATTCAAAATCATCAATCTCAAATTAAGAACACATAAGCACACAAAATCATCAACAAAGTAAGCATACAAAGGTTCCCTTGCCACCAATAATGGTTGAAGTGAGTAATCTCCCTCTTACCTAACGGAAGAACACAAAAATGATCTCCTATTGCTCCTTGGTAGTTTTGGTTTTGGAGTCCAAAAACCCTAGAAATTTCAAGACAAGGAATCAATATCAATGGTTGAAAAAGAAGAAATCCATGGTCATCAAAGAGACCATGGAACACGAAAATGAAGAAAAAAAAGAAGAAAAATGAAAACTTTACCTTAAAGCTTGAAGCTTTGCCTTGGAAGACAATGGAGGTGAAGATAGATTTTGAAGAAAATTTCTAAATAGGAAATGTAGAGGAGGTTGAGGTGAGTGTAGAAATGATCTTGGTGAAGAGAAAAATCAAAGAAAATGGTCTAATGGGGGCTACACTTTCAAAGGGAAGAAGGAGAAGAAGAGAGAAGGAAGAGAAAAAATATGAAGATGAAAACTAGAGAGAGAAGTGGATAGATGAAAAATGAGTGAAATGTGATTAAGTGTAGTAAGTGAGGGAGCAAAAATTCACTCCCCTTGGGCTATAGGTTGCCGCGGCAATGAGAGAGGGGTGGAGAGGCTTCTCCAACAAGCCGAGGGCATGCTTGGTCATTTGGTAGTCAAAGCTTCTCAAAGAAGCTTTGATTAAAATATAATAAATTTGAATTAAAATAGGTTTGATTAGACTTAAAGTAGATTACATTAGGATAATGTGATAGGGTTTTTAATACATGTTATTATCCAATGGACAATTGTTACAATTGACAGAAGTCAGTATTAATTGTCCGGCAGATAAAATTTTACACAGCGATTTATTATTTTATCTGTTAAAATATCTCAAAAAATGTAAAATCTCGTAAACCATGTCTAGTCTCGAGTTAGTAAGATCCCCCGTAAACGTTTCCATAGATCAAGGTTCTCGAAAAAAATATCTCATTTTCCCGGACATGCTCAATTTGCATGCAAAATGAGAAACAATATTAAAATATTCCGCATTCTCAAAAAAATCCAGAAAAATTTTCAAAAATCACAAATATTAGAAAATGAATATTTATCATAAAATAAATAAAATTTGGGGTGTTACAACTCTTCCCAACAAATAAGAATTTCGTCTTCAAAATTTTTGTACCTTAAAACAATTCTGGGTATTGCTCCTTCATCTTGTCCTCCAGTTCCCATGTCGCATCTCCAGCTGTTTCATTCCAGATCACTTTCACCAATGGAATGTCCTTCCCTCTGAGTTGCTTCATTCTCATATCCTCAATCCTTACAGGAGTTGTTTCATAAGTCAAGTTTTCCTTTAATTGTACTGAATCGGGTGCTATGACATGATCAAGACTCAGAATGTATTTTCGAAGTTGTGATGTAACATCCCAAATTTCCTATCTCTTAAACAGTAATTTTGACAGTTAATAGAATTTTACTATTTAGTAATTTCTGTGCACTGTAAAATTATTTTGTTTATTCCGTCAGCGTATTTGATTGTTTTGAGTGATTTCCTCCGTGTCAGGAAAATAAAAATTTTCGGGCCGGGGAAAACTGTACGTAATTTAGTTTTTACCGTTAGGTAATTATTTTACGTAATCTGATTTGATATTTGTGCATTTTATAATTTTTGTGATTTTATGGATGATTTTGAAATTTTTTCCTATCTGTGGGGCCCGCAAGGGGTATGTGGGCTCAGGTGGCCATACGTGGGTCCAGGTGGGTCCCACAAAGTAAAAATTTTTCTACGCATAGAAAAATTTGTACTGTTTAGACGGAGACAGGGGATCTTACTAAACCTGAATCCAGAAACAGTTTTAGAAAATTTCTTATACTGTATTTAATTATCGGATGATAAAAATATAGTAAAAATATTATTTGTAGGATACAAGAATAAATATTATACTGCGTAGTCAACAAAGAGAGTTTGACTTAATTTATACCCTTGGATGAGAATACTTAGTTTGAATATTAACCATTGATTTAATCAAAGGTTAAGAAACAAACTTAATAAAGAAGCCTTGGATAATAACCATTGATTTAATCAATGGTGTGAGAATAAGCTTAGTTAGGAAGGCTTTGATATCAACCATAGATGTAATCAAAGATGTAGAATTGGTCTTGAAAAATGACAAAGATCATTTATAACCATTGGATTTAGATTAAATCAAGGGTGGAGATTTAATCTTAAAAAGTAACAAAGACCATTTATGACCATTGGATGAAGAATCAATCAATGGTGGAGATTTGGTCTTCTAAAGTAGCAAAGACTAATTAGGACCCTTGGATTTAAAGTTTGAAGAAGCAATCTTGACCCTTAATTTTGGAGACACATCTAAGGGCTAGAATTTAAAGGAGAAAAATCCAATGGCCTAGATTTAGTCTTCTAAAATTAAAAATCTACCTAAATCCTAACCATTGGATTAATCAATGGCTAGAAATGCTTCAAATGGTGGCAAATAATGAAGACAACTACTTGAATGCATTATGAAGAGGAAGGGGACGGTTTTGGCTTGTTTAGAAGACAAAGGAAAAGTTTCAAATACATTAATTGATGCTTTATGTCAATTATGATTTGCTTTAGTCAATTTTGTTTCATTATTTCTTTGTTTGCATCCTTAGGAAATTTCTTGGAGAGGGGCCAAAATTATTTCATTTCCTATCACACTTTATCACTCTTTTCTCTCTTCACTCTACGGCAATGCATCCATTGTGAAGCAACTTATTACAATTCAATTCCTATCATTTTCTATCAATAGAACAAAGTAAGAAATAGTCAATAATGGTGACTTACTTCAAGGAAGCTCCATGGCAATGCAAGGAAAAAGTGGGGGGCCAAAATCATTTTATTCATTTGCTATATCACTTCATTACTTTTTCTCTCAGATAATTTAGTACCATTATTTGTTCAAATAATTCACTTTTTCTCTCTTGACTCTACGGCTATGCAAGTTTGATGAAAGAAAAATATATTATATTCAATTCATTTCTATCTTTTTGTTTCCAAGTGGCTCATGGCCAAGTAGTCTTTGGAGGGCCAAAATATTAACTCTTGATAATTCATGCCACCTTTCTATCAATAACATCTCTCACCTTTTTCTTTCAAAACTTGTCCACGGTCAAGGAGGCATTAGAAAGCCAAAATCATTTCATATCTCACTTTATCACCTTTTCTCTCAAATGAGTCAATACCAATTATTTGATCAAATAATACATTTTTTCTCTCTTCACTCTACGGCAGTCACCAAAGGAGGAGGGGTGTTATGTTCATTTTATCTCACTTGAACTCCTAAGTCTTCTATCTATTCTCCTTCTCCTTCTCTCCAAATTGAAGCTCACAGTTAGCTCATCAAGAACCATCATCCAAATTTTTTTAATTTCATCCAACCATAGATCTTGAATCTACATGATATTCTAAGCAATTTTCATGTTGAAGACTTTCTCTAAATCACTCATCTTCAACCTTATTCTTCAAGCTAAAGATTGAAGCTCTTAGATAATTTTCTCTCTTTTCTCTCCTTGGTGGATTCGGTCATGACTCCTAAGTATGGCTTCCATCACTCTTAATTTCAACCAACCATATTTCTTGAATCCTTACCTTATTCTAAGCAACTTTCATGTTGGAGACTTTCTCTAAATCATTCATTTTCAAGAAGTTTTTCCAAGAGCAAGTTCTAAGGTTTTTGAGGTGAAGTATAAGGAAACTTCATTTTCTTCTCTCTTTTTCATGATCTGAGCCATGTTTGATCCATGGTTCCTCTTAATCAAGCTTAGTATACTAATTTCTATGTATTTTGTTTTGTATTTGAGAAGCTCTTGGTGATGAAGGACTTGGAAAAAGAAGCAAAACAAGAAGTTTTTGAGGATCTTCAAGAGGTAAGAGGGAGATCCATCTCACCAACCAAGCATGGTGGTGAGAGATGGTATTTTATTTGATGGATGTGGAATCCATGTGAGGATTCATATCCATGGTCATGTAATTAATTTGTGGGTGTTTATGAGCTTTGATTAATTTTCTATGCTTGATATGCTTTGCATGATTTTATAGCTTTGATGATATGCTTAAAATGCTATACATGCTTTTATGGCTTTGAATTTATGATGAAATATATATGTATATGCCATGACTTGATGGTGGAAAGGAAATTGATTTTTGGCTCCAATAGCCAAGGAAGAGCTATGGTTTTGATGCCCTTGATTAGGGTTCATGTTGAAAATTTTCAAGAACAAAAGAATTGATTTTTGAGTACTTAGAACATGGTGGATTTCGAACAAGACACCTCAAAATAGGTGTTCACAAATTAATATTTTCATGAAAGATGAAAATGGATGATTTGAAGAGTATGGAAAATAAACAAAGGATTTGTTTTCCAAGAGAACAAGAATATAATTTTTGGAGGAATTTTTATTGATTTATTTTGTGTAAAAAGATGCTAAGTGTTTTTCTAAATATGAGTTTTTGAATGAAATCGACAAATGTTGATTTTAAGGATTTGCAAAGAAAGTGAAAAAGGATTTGCAAAGAAAGTGAAAAAGGATTTGTAAAGAAAGTAAAAGCAATTTGAACAAATGAGTTTGGTTTTTATGACCATAAGACTTACGGTTTTGAAAACAAAATTTTAATGGTTTTGTTTGTGTAAAATCCTATCAACTTACAAAGAAAGAATGTTTTCATGATTTCAATAGTCATGCCACGTTTTTGAAGGTTTGTAATGTCTTGATTTTATGAACAAGTTTCCAAAATGAAACAAAGAGAATTTCAAAGTAATTTGATACAACAAATTTGGAAAGGGAATCGAAAGCATTTTAATGCTTGAGGGAATTTTTGAGAAAAATGGAGAATATGATTTTCCTAACGTGTAAATCATACTTTGGGTTTTGAAGAGTGATTTTTAAAGTTAAAAACATTGATTTAATTCAATAGAAAAGTGATTTTGTGAATTATATTTGGGGAAAAGGATTTTTTTGGGAAAATAAATGTGGAAAAAGATTTTCTTGAGTAAGAAAACATGAAAAATGAAATATAAAGTTATATTATTTTGAAAAAAGTTGAAAAGGAATTTTTGAAGGTTAAGAAATATTTTCAGTAATGAAATTGTGATGAAAAACGCTTTTACGATCTTAAAAACGTGATTTTTAAGCTACGCAATTTTGAACAATGTGTTAAAAATGATATTGATTTATTTAAGTCCAAAATAATGTTTGGAATATTGATAAATATTTTATGTGATTGAAAAATGTTGAAAAATATTTTACGTATCTTAAAAACAATTTGAAATACAGTAAAATATTTTACGCGATTTTAAATACGTTGAAATATTTCTACGCGATTTGAACTACGTTTAAATATTTTACGTAATTTGAACTACTATTGAAAAATCACTACGTGATTGAAAAGTGATGAATTATTTTTACGTGATTGTGAAAATGAAGGAAAATCGTTATGTGATTTGGAAAGTGTTTTAAATATTTTGAGAATGATGAAAAATGATTTACGTGACGTAAAAGAATGATTTTTAAGTTATGTGATTTTGAAAACGGTGGAAAATCATTACGCGATTTGAGAAACGTATATTTTTATGCGATTGAGAGAAATGTTAAAAAATTAAATTCGTGATTTAAAAGTGCAAATGAAGAGTTTAAAGATTTTGAAAGCGTAATGTGAAATGTTACAAAATTTTGTAAACGTGCTTGATAGTGTTACGGTATTGTGAAAAACATAATAAAAATGTTTTGGAATTTAAAAAAATGTGACAAAAGTGTTACAGTATTTTGAAAAACGCAATGTGAAGTGTTGTGGAATTGTGAAAACGTAATCGGGAATATTGCGTAATTTTGTGAAAACACGACAACAAATGTGATGTTTTATAACTATGAAAACATGATAAGATGATTTTGTTATAGAAAAATACAGTATGATTGCTTTGTTGAACCAAAGTGTCCATACACTTGTTTGTGAAAACAACGAAGTTTTGCTGTTATTAGCACGTGGTGCATTTTAGATGCATTGGAAAATATATATATATATATATAATATATATATATATATATATATATATACGTTGAGGTATATGATTTAATTGAACAAATGAATTTGAAAAGAATGGCCCTTGTGGTTGGACTTGCACTGATATATTCATGCATTGTATAAACTATATCTAAGAAATTATGAGATATACCTGTGATTGGTATTTGGTGCATTATACATGCATTGGAATGGTCCGATAAGGATTGGATATGGCTGATTGCCTAGGAGAAATACACCTCTTGAGTGGGTGCGATATGCGTAGTGTAGGTCACTTGTTGACCTTGGGGGCATCGGGGTGCGGGTTGCTTACACGGGTGGTTGGTCGCGCTTCTTTCCGTAGGTTAGACCGATGCAACACACCGATGATCCTGACCAAGATACTATTCTTATTCAAGATCTGATAAAGACTGTCGTGTATATGCTAGATGTGCAAAATCAAAATGAGGATTATAGCACGTGGTCTAAGGCATGTGGTACCGACAGATCTTTTCGATCATTCTCCAACCTGAGTTTAGTTCCAGGGAGTAGGAAATCGAGTCTTGTGTACATGCATAATCTGAACATTTATATCTGTGTGATATATTAATTGAGGAATATTGGCTATGACAATTGTTTTGAATACTTGGATTGATATATGATTGGATGATGATAGTTGATTAATATTGAATATATTATTGGAAGTTTGATATGATATCCCTGTACAATATTGTTGCTTGTGTTATCTCTGTGCTGCCATGTTGGTATTGGCGTAGGTGATCTCACCTTTTTGTTATGTTGTTTTGCTATGTCTGTACTGTTAAAATCAAATAATAGAAGGATCGAGTTGTCTTAGACATAACGGGCGATGGATACTCTGAGATTGGTGACAACAATAAGGAGTGGACATTCAGGACTTGAAGGTGTACAGTGTTGACAAAGAACAGATGTAGAACAGATGTCTGATGCAACAAGATGGATACACAACAGAATAAGTATGTTAAGTTTTAACGTTAGTATTGTACCGTGTTATTAAGTAGGACCCGTTATGGGGTTTGCTACTGTTAAAAAAAAAAGAGAATCTATTAATTTTATATTTATCTTTAAGTTGTTAATTATTAATTGGTGTCAGTATTGTATATGAGTCTGTTTCAGTATGTTTTTCCGTATTACTTATGAATTTCAGAAAGTTTACGTTTCAGTAAAGAAGAAACTTTAAAACCCATATTTTATAACTCAAACTTTGTGCGAACTTCTTTTCAGATTATGAGTTGGGAGTCGAAAATGTGATACCCTAGGGAGGGTGTTACATGTGACACATGAAAAACATTACGGAGATTTGAAAGAAAAGGTGGTAAAGCTATTTGGTAAGCAACAGGACCTGTAACATCCCGAAAAATATTTGTCAAAGTATAAATGATCATTTCATATTATTCTTGATTTTTAAGAATTTTTCTAGAATTTTTCGGAAACGTCGAATATTTTAATATATTCTTCATTTTGCGTGCTCACTAAGCTGAGAATTGCTGAGGTCAGTGTAACGCTCCGGAAATCATTCGTTTTACCACAAATAGTCATTTTCTAATATTTGTGATTTGTGAGAATTTTTCTGGAATTTTTCAGAAACGATGAATATTTTAATATATTCTTCGTTTTGTGCAAACATTGAGCAGAGTTGGGAAAACAACTGTAATGCTTCAAAAACTGAAAAATTATATGACGAATAGTCGTTTTATAATATTTGCAATTTTTGAGAATTTTCTGGAAACGTTGAATATTTTAGTATATTCCTCGTTCTGCGTGCGCATTGAGCAGAGCTGGAGAAATGCGATGTTTTCTCCAGGAACCTTGGACTATGGACATGTCGACGGGGGATCTTACTAAACTCGAGGCTGGACACAGTTTACGAGGTTTCACGTTTTTTGAAAAATTCGAATAGATAAAATAAAATAATACTACGAAAAATTTATCTGTTAGATTAAATCAAATATTGACTGCTGTCAACTGTAACTATTATCCATTGGATAATAGTGTGTAATAAAAATCCTATCACATTATCCCAATGCAATTTACTTTATGTCTAATCCATCTACTTTAATTCAAATTTAAAGTTAAAAAAATCAAAGCTTCTTTGAGAAGCTTTGACCAAATAATGACCAAATGGTCCTTAGCTTCCAAGAGAAGCCAACACACTCCCTCTCTTCTCTCTCTAATGCACGGCTGGAGCAGCCCATGCAAGGGGGAAAAATTGCATTTCATTTAATCAATCTACTACACTTTAATTCATAATTTCTCAAAACACTTTCTCTCTCATCCTTTCTTCTTCTTCTCCATTTTTCTTTTTCTCTTCCTTCTCTCTACCCATTCCTACGACCAGCAGCCTCTCCCCCACTCAATCTTCACCAAATTTACATCTAAATATATTTTCTTAATCCTCTCATCATTCTAAACACTTTTCCTTCTTGGAGTTTCTTCAAAATCCACCATCTTCATCACTTTCTCCAAGCTTCAAGCTTTGAGCTTTTTGGGTAAGTTTCAAAACTTCTCTTCTCTTCTCTTCATTTTCGTGGTTATGGTCTCCTTGGTGACCATCCATACTTCATTTTTCAAGCATTGGTGTTGATTTAACAAAGTTGAAATTTCTAGGGTTCTTGGTGTTGCAAATCCGAAAATACAAGGAGCTTCCTTGGTGTTTCTCTTGATTTCTTCATTTAGGTAAGAGGAAGACACTCCTCCTCAACCTCTCTTAGCATCTAGGAACCTTGATTGTGTTGTTTGTGGAAAAACCCTAATGAGGGTTATTCTTTAATTTGATGATTACTATGTTTAAATGTTGAAATTGTGATAATTGTGACCTTGGATTGATTTGTTGTATATAATGGTATATTGGATTGGATTATGTGATTGGAAATGGAAGAAAAACATTTGAAAACCTCTCTTGGAGGGCTACGGTTTTTAGGGATGAAAATTGGGTAAGTTATGATTAAGTTGTAATAAGCATAAGACTAGAATTAATTAAGTGATAAAATGGAATTTAATGGAAGGAAAAACTTGAGATTGAAACTCATGGGATGGCCACGGTTTTGAGCCCAATGTTTGGGTTATGGGTGAGCCAATGTGACACGTAAGAATCAAGTGAATTTAGAAGGTGATCTATAATCTGATGAATTGGAAAGGATTAGGAATTAAATTCCTAGTGAGGCCGCGGCCTCTAAGGCCTTTTAGGTGTAAATATGTAACCTTGGTAACTTGGAAGCATAAGTAATTATGCAATTAAAAGCCTATGTAATGAGATAGGGAATTAATAAATTGAAAGAATTTAATATAATCAAGGGTTTCATAAATCTTAAAAGACTAAGAGTAAGATAGTCATAAGACTTGAGGTAATGGCAAGTGAGTAAAGAACAAGAGAGCGTGAGGTCTAAGGACTTAAATAATTTACAAGTTATAAGGAATTAAATTGCCTTGGGAGATTTAGTTAACTGTACAAATTGGATTGGACATGAACCTTGAAAAGGGAAGCAAATTCTAAGTGAGGATTCATAATGGACCTAAGAATGTACCATTTGACGTGATAATTTTACTATATTGTTATGGGTCCATGTGAGTGACCATAATTATATATATTGATGTTCTCTTGGCCAATTGTGGCATATTATGGAATCGTATGAGACTGTGAATCATACATATTCATGCATAGTATCTTATGCATTATGAATGTCCTGTGGACTGTTATAAGGCCAAGTTGCCTAGGAGATTGAACACACCTTAGTGCGGGTACGAGTAGACTAGTGTGGGTCATGTTACGACCTTGGGGGCGTCGGGGTGCGGGTCCTTCACAATGGGCAGTTGGTAGCTCCTCTGCCCGTGGGACAAACCGATGCAAACGCACTGATGTGCACGTGAAAATTATTGATGAATAGCACTTTGGCTGCAGCAGCCGAGTTACAGACACGTCTCCTGATCTTTCTCTCTGACTGCTTGAGTCTAGCTCCATGGAGTAGGAATTGGGAAAGCATGCATGTGCATCATGATATACTTTGCTATTAAGAATTACTGCCTTATGTGAACTTGAGTTGTTGGTATCGTTATAGTAATGAATATCTGCCTGGAACTATTTATCTACTTACCATTGGATTTACTGTTTATTACTTGCATATGCTACTCCTGAATTACTATTTAGGCGCGTTGAGCCGTTCTGTTTCTAGCTGCTATAATTGGTAATGATGGTAGGATGTCTTACCCCTTTCCTGTATTCCTATTGTTTGTTGTCTGTGTGTATACTGTGTTGATCGAAGACGATGGCAAAGAGGTGAAAAATCCTGATTTTCCTGGTTTCTGGCTTGAACAAGACTAGCATCTACTTAGACGATGGAGGCATGCATGCGTGGATTTCTGGGCGACGTGCATCTGACCTTCCTCGGAGGGTCAGAGTGCTGGCACATCAACTTGAATTCTAATCGCTGTGTCTACATGGGTGACATGGCGATTGCTTTAGCCTGGAGACGTCACGAGGCGCCGATTCTTACCTGCCATCTCAGCCTACATTTGGAGTTTTATCTGCCCATTCGGGAGATATGGGGTGACCGTTATTACACCCCACAGGAGGATTCTTTTGACTCTACTGCTCGGGCTCCTGCCCGTGGTTCCGTGGTTCTCATGGAGGTTTCCTCTGAAGAGGAGGATCCTGCTGAGGACCCGGATACGGTCCCTCCTCATCTGAGGGACTAATTTTACTGGTAGCTGCTGATGGCTACTAGTGTTTTATTTTGGGGCCTGGTGTATTATTTTGATGGTTGTATATTTTGATATCTCTGGGGCATATTTGTATAATCCTTTGGGGCAGATATAGTTTTGCTTTTTGGATATTTCCAAGCTTGTATTTAAAGTACAGTAAGGTTTGAAATATATATATATATATATATATATATATATATATATATATATATATATATATATATATATATATATATTGTACACGTTATTCAAATGTGGAATTTTTTTTTGTCTTATCTTTACTGTTGTTCAAGTTTCATCACTTAGTTGTATTTACTAATTAACAAAAAAAAATATACTGCCGTTTTTACTCATGTATTAAAGTATCGAACAAACTAACTTTAAATTAAATGAACCGGGTCTTAATTGTTTAAAAATTTATTTTCTGCATTTCCTTTTAATTTGACAATGTGACGTTCCCTCCCAAAAAGGGGCGTTACATTAAGTTGGTATCAGAGCCCCGATTTTTGTTACTTTGGGTCTTGTGTGTGAGTCTGTCTTATTTGTGCTGTGTGGATCTCTGTGATTGTTGTTTTGAAATGAATTCCTCTGACTTTCCTTGTGATTTTCAGTTAATTTGATTCAAGAAAGAGTAAGATGGCGAGAGGCGGAGAAATGGCAGCTGCTATAGAAGCGATGCAGAGGATGGCGGAAGTCATCGCCCAACAGAATGAACGTGCTGCTCAGCAACAAGAGAGAGCTGCTCAACAGCTTGAGACGACCGCCAATGCACAAAACTTAGTAGAATTTTGTCGCCACAACCCTCCATAGTTCAAAGAGGAATTTGATCCGGACAAGGCTAGTTTATGGATCAAGGAAATAGAGAAGGTCTTCTGTGGCATGAACTGTGCTGAAGACAAGAAAGTGAACTATGCTACCTTCATGCTTGTGGGTAACGCTGAGGATTGGTGGAATGGAGCCCAGAGAGCACTGGAAGCTAAAGGAACTGACATCACATGGGACGTGTTCAAGAACAAGTTCTTGGACAAATACTTTCCTGCAAATGCGAGACACGTGAAAGAGATGGAGTTCCTCAACCTGAGACAGGGGAACATGACCGTTAGTGAATATGCGGCCAAATTTGAGAACCTGGAGAAGTTCTCAACCCACTACCAGCATCAGACTGATGAAGCCTGGAAATGTTAGAAATTCACTGAAGGACTGAGATATGAGGTAAAGAAGGCCGTCATCACCCTGAAGATGAAGGTGTTTTCGGAATTGTTGGATACGTGCTGTGAAGTTGAAGCCTTGGAACAGGCTAGAGACTCGAGGAGCAAGAACTTTGGGCCTGCGAGGTTCTAAAGAGGTGGAGGCAATAGTTCAAACCGCTTTCAAAAGAAGCCTTATTCCTGACCAACGGGAGGCCAGCAACAAACTAGTGGAAGTTCTGGTGGAGGTTCTTTTGGGAACCGAACTAGTCAGAATGTGACATATCCGTCCAAATGCTTAAAGTGTGGGAAAGATCATCTCACGAGGGACTGCATAATCAAGGGGATCATCTGCTTCAGATATGGCAAACCGGGCCACATGTCCAGAGACTGCAATCAAGCAAAGGCTGAACCCTTTGTCAATGCAACTCAAGCCAAGAAACTGCAAGCCGGAGGTCGAGTTTACACCATGAGCGAAGCTGAAGCTTCTGAATCCGAAGACTTGATTCAAGGAGAAGGCACCATAGAAAGTAATCTTTTAAAAGTACTGTATGACTCTAGGGCAACCCATTCTTTCATATCATATGACTGTGTGCTACGACTTGGCTTACCTTTATCTGAACTACCTTTTGAATTGACTGTCTCAACCCCCACTGATAAACCGGTAGTTACTACCAAAGTCTATTTGAAGTGTCCCTTAATTGTTCAAGGTCGAATCTTTTCTGTCGATTTGATCTGTTTACCTCTTTCACAACTAGATATAATACTAGAGATGGACTGGTTATCTTCCAACTATGTTCTGTTAGATTGCTCTAGAAAAACCATAGTCTTTCCTGTGGATGAGAATTCTAGATATTTGACCGCCAACCAAGCACGAGCTTTCTTGAAAGAAGGAGCTCAGGGATACATGCTACTATCTTCTTTGAAAGTCGAGAGCGAGGCTGATCTGAATACTATTCTGGTGGTGAAGGAGTTTCCTGAAATCTTCCCTGAAGATGTACCTGGTTTACCGCCGACACGTGAGATAGAGTTTGCTATTGACCTTGTACCGGGAGCTGGTCCCGTGTCTATAGCACCTTACCAGATGTCGCCAACGGAATTAGCAGAATTGAAGAAACAGTTAGAGGAGCTTTTGGAGAAATAGTTTGTCAGACCAAGTGTGTCACCGTGGGGAGCACTAGTGTTGCTAGTTCGAAAAGAGGACGGTACCTCACGATTGTGTGTGGACTATATGCAATTGAACAAGTTGACAATCAAGAACAAGTATCCACTCCCAAGAATCGACGACTTGATGGACCAACTGAAGGGAGCAGCGGTATTTTCGAAGATCGATTTGAGGTCTGGGTACCATCAGATAAGAGTGAAAATGGAGGATATACCCAAGACTGCTTTTCGTACCCGATACGGTCATTACGAATACCTTGTGATGTCGTTTGGCGTGATGAATGCACCAGCTATCTTCATGGACTACATGAACAGAATCTTTCGTCCGTACTTGGACAAGTTTGTTGTCGTCTTCATTGATGACATCATGATATATTCCCAGAATTAGGAGGATCATGCTAAACACCTCAGCATAGTTCTTCAGATTCTGAAGGAGAAAGAACTGTACGCCAAGCTGTCGAAGTGTGAGTTTTGGCTAGATGAGGTTAAGTTTTTAGGCCATGTGATCTCAAAGGAAGGGATTGCAGTTGATCCGTCAAAAGTAGACGCAGTGCTACAGTGGGAAAGGTCGAAGTCAATGATGGAAATTCGTAGCTTTGTGGGTTTAGCCGGATATTACTGGAGGTTCATAGAAGGGTTTTCCAAGATTGCTGGACCGCTCACTCAGCTAACAAAGAAGAATCAGACTTTCGAATGGACTGATAGCTGCGAGCAGAGTTTCCAAGAATTGAAGAAACGGCTGACTACCTCACCAGTATTGGTGCTACCTGATCCGAATGAACCATTCGAGGTGTACTGTGATGCTTCGTATCAAGGATTGGGATCTGTTCTTATACAGCACAGAAGAGTGGTGGTTTATGCTTCGCGACAATTGTGAGTGCATGAAAAGAACTACCCGACGCATGATTTGGAACTAGCAGCTGTGGTCTTTGCTTTAAAGATATGGAGACATTTTCTCTATGGAGCAACATTCAACATCTTCAGTGATCACAAGAGCTTGAAGTATTTGTATGATCAGAAAGAGCTAAACATGAGGCAGCGGAGATGGCTAGAATTCCTGAAGGATTATGATTTCCAACTGTTGTATCACCCTGGCAAAGCAAACGTCGTGGCAGACGCCTTGAGTAGGAAGACTGTCAATGTTTCTGCCCTGATGATTAAGGAAAGAGACCTCATAGAACAGTTTAGGGATGTATGGTCGTTTGTTAAGTTGGAACCCAGAAGAATTTGTATGAATATGGTCACCATCTCAAGTGAGCTAATGGATGATATACGGGAAAAGCAGAAGGTTGATGAATTCTTGCAAGAAGCGAGAGAACTGATGAGGCAAGGCAAAGAGATGGAATTTGAAGAAGGAACGGATGGAATTCTGAGATTCCGAGGTAGAGTTTGTATTCCCCGTGACCCAGAGCTTAGGCGATACGTTGTGGAAAATGCTCACACCAGCAAGCTGAGTATGCACCCAAGTATAACTAAGATGTACCAAGATCTGAAGAAATTGTTCTGATGGCATGGAATGAAGAGCGACGTCACTAGAAGTGTGTCGACTTGTTTAGTTTGTCAAAAGGCTAAAGTGGAACATCAAAGACTAGCAGGATTGCTGCAACCATTGTCTATTCTTGAATGGAAATGGGACAGCATTGTGATGGATTTTGTTGTGAGATAGCCAAGGACAAAGAAAGGACATGACTCGATATGGGTAATAGAGGATCGACTCACAAAGTCAACTCATTTTCTCCCAATCAACATAAGGTACAGTCTGGAGAAGCTGACCCAGTTGTATATTGGAGAGATCATTAGGCTGCATGGTGTGCCTACGAGTATTGTTTCGGATAGGGATCCGAGGTTCACTTCAAAATTTTGGCAGAGTCTACAGACATCGTTGGGAACAAAGTTACGTCTGAGTTCAGCGTACCACCCACAAACCGATGGTCAATCGGAAAGAACGATCCAATCTTTAGAAGATTTGCTTAGAGCTTGTTCTATGGAACAGACTGGATGTTGGGATGAAGTTCTACCATTGATAGAGTTCACCTACAACAACAGTTATCATTCGAGTATAGGGATGGCACCCTATGAAGCTCTGTATGGACGACGGTGTCGAACACCATTGTGTTGGTACCAAGACGGTGAGCGTCTCACGATTGGACCAGATATCATTCAGCAGACAACTGAGAAGGTCAAAATGATTCAAGAGAAGATGAGAACTGCTCAGAGCCGGCAGAAGAGTTATGCAGATAAGAGGAGAAAGCCTCTTGAGTTTGAAGAAGGTGAGCATGTATTCTTGAAAGTCACACCCACGACTGGGGTCGGCCGGGCTTTGAAATCTAGAAAACTCACTCCAAAATTTCTTGGACCTTACCAAATTCTTCGCCGGATAGGTTCAATAGCCTACCAGATAGCCTTATCCCCTTTTCTTTCCAACATACACAATGTCTTCCATGTGTCACAGCTTCATAAATATTTGCCTGATCCAAGTCATGTCATGGCACCGGACACAGTACAGTTAAAAGAGAACTTAACCTATGAGGCACCTCCTGCGAGAATCGAGGATTGACGGATAAAGCAACTTAGAGGCAAGGAGATTCCATTGGTGAAGGTGATTTGGAATGAAATAACTGGTGATGCGACTTGGGAGCCAGAAGACAAGATGAAGGAGCAACATCTAGAACTATTTTGAGGTATGTAAATTTCGAGGAAGAAATTCCTTTTAGTAGGGGAGTGTTGTAACATCTCGAAAAATATCTGTCTAAGTATAAATGATCATTTCATATTATTCTTGATTTTTAAGAATTTTTCTGGAATTTTTCAGAAACGTCGAATATTTTAATATATTTCTCGTTTTACGTGTGCACTGAGCTGAGAATTGCTGAGGTCAGTGTAACGCTCCTAAAATCATTCGTTTTACCACAAATAGTCATTTTCTAATATTTGTGATTTATGAGAATTTTTCTGGAATTTTTTGGAAACGATGAATATTTTAATATATTTCTCGTTTTGCGCAAACATTGAGCATAGTCGGGAAAACGACTGTAATGCTTCAAAAACTGGAAAATTATATGGCAAATAGTCGTTTTATAATATTTGCAATTTTTGAGAATTTTCTGAGAATATTCTGGAAATGTCGAATATTTTAGTATATTCCTCGTTCGGCGTGCGCATTGAGCAGAACTGGAGAAATGCGATGTTTTCTCCGGGAACCTTGGACTATGGACATGTCGACGGGGGATCTTACTAAACCCGAGGCTGGACACAGTTTACGAGGTTTCACGTTTTTTGAGAAATTCGAATAGATAAAATAAAATAATACTACAAAAAATTTATCTGTTAGATTAAATTAAATACTGACTTCTGTCAACTGTAACTATTATCCATTGGATAATAGTGTGTAATAAAAATCCTATCACATTATCCTAATGCAATCTATTTTATGTCTAATCTATCCACTTTAATTCAAATTTAATGTTAAAAAAATCAAAGCTTCTTTGAGAAGCTTTGACCAAATAATGACCAAATGGCCCTTGGCTTCCAAGAGAAGCCAACACTCTCCCTCTCTTCTCTCTCTAATGCACGGCTAGAGCAGCCCATGCAAGGCGGAAAAATTGCATTTCATTTAATCAATCTACTACACATTAATTCATAATTTCTCAAAACACTTTCTCTCTCATCCTTTCTTCTTCTTCTCCATTTTTCTTTTTCTCCTCCTTCTCTCTACCCATTCCTACGGCCAGCAGCCTCTCCCCCACTCAATCTTCACCAAATTTACATCTAAATACATTTTCTTAATCCTCTCATCATTCTAAACACTTTTCCTTCTTGGAGTTTCTTGAAAATCCACCATCTTCATCACTTTCTCCAAGCTTCAAGCTTTGAGCTTTTTGGGTAAGTTTCAAAACTTCTCTTCTCTTCTCTTCATTTTCGTGGTTATGGTCTCCTTGGTGACCATCCATACTTCATTTTTCAAGCATTGGTGTTGATTTAACAAAGTTGAAATTTCTAGGGTTCTTGGTGTTGCAAATCCGAAAATACAAGGAGCTTCCTTGGTGTTTCTCTTGATTTCTTCATTTGGGTAAGAGGAAGACACTTCTCGTCAACCTCTCTTAGCATCTAGGAACCCTGATTATGTTGGTTGTGGAAAAACCCTAATGAGGCTTATTCTTTAATTTGATGATTACTATGTTTAAATGTTGAAATTGTGATAATTGTGACCTTGGATTGATTTGTTGTATATAATGGTATATTGGATTGGATTATGTGATTGGAAATGGAAGAAAAACATTTGAGAACCTCTCTTGGAGGGCTACGGTTTTTAGGGATGAAAATTGGGTAAGTTATGATTAAGTTGTAATAAGCATAAGACTAGAATTAATCAAGTGATAAAATGGAATTTAATGGAAGGAAAAACTTGAGATTGAAACTCATGGGATGGCCACGGTTTTGAGCCCAATGTTGGGGTTATGGGTGAGCCAATGTGACAAGTAAGAATCAAGTGAATTTAGAAGGTGATCTATAATCTGATGAATTAGAAAGGATTAGGAATTAAATTCCTAGTGAGGCCACGGCCTCTAAGGCCTTTTAGGTGTAAATATGTAACATTGGTAACTTGGAAGCGTAAGTAATTATGCAATTAAAAGCCTATGTAATGAGATAGGGAATTAATAAATTGGAAGAATTTAATATAATCAAGGGTTTCATAAATCTCAAAAGTCTAAGAGTGAGATAGTCATAAGACTTGAGGTAATGGGAAGTGAGTGAAGAATAAGAGAGTGTGAGGTCTAAGGACTTAAATAATTTACAAGTTATAAGGAATTAAATTGCCTTGGGAGATTTAGTTAACTGTACAAATTGGATTGGACATGAACCTTGAAAAGGGAAGCAAATTCTAAGTTAGGATTCATAATGGACCTAAGAATGTACCATTTGACGTGATAATTTTACTATATTGTTATGGGTCCATGTGAGTGACCATAATTATATATATTGATGTTCTCTTGGCCAATTGTGGCATATTATGGAATCGTATGAGATTGTGAATCATACATGTTCATGCATAGTATCTTATGCATTGTGAATGTCCTGTGGACTGTTGTAAGGCCAAGTTACCTAGGAGATTGAACACACCTTAGTGCGGGTGCGAGTAGACTAGTGTGGGTCATGTTACGACCTTAGGGGCATAAGGGTACAGGTCCTTGACAATGGGCAGTTGGTAGCTCCTCTGCTTGTGGGGCAAACCGATGCAAACACACCGACGATCCGGACTTGACACTGTCCTATATCATGATCGAGCGCGGACTGTCTGTACAATGCCTGATGTACACGTGAAAATTATTGATGAATAGTACTTTGGCCGCGGCAGCCGAGTTACAGACACGTCTCCTGATCTTTCTCTTCGACTGTTTAAGTCTAGCTCCATGGAGTAGGAATTGGGAAAGCATGCATGTGCATCATGATATACTTTGCTATTAATAATTACTGCCTTATGTGAACTTGAGTTGTTGGTATCGTTATAGTAATGAATATCTGCCTGGAACTATTTATCTACTTACCATTGGATTTACTGTTTATTACTTGCATATGCTACTCCTGAATTACTATTTGGGCGCGTTGCGTCGTTCTGTTTCTAGCTGCTATAATTGGTAATGATGGTAGGATGTCTTACCTCTTTCCTGTATTCCTATTATTTGCTGTCTGTGTGTATACTGTGTTGATCGAAGACAACGGCAAGGAGGTGGAAAATCTTGATTTTCCTGGTTCTGGTCTGAACAAGACTAGCATCTACTTAGACGATGGAGGCATGCATGCGTGGATTTCTGGGCGACGTGCGTCTGACCTTCCTCGGAGGGCCAGAGTGCTGGCACATCAACTTGAATTCTGATCGCTGTGTCTACATGGGTGACGTGGCAATTGCTTTAGCCTGGAGACGTCACGAGGCGCCGATTCTTACCTGCCATCTCAGCCTATGTTTGGAGTTTTATCTACCTATTCGAGAGATGTGGGGTGACCGTTATTACACCCCACATGAGGATTCTTTTGACTCTACTGCTCGGGCTCCTGCTCGTGGTTCCGTGGTTCCCATGGAGGTTTCCTCTGAAGAGGAGGATCCTGCTGAGGACCCGGATACAGTCCCTCCTCATCTGAGGGACTGATTTTACTGGTAGCTGCTGATGGTTACCAATGTTTTATTTTGGGGGCCTGATGTATTATTTTGATTGGTTGTATATTTTGATATCTTTGGGGCATATTTGTATAATCCTTTGGGGCAGGTATAGTTTTGCTTTTTGGATATTTCCAGTCTTGTATTTAAAGTACAATAAGGTTTGAAATATATATATATATATATTGTACACGTTATTCAAAAGTGGAATTATTTTCTATCTTATCTTTACTGTTGTTCAAGTTTCATCACTTAGTTGTATTTACTAATTAACAAAAAAAAAAATATACTACTGTTTTTGCTCACGTATTAAAGTATCGAACAAACTAACTTTAAATTAAATGAACCGGGTCTTAATTGTTTAAAAATTTATTTTTTGCATTTCCTTTTAATTTGACAATGTGACGTTCCCTCCCAAAAAGGGGCGTTACAGGACCTATCCAACGAAGAATTTGATAAGGTCTAAGGAATTTTGGAGTGAGTTTTCTAGATTTGAGAACCTGACCGACCCCAGTTGTAAGCCTGACTTTCAAGAACACATGCTCTCCTTCCTCAAATTCAAGAGGTTTTCTTCTTCTATCTGCATAACTCTTTTGTCGATTCTAAGTCATTCTCATCTTTTTCTTGAATCATCTTAACCTTCTCAGTTGTCTGTTGAATAAGATCAGGTCCGATGGTAAGTTGCTCTCTGTCTTGATACCAACATAAAGGCGTTCGGCACCTTCTCCCGTATAGAGCCTCATAGGGAGTCATCCCTATGCTCGAATAATAACTGTTGTTGTAGGTAAACTCTACCAACGATAAAATTTCATCTTAACATCCAGTCTACTCTATGGCACAAGCTCTCAACAAATCTTCCAACGATTGTATTATTCTCTCTGATTGGCCATCAGTCTGAGGATGGTAAGCAGAACTTAGTCATAACTTTGTTCCCATTGCTTCTTGAAGACTTTGCCAAAATTTCAATGTAAATCTTAGATCTCTATCAGAAATGATACTTGTAGGCACACCATGTAGTCTGACAATTTCACCGATGTACAACTGGGTCAACTTCTCCATCGGATATCTTATGTTGATAAGCAAGAAGTGTGCTGACTTTGTAAGTCGATCTACAATTACCCATATTGAATCATACCCTCTTCTAGTCTTTGGCAAACCGACAACAAAGTCCATGGCAATACTATCCTACTTCCATTCGGGAATAGTTAAGGGTTGTAACATTCCAGATGGTCTTTGATGCTTGATCTTTGTTTTCTGACAAACTAAACAAGAAGAAACGCATCTAGCAATATCTCTTTTCATCCCATGCCACCAAAATAATTTCTTTAAATCTTTATACATTTTGGTCATTCCAGGATGCATACTCAACTTGCTACTATGAGCATGTTCAAGAATGTACTTCTTGAGTTCTTCATCTTTAGGCACACAAACTCTACCTTGGAATCTTAAAATTCCATCGCTTCCTTCCTCTAATGTTGACACACCACCCTGTTTCATCAGTTCTCTTTCCTCTTGCAAGAACTTGTCCACCTTCTGCTTCTCTTGGATGTCATCCATCAAATCACTCGAAATGGTGACCATGTTCATGCAAATCTTGCCCAGCATCAACTCCACAAAAGACTATATGTCTCTGAATTGTTCTACCAAATCTTTTTCCCTGATCATCATGGTAGAAACACTGACCGTCTTTCTACTTAAGGCATCGGCCACAACATTTGCCTTTTCAGGGTGATACTGAAGTTGGAAATCGTAGTCTTTCAGAAATTCTAACCATCTCCACAACATTTATCATACAGGTATTTCAAGCTCTTGTGATCACTAAAGGCGTTGAACGTTGCTCTATACAGATAATGTCTCCATATCTTCAAAGCAAATACGACAACAGCTAACTCCAAGTCATGCGTTAGGTAGTTCTTCTCATGCATTCACAATTGTCTTGAGGCATAAGCCACCACTTTTTCGTCTTGCATAAGGACACAACCCAATCCTTGGTATGAAGTATCATAGTACACCTCGAATGGTTCACTCGGATCAGGTAGAGCTAACACTGGTGAAGAACTTAGTCTTCTTTTCAATTCTTGAAAACTCTCTTCACAAGCATCCGTCCACTCAAAAGCTTGATTCCTCCTTGTGAGTTGAGTGAGAGGTCCGGCAATCTTAGAAAATCCTTCGATAAATCTCTGGTAATAGCCCACTAATCCAACAAAGCTTCGGATCTCTATCACCGTCTTTGGCCTTTCCCATTGAAGAACAACCTCTACCTTCGAAGGATCTACAACAATTCCTTCCTTTGAAATCACATGGCCCAAGAATTTGACTTCATCCAACCAAAACTCACACTTTGGCAACTTGGCATACAACTCTTTCTCCTTCAAAGTCTAAAGAATTATACTGAGATGCTCAGCATGATCCTCTTGGTTTTTCGAATAGATCAAGATATCATCAATGAAAATAATGACGAATCTGTCCAAATAAGGATGGAAGATTCTATTCATATAATCTATGAAAATAGCAGCTGCATTAGTCACACCAAAAGGCATCACCAGATACTCGTAATGTCCATAACAAGTACGAAAAGCCGTTTTAAGAATGTCTTCCACTTTTACTCTGATCTAATGGTAGCCCGATCGCAAATCGATCTTAGAAAACACCGCTGCTCCTTTCAACTGATCCATCAGGTCATCTATCCTCGACAATGGATACTTGTTCTTGATCGTGATCTTATTTAACTAACGATAATCCATGCACAACCTTGAAGTATTGTCTTTCTTCTTAACTAGCAATATCGGTGCTCCTTAAGGTGATACACTGGGTCTCATGAATTGCTTCTCAAAAAGCTCTTCCAGTTGCTTCTTGAGCTTAACTAGCTCTGTAGGCGACATTCGGTAAGGCACTATAGAAATAGGACCAGCTCTAGGTACAAGATCAATGGCAAATTCGATCTCCTGCTCCGGTGGTAAACCAAGTACATCTTCAGGAAAAACTTCAGGAAATTCTCTAACCACTGAGATTGTGTCCACATTTACCTCATTGTTGACTTTCAAAGAAGACAACAACATGTATCCTCAAGCTCTTTCTTTCAAGAAAGCTTTCACTTGGTTGGCTATCAAAAATCTAGAATTCTCATCCAAAGGGAAAATTATGGTTTTTCTAGAACAATCTAATAGGACATGGTTAGAAGATAACTAATTCATTCCTAAGATCACATCTAATTGAGATAGTGGCAAACAGATCAAATCAACAAAAAAGATTCGACCTTCAACAATCAATGGGCAATCTAAATAGACTTTGGTAGTGATAACAGGCTTAACAGTTGGAGTTGAAACAGTCAAATCAAAAAGTAAAGAAGACACAGGTAAACTAAGTCTTTTTACACAATCATAGGAAATGAAAGAATGTGTTACACCTGAGTCGTACAGTACAGTTAAAAGATTACCTTCTATGACACCTTCCCCTTGTATAAGATCTTCGGATTTAGAGGCTTCAGCACCACTCAGGGTGTAAACCCGACCTCCAACCTGTGGTTTAGCTGTTCTAGCAACATTGATGGAAGGTTCTGCCTTAGGTTGATTACAATCACGAGAAACATGTCCAGGTTTCCTGCATCTGAAGTAGATCACTCCTTTAATAGTGCAGTCTCTCGTATAGTGCTCCTTCCCGCACTTCATGCATCTCAGCGTAGACACCGTTGTTTGACTAGTTCTGCCCGGACTTCCTCCAGGACTTCCACCTAGTGGCTTCGGTTGTTGATTTCTAGGTGGTCTGGAATAAGGCTTCTTTTGGTAATGGTTAGCATTACTGCTTCCTTCTCTTTGGGACTAAAAAGGCCCAAAGTTTATGTTTCTTGCATTATGCATCTGGTCCAAGTCTTCTACCCGGTGACACGTATCAAGTAGTTCCGAGAACTGAGTAATCTTCAATGTTATGATGGCTATCTTCACGCAGTGTCTCAGACCTTCCTCGAACTTCTGACATTTCTATGCTTCATTTGGTTGGTGTTGAAAGTAGGTTGAGAATTTGGACAAACTCTCAAATTTGGCAGCATATTCACTTACTGTCATATTCCCTTGCCTCAAGCCAAGGAATTCCATTTCCTTAGCATGCCTAGCGTTTTCTGAGAAATACTTATTCAAGAATCTCTCCTTGAACACCTCCTAATTGATTACTCGATTTTCAGCCTCCAATAACCTCTACTCTCCGGTCCACCAATCTTTTGCGTCTCTAATCAGCATGAACGCAACATACGTCACCTTCTTATTGTTGGCACAGTTCATGTCAGTGAAAATCTTTTCTAATTCCTTGATCCACAAAGTAGCTTTCTCAGGATCAAACTCTCCCTTGAATTGTAGAGGGTTAGTGCAATGAAATTTTGCCAGATTCTGGGCATCAGCAGTAGCCTCCAATTATTGTGCAGTCCTCGCTTGTTGTTGAGCCGTATGCTGGTTTTGTTGCAGCATAGCTTCAGCCATCTTCTGAATTGCTTCGATTGCAGCAGTCATGTCACCTTTACGAGTCATAATTCTTCTCAGATCAAGTTATACAAAGCACAGAGAAAGTTAGATGTATCCTTTTGGAATACCAAACATAGAGAATCACACGGCACAAACAAGATAGTCCAAAACCACAAGACCCAAAAGAAAACCTAAACCGGGGCTCTGATACCAAGACAGTGTAACGCCCTTTTTTTCTTAAATCGTGAAGAAGGAACGCCACACCATAGTGAATTAAAATGTGAATAAAATAAAAATACGGAAAGATGTAATTTCGTTAATTTATTTAGACCCGGTTTGTATATGTCATTAGAGTAAATAGTTTCCATCTTGATAGCGAAATAATTAAACATCAAAATGCGTGCTACATTTTTTTCGTAATAAAAGAAATAAGAATAACTACAGATACAATAAAATCAACATAAACTAAAGATCACACATTCACAATATATATATATATATTATATGCGTGAACCTGTTTAGTTACATCATAAAATATACAAAAAGTAGAGGCTTTACCCACCCAAGATAGTTACAAATTTACACCCATAAACTAGCAAAACATCAGGCTTTCCCAAAAAGATAAACGGTTAGCCATCAGTAGCCACCTGCAGTATCAGCCCCTAAGACTGACGAGAAAGGACAGTAGCCGGGTCCTCCTCAGGGTCCTCTTCATCCGATGAGATTGCCATCGGAGTAAACAAATTTCAGGAAAAAGCCCGAGCAGTAGAGAGGAAAAAGTCCTCTTGTGGAGTGTAGAACATATCAATCCACATATCCCTAACGGGTAGGTAAAATTCCAAAATGACAAAAGCAGAAAAATCAAAAACAGGAGGGTCATAGCGACGCCAGGCTAAAGATACTGTCAGCTCCCCGCAGTAGACACATCGGTCCGTCTGCACATGTAGGTGCCAGCAATCGAGTCCTCCATGAAAGGTCAACTTCACGTACCCCAAAAAGCAGCGTGGGCGCGACGACATCCCTAGCAGCTCTAGTCTTAGTGTGGCCAGAAACTCAGAAACTCAGTTGTTTCCTTCTCTTCCTCACGAGCGTCTTCTCAGAAACATATAAATAAACAGAAAGTATTAAAATACAAAAAGAGGTGAGACAACCAGCTTTCAGTACCAAAATGGTAGCAAGAAAATGAAACGGCACTGGACACCCACATATAAACACAGTTCATACATCCAATTACAGTAATAATTAAAATTAATAGTAAGAGCAGAACAACAATAAATAACAGTAAGTATCATCAATAACAAGCAGAAAGCATCAACATTTCCAACATTCAACAGTCCAAGCAATCAAATAATTATTGCAGTAATAATAACAGGTACTTTCCATAATTATAAATACTCATGCTCAATAAATAATGAGACTGACAGTTCACAATGCAAATGGTACCAAGTTCCTACTCCATGGAGCTAGACATAAACATTTTCGGAGTGAATGATCAAGGAGTAATGCCAGATCTTGTTAGCCTTTAAAAATAGTGTGCTCATCTCAAAAAAAAAAATAGCTGCGTAATATGGCTTATACATCGCACCTCAACAGTTGATCGCGATATAGGATAGCGTCTCAGTCCGGATCGTTAGTGTGTTTGCATCGGTCTATCCTATGGCTCCAGTGGAGTTGCCATTGTAACACCCCAAATTTTTTGACTATTTGACAGTAATTTTGATAGTTAACAGAATTCTACTGTTTAGTGATTTCTATATACTGTAAAATTATTTTGAGTATTCCGTCAATACATTTGAACGTTTTGTGTGATTTACTCCGTATCAAGAAAAAAATAATTTTTAGGCACGGGAAAATCTTACATAATTTAATTATTACTATTAAGTCTTAATTATTTTACATAATTTGATTTGATTTTTGTGAGTTTTATAATTTTTATGATTTTGTGGATGATTATGAAATTTTTATATTTCTTTGATTATTTTAATATTATTCTTGGGCTGTTTGTGGGCCTAGGGGGCTGTACGTGGGCCCAGGTGGATCCAGAAAAGTGAAAATTTTTCTGCAGACAGAAAATTTTGTACTATTGGGACAGAGATAGGGGATCTTATTAAACCTGAATCCGAAAACAGTTTTTAAAATTTTCTTTTACTGTGTTTTGTACTGTATTTAATTATTGGGTAATAAAAATACAGTAAAGATATTGTTCGTAGGGTAATAACAGATAAAAATAAATAATATACTGCTTAGTCAACATTAGTGGTTATGACAGCTTTATGACGGACCAATAGGAAGCAAGCTTAATGTTGAAGGCTTTGAAGATCCACTATTGATTTAATCAAGGGTGGAGATTTGGTCTTACAAAGTGGCTAGGACCATTTATGACCATTGGATGGAAAGTATGAAGAGGTGATCTTGACCCTTCATTTTGGAGATACATCTAATGGCTAGGATTTCAAGGAGGAAAGATCTAATGGCCTAGATTAAGTTTTATCATCTAGAGGCTATAAGTAGAATCTTTATTAATCCTAACCATTGATCTAATCAATGGCTAACAATGCCCAAAATGGTGGCTAGTGAGATTGGTCACTCATTGAGAGTGCAAGAGGGGGGGTTCGGTTTTGGTGGCTTAAGAGCATAGCAAGGTTTCAAGACCACCATTATTGCTATTCTAGATCATTCTTGATCATTTCTAAACAAAGCTAAAGCTTCACAAAACATTTTCTCTTCATTTCTCTTCATGCTAGTTTCGGCCAAAGCACCCAAATCCACCTTCCACCACTCAAAAATTTTAAACAACCTTACTTCTTGAATCTATACCTCAATCTAAGACACTTTGTAGTTTAGGCCAAGTTCTAAATCCATCATCTTCAAGGACTTTCTTCAAGAGCAAAGTTCTAGGGTTTTTAAGGTGAAGTGTAAGGAAACTTCACATCTTATCTCTTTTTCATGTTCTAAGCCATGTTTGATCCATGGTTCTCCTTGTTCAAGCTTGATATGCTAATAAACTTGTGTTTTATTTTGTGTTTAAGAAGCTTTTGGTGGTGAATCACTTACTCAAGGAGCAAAGCAAGGAGCTTTTGAGGTTCTTCAAGAGGTAAGAGGGAGATCCATCTCACCAACCAAGTATGGTGGTGAGAGATGAATCTTGTATTTGAAGGATGGTAAATCCATATGAGGATTCATATCCATGGTTGTGTAATAATTTGTGGGTGTTTATGTGGTTTATGTGCTTTGCATGATTTATTTGTGCTTGCATGTTTAGTATGATTTTTATGGCTTTTATGGTATGCTTGAAATATAATATGTTGATTATATGTTATGTATGCCATAATAATTGATGGAAAGGAAAATAATTTTTGGTTCCAAAGACCAAGAGGATTTCGGCCAAGACACTTCAAAATAGGTGTTTACAAATTAATATTTTCATGAATGGTAAAATTAGATGTTTAGAAGAGCAAGGAAAATGAATAAATGTTTTGATTTCAAAGAACAAGAGTCTCACAATTTTTGAAGGAATTTTAATGGTTTTGTTTGTGTAAAAACATGAATGGAACTTAGATTTAGAAAGAAAAATATATGATGGTTTCAATGGCCATGTATCACGATTTGGAAGGCTTGTAATGCCTTGGTTTATGAAACAAAGTGATTTCAAATTGAAAATAAAATTTAGTAAGTACAAGGAATAAAGAAATGGAAACAAAGTGTTTTGTCACTTGAAAAATGGAATTTTCGTATATGAATGGAAAAGAGAGGTTGAAAGTGTTTGAACCTCAATTTATTTTGAAGAGAATTGATTTTTAGAATTAATTTAGAATTATAAAGAATATGTTGGTGACTTAAAATTTACTAACGTATAACTCATTTTTTGGGTATTGGAGCGCGTTAGGAAATTTTAAGTTAAAAACATTGATTTAATTCAATAGAATGATGAATTTGTGGAATATATTGCGAAAAGGATTTCTTGAGTAAGAAAATGTGGAAAATAAAGTGAGAAGTCATATTATTTTGAGAAAGGTTGAAATGGAATTTTGGAAGGTTGATAAATATTTTACGTAGTGGAAAAATGGTGAAAAATGTTTTACATAACTTAAAAACATGATTTTTAAGTTACGCGATTGCAAAAATGATGAAAAATCGCTACGCAATTTGAAAAAAAGTTTAAATATTTCTACGCGATTTGGAAAGCGTTTACATATTTTTATGCGATTGAAATATTGTTGGAAAATCGCTACGCGATTTGGAAAATGTGTAAATATTTTTACGCGATTGAGAAAACGTTTAAAAATGATTATAAGATTTGAAAACGTAACAAAAGTGTTACGCGATTGTGAAAATGCGTTAAAAATGATACGCGATTGAAAATACAGTAAAGATACTGTAAAGAATGGATGTACTAAAAAGGAACCTTTTTAATGATGAAATTGAAAGATATGCATTGAGGCATATGATGAAATTGAACAGAACTTGCATTGAGATATTCGTGCATTGAATGGAATATAGCTGATAGCTATTATGGCCCTTGTGGTCAAAGAGAGAATGAGAATTGAAAAGTGAGATCTATGATGGATCTTAGGGGCATCAAGGCGCGACGGTCGACCAGTGGACAGTTGACAAAGTATCATGTGCCACTTGGCGACATAATCCGTTGCAACGCATTGACGATACCCGACAAGAACACGATTCCTTTCGAAGACTAGAGATTGTCTTTGGGCTAAGGCTGACAATTAACCAGAACATTCATCGAAATTGTGAAAACCTCCATGGAGTAGGAAAGTGAGTCTTTGTGTACATGCATAATCTGAATATCTATATCTGTGTGATATATTAATTAAGGAATATTGGATGATGTTGATGGCATTATTGTAATTATCGTGTGATTATACTATGAATTGTGGAATATTGAATAATTGGGAAATGTTGAGGGTATAATCATAATTATTATTTATTATATTTGTTATGATAAATAATGTTAAGGGCATTATTATAATTATGGTATGATATATCTGTATGGTGTGCTATTTGAGTTATCTCCATGCTACCATGTTGGTATTGGCGTAGGTGATCTCACCTCTTTGTATGCATATTTTGTACTGTATTTATATTTGTAAAGACGCTGAGCAAGGGATTGAACAAGAAGGCGAAGAAGAACAGATTCCTCCTGAGGAAGCAGAGTTTTGAAAAGATGGCGATGCCCAGTTTCCTAGGATATATGAGATTGCAATTTCGTGGTGGACCGGAAGCTTGGCATGTTGACCTAGATAGAGAGTGTATTTTCTATATAGGAGACTTGAATGTTACCCTGAGTAGGCTTTATCGAGGGAACCTTATTTCAGTGTAAATATTTATGTACACTTAGAGTTTCCGTTGTCTACTAGATGTAACACCCCAACTTTTGGATAAATGACAGTATTGTCCTAAATGTACTGTTTTGTGTTTTTCTGTATGTTATAAAATTTGTTTGACTGTTTCGTGATTATATTTGAGTGTTTTGTGTGATTTACTCAGAGTCAAGAAAATAATAATTTTAGGACTGAGGAAATCTTATTTTAATTATTCAGAGCTGGGAGATCTTACTAAACCCAATTCCGAGTGATATGTATATTAATCTTTTAATTTTTAAGATTTAACTGTGTAATAAAATAATTTTATATTATTATAATATTATTTTATTTGACAGTACCTACTGTCTCAGAAACAATAGAAATTTGCTCCAAAATGACCATGGACCCGGAAAAGTCTGTGGGACCCGCGTTTAGTGAACCAGTCAATGTTTCTGGCTAGATTAAATCCTAAACCAATAGGAGCTAGTCAACAAAAGTGGCTTGAACATTTTAGACCAATAGAAATCAAGTCCACAAAAATGGTTAGACTTGTTAAGATTAAACTAGAAAGCTTAACTAAGTTAGCTTAAACCTAACTAAGTTAACATAGGAAGCTTGTTTAGTAACTAAATGATGGAAACTTAGTTAGCTATCTAGTTAAGTCCTAGTTAGAGAAGGTTCTAAAAATATCAAGACAAAACCTAGTTAACCTAAGTAACTATATAGTTAGGCAAGTAACTAAGAAACTAATCAAATGCACTTAAGTGTAACTAGATTTCATAAGTGATCACAAACTTGGTTACTTCTCCTTGGAGCAATTTAGTCAAGAGCTTTCAAGAAGGATCAAGAAGGCTTAGTCATTAGATGACTAGGTTTTCCTACACCAATAGGAGACAAGCTTGGAGCCAAAGTCTTGAATATCCACCCTTGATCACATCTAAGGTGGTTAAGTGGTCTTGGAAGGTCAACAAAGGAGGCCACCTCCTCTTGGAGCTCCACGGCCATAAGCTTGGTTAGGAGAGCATTTTACTTCATTCACTTCATCTTCTATCACTTAAACTTACTCTTTTCTCTCTTCAAGAACAAAAATCACCATTTTGCCTTTTGAAGAGCCATTCGGCCAACACCAAGAAATCACACTTCCAACCTTCAAAATTTTCATCTAACCCAACTTCTCAAATCTAAACACCATTCTAAGAACATCTCTAGTTGAGAGTTCTTCCAAAAAAATTCATCTTGAGCTTGGAAAATCACTTTGGAGATTTTTCCTACAAGGTGAAACTTCTTGTTTCTTACTTCTAACATGATTTCTAAGGTTCTAAGCCATGATTGATCCATGGTTTATGTTTTTCTCCTATAGTTATGACTCTTTGAATTTTGTTTAAGATTTTTAGGGTTTCTTTGGAGAGCTACCCGAAATCAACTAGGAGGATAGTAGAAGGATTTGTTTTCCCTTAAGGTAAGAGGGAGATTTAATCTCATCAACCTTGTGTGATGATGAGAAAATGGATTGTATGCGTGTGAAGAATCCATAAGGATTCATTTGTGTGGTTATTTAAATGCTTTCCTTATTTGTGTTTGATTTTATTTGCATGTATGTTTATAGCTTCAAAATATATTGCATGTGTATATAAATGCATGATTATTAACATAGGATGTGAATAACATGTAAGGATTGCGCAAGTGTTCCAAAGAACACAACATGGAGCTCACGGCTTCACTATGAAAAAGAGAACCAAAATGTTCTCAACCATTTTCTAAAGGAAGGATTTAATGGAATTAGGTAAATTAATGAATTCCAAAATGATTCAGAAGATGAAAAAAAGATTTAAAGATCAAATGCAAAGATTTTGTAGAATTTGGCCAACGTGCCTTTTAATGTGTAATCAATCCAAAATTTATTTTCTAAGTGTAGACTAGTGGTTTAACCTAAAAAGAATTCATTTGCAATGGATTTTCAAGAACTAAATAAGTAAACAAATTTTTATTAGAAAATATAGTATAGAAGAGAAATAAACAAAACTCTTGAAAAATACTTACCATTGGATTTTAAAGTATGTTAGCAAATTTTCAAAGTGTATTTTGTAGTTATAAACTAAACAAAGGAATTTTTAAAGGAAAACGTAGAAAATATCACTAAGTAGATTTACTAGACAAGATACTGTCAAAATGGATTAAAAGTGGTCAAGTAATAAAGAACGTTTCAAAAATAAAATTTATAACGTAAGGGAAATATTCTACGTAGTTTAAAAGAATTAAAAATAGCTTACGGTTATTTAGAATGATGATTTTTAAGCTTTACGGTTAAGAAAACGATTTAAAAATCTTATGCGATTGAGAAAAAGACTTAAAAACACTACACGATTTCAAAAAAAACAACGAGCCGTTGGATCATCCATACCATCTAGATTGATCTTGTGGTTATGGCGTTGCCTGGATTCTTAGGTTTTGTGAGACTGGAGTTTCACGGAGGCTCGGAGGCCTGGCGACTGCGGGAGGATAGAGGATCGGTGATTTACTTGGGACGTCTGACTGTGTCCCTGCATGAAGAGTTTGATGGGGAGCCTGTTTTTACGACTACTCTGTATTTACATTTGGAGATGCCTTTGGTGCTGAGACGTCACTCGGGAGGACTGTTTATACACCCAGTGAGATCAGTATTGTATCGACAGCACAGACTCCTGTCCGTAGACATCCTAGATTTCTATCATCCGATGATCGATTTGAGAGTGATCCATCAGAGGGTTAGGAATTTTTGATGTGCACTTGGGCACTTTATGTTTTAGTACTGTTATGCTGACTCTTTACTATTTTATTTAAATATTTGTAGTTATAAATTATTTGTACAACTTAAGACAAAATCATATATATATTATGTGTGTGTTAATAGTTCATTTTATTTTATGTTTCGTGCTATTTTATTTAATGATATCCAGTATAAAAGGAAAAATTTTACAACTCATATAATTATGTATCAAATGTTTTATAACTTGGGTAAGGTTTTATTTTATTGCATCATAAATGTGACATCCCCACAAGGGTGTTACATTAGGCAGTACTGGGGAGCTTACTACCGTACTTCTAGTGAGATTAGCATTGTGTCGTCTGTTCGGACACCTGTCTGTAGGACGTCGCGTCAAGCTGGATTCCTACCTGTTGAGGAATCTGAGGAGGACTCGTCTGAGGGTTCTGCTGCTTGGTATTACTTGGGCAATATGTTAGTTTTGAATAATGTTCAAATACTTTGAGAACCTAGTCTGTAAATATTTAAGTATGACAGTACTAAGACATGTGTATATTTGATGTAAATTATTTGTGATGATGTTGTAATATTTTAATTTTTCGCTAAGTTTATTTTATCAACATCAAGAAATTTTACAACTCGTATTTACATTACAAAACATATTTTATAATAGAAGGGGTAATTTGGTAATTAAGTAACATAAATGTGATACCTTACGGTGGGTGTTACAACCACTGTCTATTGTGAGACACCCGCACCCTGACGTCCCCAGGGCCAACCACTATAACCCTACGCTTAGTCTACTCACACCCGTACATAGGTGTTATTCAAACTCCTAGGCATACATGCTTTTTCAACAATGTCCAATGGATAACACATATGCATGACGACGCAATGTACATCATGTATGTTCATCAATGATACATTTATCATATGCATAGTACAATGGCATATATATTCATTTCTCAACATCAATATGTCATAATTCCCTCAAGTACACAGGATTTCACAATAACATAGAATCAATCCTCAACATCAATATGTATTCGTGGTTCATCAATTATCACAAGTCTACATTATGGATCCTCATTTTCAAAGTCTTAAGCTTTGGTCAATTATGAAAATTTTAAGTTGAATAACCCTTCAAAATCGTGGTACTCTCAAGAGTTATTACTTAATCTAATTCTTCCACTTGATTATGGATTATGCATGTCTCTAAATTCTCAATCTCCAAAGATGCATCAAGGCATCATTTAACCCCTAATTTTTCTCTAAAAATTGTGGCCTCATTAGGTCATCAAGGTTCTAATTTCTTTCCATTTTATGCATTTGTTACTTGATACCTAATTACTTAGATGTTATTTCACACCAAATCAATCCAATCCCTTAGGATCCAAGGCCAAAACTGTGGCCTCACTTTGGGGGTATTAGACCCTTAAAATTTTTCATTCATTAATTTTAATATTATCATTCAACATTTAATCACATAAGCTTCATTTTATTTGTATACAAAAATTAATTTATATCCCTAAATTCTAGTCAAAATCGTGGCCTCACAAACTCCAAATTTTCCATTTAATAACCCTAACATCATCAAGCATTTTCAACACATCCAATACATTCAAAATCATCAATCTCAAATTAAGAACACATAAGCACACAAAATCATCAACAAAGTAAGCATACAAAAGTTTCCTCACCACCAACAATGGTTTAAGTGAGTAATCTCCCTCTTACCTAAAGGAAGAATACAAAAATGATCTCCTATTGCTCCTTGGTAGTTTCGGTTTTGGGGTCCAAAAACCCTAGAAATTTCAAGACAAGGAATCAACATCAATGGTTGAAAAAGAAGAGATCCATGGTCATCAAAGAAACCATGGAACATGAAAATGAAGAGAAGAAAGAAGAAAAATGAAAACTTTACCTTAAAGCTTGAAGCTTTGCCTTGGAAGACAATGGAGGTGAAGATAGATTTTGAAAAAAAATTCTAAATAGGAAATGTAGAAGAGGTTGAGGTGAGTGTAGAAATGATCTTGGTGAAGAGAAAAATCAAAGAAAATGGTCTCTAATGGGGGCTACAATTTCGTAGGGAAGAAGGAGAAGAAGAGAGAAGGAAGAGAAAAAAATATGAAAATGAAAACTAGAGAGAGAAGTGGATAGATGAAAAATGAGTGAAATGTGATTAAGTATAGTAAGTGAGGGAGCAAAAATTCACTCCCCTTGGGCTATAGGTTGCCGCAGCAATGAGAGAGGAGAGAGGGGTGGAGAGGCTTCTCCAACAAGCCAAGGGCATGCTTTGTCATTTGGTAGTCAAAGCGTCTCAAAGAAGCTTTGATTAGACTTAAAGTAGATTACATTAGGATAATGTGATAGAGTTTTTAATACATGTTATTATCCAATGGACAATTGTTACAGTTGACAGAAGTCAGTATTAATTGTCCGGCGGATAAAATTTTATACAATGATTTATTATTTTATCTGTTAAAATTTCTCAAAAAACGTGAAACCTTGTAAACCGTGTCTAGTCTCGGGTTTAGTAAGCTCCCCCATCGACGTTTCCACAGATCAAGGTTCTCGAGAAAAATATCTCATTTTCCTAGGCCCACTCAATTTACACGTAAAACGAAGAATAATATTAAAATATTTCATATTCTCAGGAAAATCCAAATTTTTTTTCAAAAATCACAAATATTAGAAAATGAATATTTATCATAAAATAAATAAAATTTGGGGTGTTACACCTCTCACTCTCATACATCTCTTTCTCGCTTTTCTCTTTCTCATTTCATTCTCTAGCACGTAGAATAGCAGAGAGAAAGAAAGAAAGAATAGCATAAAGAAAGGAAGAAGAAATACATGAAAGAGAAAACCATCAACAAGTAGCAAGAGGGAGGAACAAAGAATAAGAAAGAAATACCATCAAAAAGGGAGTTAAGGTAGGGTTTTTGTACATAACCTTCCTCTTTTGCTTTTCTAGTTCCTCAAACTTTTCATAAAGATGTTAGTTGATAAAAATTTTATGACTTTGTTATAATGTATTGGTTGTATATACATGTATGAGATTGATGAGCTTGAGGCTATATATATATATATATATATATATATATATATATATATATATATATATATATATATATATATATCCATGAGAGTTTAAGATTGATGATACATGAAATAGTATGCATTGATTCTTATTATCATACTTTGTGGGTGTTGGAATGAGTATATATATACATGATGAGGTCTTAATGATATGTTAATGGAAGGGAAATAAAATATAATATATTTATATATATATATATATATATATATCCTTGAGAGTCTAAGATTGATGATACATGAAATAGTATGCATTAATTCTTATTATCATACTTTGTGGGTGTTGGAATGAGTATATATATACATGATGAGGTCTTAATGATGTGTTAATGGAAGGAATAGAAATAAATAGAAGTTAGAATGATTTAGAACTAATTCTGGTATGAAATTGCACCAGATAATTGATTATCAGTATAAGATAATTGATTATTATATTTCAGAATGTCATGATCGTGAGTGATAATTGATTATCAACTTCCAGAATGCTATGTTCGTGGGTGATAAATGATTATCCAGGGGTAATAATCAATTATGAACTTACAGAATGTCACTACTAAATAGTGGTAATTGATTATCAGAGTGTGATAATCAATTATCAAGTTATGAAATAAGAACATATGTGGGTGATATTCGATTACCAAATCATGATAATCGATCACTAGTCCCCTATTTTGAGTAAATAGAGTTTTATATTGTATATAATCTAAAGATATTTGATTGAGTTCACTAAATGAAGTGACTTATATTATGACTGTGTACTTGGTAAACTAGTGAAATGATGATTTTGTGCACTACATATATCTATGTGATGTGATAAATTGAGATTGTACACTTGTTATGCTTATGAGGTGTACTAGAAAATGATTTGCTTCTTTAAATAGTTAAAGTTGAACTAGTATTGAATTGATAAATAAAGTGCTCAAAGCTAAAAGATATTGGACATGATCCTCAAATATGGGTGACTCTTAGTTGCTATTCCCTTAGTATGAGTAGCACATTGATTGAGGTGGCCAATATTGAATTTTGGAAATGATCCTCATAAGGGGAGTGATCTTAAATTCTTAGTATGTGAATTTTTGGAAATAATCCTCGATGAGGAAGGTGATCCTAAATTCTTAGATGTAATTCCTCAATAGTTTCTTCATTAAATATGGCTAGGGTTACTAGTGTAACATCTTTTTTTTTGCATGTTAGATTTGTATATGATCATAAAGGTATCATAATACTTTCTTGACATATATGTTTAATTTTGTGACAAACTGAGTTAGTTTAGGCACTTTGCTGTAACATAGAAAGTGAAAAGTAGCTGAAAATGACTCAGTTAATAGCATAAATTACTTAGATGAGGGAAATAAATATGGATAATTTATTTCTAGGTCATAAATGTGTAAAATGAGATATAGTTAAAGTTTCAAGATAAATTGAATCAATTTGGTATTTTTAAGTACACTGGTTGAGTGTTTTAATATCATATTGACTTTGATGCAGATATGACAAATTATGGAAATGATGAGAATAGGATTAAGATGAATCCTAAGATTTTCCATATTACCTATGAAAGTTAGGAAACTGGATTATGTGAGATTAAGGTATTCATAAGAGATATAAAGGATGGTATACCAAGTCGTTGTTTGTACTATTTTTGGGCTTCTTTCTGGTCTTCAGGAAATAAGTCATTGCGAAGGTAGCAAAAAATAGGCATTATCCATGTTTCGTCATCTTCTAGTAGAAGGACTTCATTGTCCGTAATACTGGCAGTGAGTAAGGTATCCTAGATTACGGACTTGTTGTTACCAGGACTCTTAGTGTTGGCAAGGTTTGACAGGATATCGGTTCTAGAATTTTGTTCTCTTCGAATAAGTTCTATCCTAACACTAACAAAACTTTTCATTAACTTCTTTACTTTGGCTAAGTGTTTCTTGTAACACCCATTTTTCTAGGAGAAAAAGGAACATCACACCATAATAAAATGAAATACGAAAAAATAAATAAGTCGTAAATTAAGACCCGGTTCATTTTTATTATATGAATAAACATCTTCAATCGTAATTGTATAGTAATCGGGTTTTGAAATATATGTATTTTTTTTTGTAGTGAGAGAATAATAAAATGTAGTTACAGTAAAAATCAGCATGAAAGGAAATCATACATCCACATAATATATATATATATATATATATATATATATATATATATATATATTTACATCAAACCTATTTAATTACATCATCAAATATACAAAAAATAAAAGGCTTTACCCACCCCAAGATATTTACAAATGTACAACCCATCAAAATAGCAAAACATCAGGCTTCCCAAAAAGATATACGGATAGCCATCAGTAGCCACCGACATTTGACGAGAAGGAACCGTAGCAGGATCCTCCTCTGGGTCTTCCTCGTCAGATGAAATCATCATCGAAGTGACCGAATTTCGAGCAGAGGCTCGAGCAGTGGATATGAATGAATCCTACTGTGCGATGTAATAGAGATCATCCCACAAATCTCGAACAGGTAGGTAAAACTCCAAATGAACAAAAACAATAAAATCACAAACAGGCGGGTCATAGCGACCCCAAGCTAACGACACCGTAAAGTCCCCATGATAAAGGCAATGGTCTATTTGCAGGTTTATATTGCAATAGTTAGGACCTCCGTGAAAGGTCATCCTCGCATAACCCATAAATCTACGTGGACGAGACGACATCTACAAGCAAGCACTAATCGTAGTCAGGCCAGAAACCAGGGAACTCGGGCGCTTCCCCCTCTTCGTGAACGTCTTCTCAAAAGTATATAAATAAAACATAATACATGGATATAGGAAAGAGGTGAGACACCCAGCATTTAATACCAATATAGCAATAAGAAAACAAAACGGCACATGACGCCCACATAACATCACAACATATATATATATATATATATCAGCTTAATAGAAAAAAGTAATAAAAGGGAAACAACAATAATATCTCAAGCAATAAGCAGTTCATAAACCAGATAATTATTTTAACAATTAAAAGGAGACAATTTAATAGTTATGGACACTCATGCCAGAAGAATTATGAGACAAACAATGCATAATGCTTGAGGTACCAAAAATTCTACTCCATGGAGCTAGACATAAACATTCGAAGAGAATGATCAGGGAGTCTTGCCAGTATCTCGTTAGCCTATAAATAAAGTGCTTAGCAGAAAAATAATATTTTGCGTAACATGGCTTATACATGGCACTCTCAACAAGATCGCGATATAGGACAGTGTCTCAGTCTGGATCATCGGTGTGTTTGCAATGGTCTATCCCACGGCTCTAGTGGAGCTAACATTGTCTATTGTGAGACACCCGCACCCCAACGCCCCCAAGGCCAACAATATGACCTACACTTAGTCTACTCGCACTCGCACTAAGGTGTAATTCAATCTCCTAGGCATGCACCGCCTTGACAACAGAGTCCAACGGACTTTCACATATGCATGATGACTTAATGCATATCATGTATATTCATCAATAATATACTTCTCATGAAACACACCACAATTTGGTCAAATTATATATATCAATAAGTCTTTGGTCCCACACATGGACTCACAATAGCATATAATCAATTCTCAATAACAACATACATATATATGGTTTCAACACAAACCACAAATTCCATTTTATGAATCCAAAATTCCTAATTACCTAAGTCTTGATCAATCATATAAGTCTAGGTCAAATAGACCCTTGAGGCCATGGCCTCTCAAAAACAAAATCCAACCATTTTTCTTCCATCACATTATTGATTTCATAATTCTAAATTGCTTAAATCACAAGGATGCACAATAGCACCACTTGAATCCCAAAAATCCTTTAGAGGCCGTGAGCCTCCCAAGAACATAAAAACCCAATTTTTCAATTACATACATCAAATCTTTAACACCTAATTACCTAAGTTCCAATTCATACAAGAATCAAATTCAAACCCCCAAATTATAGTCCAAAACTGTGACCTCCCCAAAGGATACAAAACCCTACTTTTTTCCATTCATCCAATCCAAGCAATCCAACATCATCAAGGCATTCAAAACAATTAACAATTTAATATAAACTAAGTATACACAAAACATTAAAAGCAAGCACACAAAGTGAGCAATCCATTATGGATTCCTCCATTAACAACCACTCAAAAGTTCCCTCACTACCAATAAAGGTTGAAGTGAGTAAATCTCCCTCTTACCTAAAGGAAGAATATGAAAATCACCCCTTTTAATGCTTGTGAGATTTTCGTCCAAAGCTCCACCAAACCCTAAGAATCATGACTCAAAGAATCAACACCAATGGCTTGAAAAAAGAAAGGATCCATGCCCATGAAAATGACCATAGAAATGAAAAAAAAAAAGAAGAGAAAGTAAGGAATCAAATGTTTACCTCAAAAGCTTCAAGCTTTGTTCTTGAAGAAAAGTGAAGAAGATGATGGATTTGGAAAAAAATCTCTAAAGAGAAAAGGTTTAGAATAAGAAGAGAGGTGAAGAAATGGTGGTAGTGAAGCAAACAAATGAAGATGGCCACAAGAATAGGCTGCTGCCATGGAGAAGAGAAAAGGAATAAGAAGAAGAGAGAAAAATGTGAGAAGAGAAAATGAAGAGAAAAGGTTGATAACTTTTTTTTGTGACTTGAATTTTGGAGTAAAATGATAAGGTAAAAAATTAAATTTTTGGCTCCCCCCTAAAGCCCTAAGCCATGCACACAAGAGAGAAGGAGAGGGAGAGATTGACTTCTCTTGCAAGTTTTGGGCATTTTGGTCATTTTTGATCAAAGCTTCCTTGAGAAGCTTTGATTAAAATATATTATTTTTGAATTATAGGTGATTTGATTTGATATAAAGTGAATTTCTTTTGGATAAGATAAAATTTTTACTATAAGCTATTATCCAATGGACAATTGCTACAGTTGATAGAAGTCAGTGTTAATTGTCCAACAGATAATAAAATACACAGCGATTTTTATTTATCAGATAAAAATCTCAAAAAACGAGAAACCTCGTAAACCGTATCTAGTCTCGGGTTTAGTAAGATCCTCTGTTGACGTTTCCACAGATCAAAGTCCTCGGGAAAAACATCTCATTTCTCTGGCTATGCTCAGTGTGCACGTAAAACGAAGAATAATATTAAAATATTTCACATTCTTAGAAAAATCCAGAAAAATTCACAAAAATCACAAATATTATAAAACGACTATTTATCATGAAATTATAAGTTTTCAGGGTGTCACAACTTTCTCCTTCAAATAGGAATTTTGTTCTCGAAATTTTCATACCTTAGAATAGTTGTGGGTATTGCTCCTTCATCTTGTCTTCCAACTCCTACGTTGCATCTCCAGTTATTTCATTCTAGATCACTTTTACCAATGGGATGTCTTTCCGCATGAGTTGCTTCACCTTCCTATCCTCAATCCTTACAGAAGTTGTCTCATAAGTTAAGTTTTCTTTCAATTGTAAGAACTTGTCAAATTTCTGCTTCTCCCGAATATCTTCCATTAAGTCATTTGAGATTGTGACCATGTTCATACAAATTTTTCCCAATGCCAATTCCACGAAAGATCATATATCTCTGAATTATTCTATCAAATCCTTTTCTTTGATCATCATAGCAGAAACAATGATCATTTTCCTACTTAAGGCATCTGCCACAATGTTTGCCTTTCTCGGGTGATATTGAAGTTGAAAATCATAATCTTTTAGAAATTCCAACCACCTTCGCTGTCTCATATTCAACTCTTTCTGATCATACAAATAATACTTCAAGCTCTTGTGGCCGCTATAGACTTTGAACGTCATTCCATAAAGAAAATGCCTCTATATCTTCAAAGCAAATACAACAGCTGCTAATTCCAAGTCATGTGTTAGGTAGTTCTTCTCATGCACTTACAACTGTCTTGAAGCATAAGCCACCATTTTTTCGCTTTGCATAAGGACACACCCTAATCCTTGGTATGAAGTATAGCAATACACTTCGAATGGTTCATTTGGGTCAAGTAAAACAAACACTGGTGAAGTAGTTAGTTGCCTGTTTAGTTCTTGAAAACTTTCTTGCAAGCGTTCGTCCTCTCAAAGGCTTGATTCTTCCTTGTGAGCTGAGTAAGAGGTCCAGCTATCTTAGAGAATCCTTCAATGAATCTCCGATAATATCCAGCTAATCCCACAAAGCTCCAAATTTCTATCACTATTTTTAGCCTTTCCTATTGCAGCACAACTTCCACTTTTGATGGGTCTACTGCAATTCCTTCCTTCGAGATCACATGGCCTAAAAACTTGACCTTGTTCAGCCAGAATTCACACTTTGGCAATTTGGCGTACAACCTCTTTTCCTTCAAAATCTGAAGAACTATGCTGAGGTTTTCAACATGATCCTCCTGATTTTAAGAGTAGATCAGGATATCGTCGATGAAGACAACAACCAATCGGTCCAAATAAGGACGAAAGATTCTATTCATGTAGCCCATGAATATAGCAAGTGCATTCGTCACTCCAAAAGGCATCACCAGGTACTCGTAGTGACCAAAATGAGTACGAAAGATGTTTTGGGAATATCCTCCACCTTTACTCTAATCTGATGATAGCCCGATCGCAGATCGATCTTAGGAAACACCGCTGCTCCCTTCAATTGATCCATCAAGTCATCTATTCTTGGAAGTGGATACTTATTCTTGCTCGTGACTTTATTCAACTAGCGATAGTCTACACACAATTGTGAAGTACCATCCTTCTTCTTGACTAGCAATACCGACGCTACCCATGGCGACACATTGGGTCTAACAAATCACTTCTCCAAGAGTTATTCCAATAGCTTCTTGAGTTCAACTAGCTCTGTTGGTGACATTCTATAGGTTGCTATAGAAACAGGACCAGATCTAGGTATAAGGTCAATGGTGAATTCGATCTCTTGTTCCAGCGGTAAACTAGGTACATCTTCAGGAAAAACTTCGGGAAACTCTCTAACCACTGGAATTGTGTTCACATCTGCCTCATTCTCGACTTTTAAAGAAGACAATAACATGTATCCTTGAGCTCCCTCTTTTAAGAAAGCTTGAACTTAGTTGGCCGTCAAAAATCTAGAATTCTCATCCATAGGAAAAATTATAGTTTTACTAGAACAATCTAACAGGACATAGTTAGAAGACAGCTAATCCATTCCTAAGATTATGTCTAATTGGGAAAGAGGTAAACAGATCAAATTAACAGAAAAGATTCGACCTTCAATAATCAAAGGACAATCTAAACAGACTTTGGTGGTAACAACAGGTTTAGCAGTAGAGGTTGAAGCAGTCAAGTCAAAAGGTAAAGAAGACACATGTAAACCAAGTCGTTTCACACAGTCATAGAAAATGAAAGAATGGGTTGCCCCAGAGTCATACAGTACAGTTAAAAAGATTACCCTCTATGATACCTTCTCCTTGTTTGAGATCTTTTGATTTAGTGGTCTCAGCTCCACTCTGGGTATAAACTCTACCTCCTGCCTATGGTTTCGCAGCTCTAGCAGCATTGACTAAAGGTTCTGCCTTGACTTGGTTGCAGTCATGGGAAACATGTCCAAGCTTCCCACACCTAAAGCAAATGACTCATTTAATTGTGCAATCCCTTATGAAGTGCTCATTCCCACACTTCAAACATCTTGGCTTAGACGTTGCAGTCTGACTAGTTCTACCGAGACTTCCACCTTATGAGTGTTGTTGCTAATTTCCAGGTGGTCTTGACTAAGGCTTTCTCTGATAGTGATTAGCACTGCTGCTGCCTCCCCTCTAGGACCAAAAAGGTCCAAAGTTGCAGTTCCTCGTGTCCCATGCTTAGTCTGGGTCTTCTACTCGGCGACACGTATCTAGCAGCTCCAAAAATTGGTTAATTCTCAAAGTTATAACTACCCTCTTCACATCATGCCTCAAACCTTCTTCGAACTTTTGATATTTCCATACCTCGTTCGATTGGTGTTGGAAATAAGTTGAGAATCTTGACAAGCTTTCAAACTTTGTAGCGTACTCACTGACCGTCATGTTCCCTTGTCTCAAACTAAGAAACTCCATTTCTTTAGCATGTCTGGCACTTGCAGGGAAATATTTCTCCAAGAATTTCTCCTTGAATACCTCCCAAGTAATTGCTCGACCTTCAGTTTCCAGCAATCTCTATTCTCCAGTCCACCACTCTTCTGCGTCTCTAACTAACATAAACGCAACATAGGTCACCTTTTTATCATTGGCACAATTCATGCCTCTGAAGACTTTCTCTAGCTTCTTGAACGAAAGAGTAGCCTTCTCCGGATCAAATTCTCCTTTGAATTGAGGAAGGTTGTTACGATGAAATTCAGCCAAGTTTTGAGTATCTGTAGTAGCTTCTAACTATTGTGCAACTCTCTCTTACTGTTGAGCAGTCTGCTGGTTCTGTTGCAGCATGGCCTCAGCCATCTTTTGAATTGCCTCGATTGTTACAATCATATCCCCTCTACGAGCCATATCTCTTTTCAAGTCAAACTATACCAAACATAAGGAAAAGTCATATTCATCCTTTCGGAATACCAAACACAGAGAATCACACAACACAAACAAGACAATCCAAACCACAAGACCCAAAAGAAAATTTAAATCGGGGCTCTGATACCAAACCAGTGTAACGCCGCTTTTTCTAGGAGAAGAAGGAATGTCACACCATAATAAAATGAAATACGAAAAAATAAATAAGTCGTAAATTATGACCTGGTTCATTTTTATTATATGAATAAACATCTTTATTCATAATTGTATAGTAATCAGGTATTGAAATATATGTATTATTTTTTTTGTAGTGAGAGAATAATAAAATGTAATTACAGTAAAAATCACACATGAAAGGAAATCATACATCCACATATATATATATATATATATATATATATATATATATATATATATATATATATATATATTTTTGCATCAAACCTGTTTAATTACATCATCAAATATACAAAAAATAAAAGGCTTTACCCATCCCAAGATGTTTACAAATGTACACCCCATCAAAATAGCAAAACATCAGGCTTCCCAAAAAGATATACCATCAGTAGCCACCGACAGTACCAGCCCCCTAAGTCTGACAAGAAGGAACCGTAGCCGGATCCTCCTCTGGGTTTTCCTCATCAAATGAAATCATCATCGGAGCGACCGAATTTCGAGCAGAGGCTCGAGCAGTGGATAGGAATGAATCCTCCTGTGGGGTGTAATAGAGATCATCCCGCAAATCTCGGATAGGTAGGTAAAACTCCAAATGAACAAAAACAATAAAATCAAAAACAGGCGGGTCATAGCGACCCCAAGCTAACGACAACGTCAAGTCCCCATGATAAATGCAACGGCCCATGCGCAGGTTTATATGCCAACAGTCAGGACCACCGTGAAAAGTCATCCTCGCATAACCCAGAAATCTACGTGGACAAGACGACATCTTCAAGCATGCACTAATCATAGTCAGGCCAGATGTAACACCCCTTTAGAGGATGTCACACATAAAAGAAAATAAAAGAAATAGAAATAAAATCTACCCAAGTTGTAAAACATTTGTCAAATAATAATATGGGTCGTAAAGTAATTCCTGATAGACAGTTTAATAAAATAAAATATTGCGGAAAACATAAATTAGACAGAACAACATTGCTCATAATCTACATATGTTTTAAGTTATAAGTTATACAAATAATTTACAACTATAATTACAAATATTTAAACAGAAATAGTAAATAAAAACCGTAAAAGAGTCAATATATACATCCATACGCAAACGCGCCCAAAAAAAAACATCAAACATATTCACTCCTCTGAAGGATCACTCTCATCATGAAAATGATCATCAGGGGACAAATATCATGGATGCCTCGACTCTCGGCGATAACGTGATCGCGTAGTCGATACGATACTTATCTCACTAGGCTCTGTGGTCATACCACCAAAATGACGCTTAATGGATAAGGGTAACTCTAAGTGTAGAAACACTGTCGTAGTCATGATCGGCTCTCCATCAAACCTATGACGTAAGGTCACAGTCATCCGTCCCGCATATGTCACCGAGTCTCTATCTCCTCTCATGTGCCACAATAGCGATCCACCATGGAACTCCAGAGTCACGAACCCCAAAAATTCGGGTACCACCATACCAAAACTAATCAATCCAATGGATATGGATGATCAGATGGTTCTTGATCGTAAAACTGGTCGTCGATTTGCTGATCTTCCTCCTCCTCGGGGTACAAGACCTCAAGAGGTTGTTCCTCTTCTTCTTCCTCAAACTCTTTATCGCATAAAGTAAATATACAGAAAACACATACAATAAAGAGGTAAGACAATCTAAAATCACCACAAACATGGCCAATAAGAAGACGACAAATAACAATTATACAGTTCATGCAATACGAAAAGCTATAACAGTAATAAAAATGAAATAGAGTAAAACTTAGATATCATAACGTTACATAACATTACAGATATAACACAGATAAAAACCCAGATAAAACAATCTCACAGATAGAATAAAATAAGAAATAGACCACCATCATAATAATTACCAGATAAAGATAAATAGAGAAAATGGAATAACATCCATAATTACCAGATAAAGATAAATAGAGAAAATGGAATAACATCCATAATTACCAGATAAAGATAAATAGAGAAAATGGAATAACATCCAAGATATAATCATATACACTAAGACACAATCCTACTCCATGGAGTTAAACACAAACAGATATCAGAGAGAATGACTTGCAAAATCTATTAGTACCACGGCTGCCCAACCAACTATTACGCTGCCACACGTTGCGTCAATAGCCTACGACACTGGGAATCCACCATCCAGGCGTAGTATAGTTCACGATCTTCCGTTGTGGCACTATAGGCAATGTACTACTAGACTTTACAAACCTCGATTAAATATAGTACGTGTCGAGTCCATTAGTGTGCTATCGGTTTACCACGGCCCAACGGAGCTACCAACTGTCCACATGTGGGATCCCGTACACTAAAGTCTCCAAGTTCATTAGAACAATGAACCACACTACTTTTATCGCATCGACAACACGATGTGATTCGTCTCGTCAACCAAAACACCAAAAATTGGCATAAAGACAATACATAATTCCAAATATATGAAATTACGAAAATACCCTCAAGATAATAATATGCCCTCAATGGCAGAAAAATAGAAAGCCTGTACGGGTTCTCATTTTTCCGACAGCGAAAGCTTGCCCTCATTGGCAACAAATATATATATAAAGAAAACCTGTACGGGTTCACATTTTCCCGACAGCGAAAAATACAGTAACGGTCAATCGCGTAGAAATTTTATCGCGTTTTCAAAATCTCGTCGTTTTTATAATCGTTTTGAAATCGCGTAAATATATTTTTCTGTTTTCAAAATCGCGTAGGATTTTTAATACGTTTTCTCAATCGCGTAAGATTTTTAAATCATTTTCTTGACCGAATTCCTTAAAAATCACTGTTTAAATAAACAGAAATACTAAATAATACTTTTAAACTACGTATAATATTTTCCATACCGTATACTGTCTTTTGGACATCTTTTCTATCTTATTTGTCCGTTTTTACTAAAAATTGACAGTATTTTGTTTAGAAAATTATATTAATGGTTTCCTAATTTTACCATAAAAATTTTGTTTATTAAATTTTTAAACCATATAATTAATCCTTTTGAAAACAACTAACATGCTTCAAAATACAGCATGAGCTATATGTTAGAAATTTTCAAAAGTTACTGTATTTCTCATTACAGTAAAAATCATTAGTATTAACCTCTTAAACTTAGTTCTAACCACTTTATTTCTTTAAAACTCATTGTAGAAAATTTACTTTAACTTGTATTGCTTCTTCTTGATTGAAAATAGTTTGGAATTAATTTTAGAAATCATGAATACCTAATTTGGCATGTTGGCCGAATTTGATAAAAACTTTGCATTTGATTTCTAAATTGTTTTTCATCTTCTAAAAACATGTTAAGTCTCTTGTATTGTCTACATTGATTAAATCATTACCTTAGAAAATAATTTTAGAAAATCAAAATGTTGAAGTTAGACTTGTTGGCCGAAAATATAAGGTTATGCCATTTGATTTCCAAATTCATTTTTTTTCTTGATCCAAACAACTTGAAACCTTCTTAATTCTCCTAGGTTAATTAAATCACCTTTTAAGAAAATTAAGAGAACATTTTGGTTCTCCATTTTTGTTAGTGGCCGTGAGCCATCATGGAGTGTTCTTTGGAACACACATGCATTTCCTTAACATGTTGTTCACATCCTATACATTATCATGCAATTCTATACTTTATCATACAATTCTAACAGATGCAATATTATCAAAGCTTGTAGACATGCAACTTAAAGCTTGTAGACATGCAACTTATTACAAATAACAAATAGGAAAGCTATTAACAAATACACAACCACATCAAATAAGCTACTAACAAGCACAAACATGAATCCTTATGGATTCTACAATCACAAAATCAAAACTCCATCTTCTTACCACCATCCATAGGTGATAAGATTTGTCTTCCTCTTACCTTAAATGAAGACAAATGGTTTTTCTTTCACTCCTCCTAGTATTCGGTTTCCTCCACCAAATTACCTAGCAACTCAAACGAAATTCTACAAGTTACTAACCATGAAAAAGAACCTAAACCATGGATAGATCATGGCTTAGAACTTTGAAAAAGAAGAGAGAAAAGAAAAGCATGAGATTTCACCTTCTAGGTAAAATTTTCAAGATTGGTTTCCAAGCTCCAAATGGAAGAATTTGCAAGAACTCTCAACTAGAGATGTTCTTAGGATGGTGTTTAGGTTTAGAAAAGTTGGCTTGATCGAATTTTGGGTGGTTGGATGATCAAGATACAAGCTTGGCCGAAAATGGTGAAGAAAAGAAACAAGAATGGTGGCTAGGGTTTTTGATGAGAGAGAAGAGAAATTTTGCATGCAAGCAAAGTGAAGAATGGTCTCCTAACTCCACATGGCCGTGGACTTCATGCTTGCAAGGTGGCCAAATGGTTGGCTTCATCCAAGCCATGGATTGCATCAAAGGTTAGGATTAAAACTTGCTTAACAAGCTTGTCTCCTATTGGTTGATTTTTGATGACTCACAAGCCTAATCACTGTGTTCATTTATTACCAAATTTTAGTCACTAGAAGTGAGTCACTTGTTCGGAAAGTTCTCTTTGCTAATGATGTTTAATTAAGCTACTAAGTTAATCAGTATTAGCTAAACGTGGGTCCCGCAAAACATTTTCGGGTCCACTGTCATTTTATTATACTGACTAATAAAATAATATTATAATATTATAAAATTATTTTATTTGACAGTAAAATCCTAAAAATTAAAAGATTATTTACTGTCTCATTTAGAATCGGGTTGAGTAAGATCCCCCAATTCTAAATAATAAAATAAGATTTTCCCCAGCCCGGAAAATATTATTTTCTTGCCTCGGAGCAAATCACACAAAAAGTCCATATAAAATCACAGACAGTAATATCGGACATTAAATCAAGTAGAAAACAATTAAAAACAGCAAAAACAGCACGTTCGGGACGAAATGGTCATTTTCCCATTTTTTCCCACAACGTAGCTAACTGTTCAAAAAGTTCAAATAAAGTTACAGACAGTATTAATTGTCTGTATATCTTCCAGAAAAATTAAAACAGTAGCTTGGAAAAACTTTTATTTTACCGTCTCGGAACAAATTACGTAAAAAGACCAAATAAAATTTGAGCCTGTATAAACATATTTGTATTTCACACAGAAATCGAGAAACAGTAAAATAAGGACACAACGGTCATTTACACAATAACTTGAAAAACAGAAACAGTACATTCGAAATATTTTCTAAAAATTGGGGTGTTACACCAGAAACTAGGGAACTCGGGCACTTCTCCCTCTTCGCGAACGTCTCCTCAAAAGCATATAAATAAAACAGAATACAGGGATATAGGAAAGAGGTGAGACACCCAGCATTCAATACTAATATGGCAGTAAGAAAACAAAACGGCACATGACGCCTACAGAACATCACAACACATATATATATATCAGCTTAATAAAAAAATAACTAATAAAAGGGAAACAACAATAATATCTCAAGCAATAAGTAGTTCATAAACCAGATAATTATTTCGACAATTAAAAGGAGACAATTTAATAGTTATGGACACTCATGCCAGAAGAATTATGAGACAGACAATGCATAATGCTTGAGGTACCAAAAATCCTACTCCATGGAGCTAGACATAAACATTCGAAGAGAATGATCAGGGAGTCTTGTCAGTATCTCGTTAGCCTATAAATAAAGTGCTTAGGAGAAAAATAATATTTTGTGCAACATGGCTTATACACGGTACTCTTAATAAGATCGCGATATAGGACAGTGTCTCGGTCCGAATTGTCGGTGTATTTGCATCGTTCTATCCCACGGCCTCAGTGGAGCTACCACTGTCGATTGTGAGACACCCGCACCTCGACACCCCCAAGTCCAACAATATGACCTACATTTAGTCTACTCGCACCCACACTAAGGTATAATTCAATCTCCTAGGCATGCATCGCCTTGACAACAGAGGCCAATGGACTTTCACAAATGCATGATGACTCAATGCATATCATGTATATTCATCAATAATATACTTCTCATGAAACATACTACAATTTGGTCAAATTATATATATCAACAAGTCTTTGGTCCCACACATGGACTTACAATAGCATATAATTAATTCTCAATAACAACATACATATATATGGTGTCAACACAAACCACAATTCCATTTTATGAATCCAAAATTCCTAATTACCTAAGCCTTGATCAATCACATAAGTCTAGGTCAAATAAACCCTTGAGGTCATGGCCTCTCAAAAACAAAATCCAACCATTTTTCTTCTATCACATTATTGATTTCATAATTCTAAATTGCTTAAATCACAAGGATGCACAAAAGCACCACTTGAATCCCAAAAACCCCTTAGAGGCTGTGAGCCTCCCAAGAACATAAAAACCCAATTTTTCCATTACATGTATCAAATCTTTAACACCTAATTACCTAAGTTCCAATTCATACAAGAATCAAATTCAAACCCTCAAATTATAGTCCCAAATCGTGACCTTCCTAACGGATATGAAACCCTACATTTTTCCATTCATCCAACCCAAGCAATCCAACATCATCAAGGCATTCAAAACAACTAACATTTTAATATAAACCAAGTATACACAAAACATTAAAAGCAAGCATACAAAGTGAGCAATCCATTATGGATTCCTCCATCAACAACCACTCAAAAGTTCCCTTACCACCAATAAAGGTTGAAGTGAGTAAATCTCTCTCTTACCTAAAGGAAGAACACGAAAATCACCCCTTGAAATGCTTGTGAGATTTTCGTCCAAAGCTCCACCAAACCCTAAGAATCAACACCAATGGCTTGAAAAAGAAAGGATCCATGCCCATGAAAATGACCATAGAAATGAAAAAGAACAAGAGAAAGTAAGGAATCAAAGGTTTACCTCAAAAGTTTCAAGCTTTGTTCTTGAAGAAAAGTGAAGAAGATAATGGATTTGGAAGATAATCTCTAAAGAGAAAAAAAGGTTTAGAATGAGAAGAAAAGTGTAGAAATGGTGGTAGTGAACCAAACAAATGAAGATGGCCACAAGAATGGGCTGCTGGCATGGAGAAGAAAAAACGAAGAAAAAGAAGAGAGAAAAATGTGAGAAGAGGAAATGAAGAGAAAGGGTTGATTGCTTTTTTTTTTGTGATTTGAATTTTGTTGTAAAATGATAAGATAAAAAGTTAAATTTTTGGCTCCCCCCTAAAGCCCTAAGTCGCGGCACACAAGAGAGAAGGAGAAGGAGAGATTGGCTTCTCTTGCAAGTTTTGGGCATTTTGGTCATTTTTGGTCAAAGCTTCCTTGAGAAGCTTTGATTAAAATACATTATTTTTGAATTAAAGGTGATTTGATTTGACATAAAATAGATTTCTTTTGGATAAGATAAAATTTCTACTACAAGCTATTATCCAATGAACAATTTTATAGTTGACAAAAGTCAATGTTAATTGTCCAACAGATAATAAAATACATAGCAATTTTTTTTATCAGATAAGATCTCGAAAAACGAGAAACCTCGTAAATTGTGTTCAATCTCGGGTTTAGTAAGATCCCTCGTCGATGTTTCCATAAATCAAGGTCCTCGAAAAAAATATCTCATTTTTCTGGCTCTGCTTAGTGTGCACGTAAAATGAGAAATAATATTAAAATATTTCACATTCTCAGAAAAATTCATAAAAATCACAAATATTATAAAACGACTATTTATCATGAAATTAAAAATTTTCGGGGTGTTACATTTCTACAACAAGGGCTCCTTAACCAGTATTCACCTCGAATTTGGGACTTCGCTAGCTACGAATCACTGCATAGAATTATATCTAAAGTCCTTATTTCTTTTGTCATGTTGATGCCCACAATGCATACTTCATATTCAACTTGGTTATTTGAAGTCGAAAACTCAAACTTCAGAGAATGTTCTAATACAAGTCTGACTTCATTTTCTAACATTACTCTAGCACTGTAACATCCTGGAAAAACATATTAGACTTTTATATGTGTACAAAGGTAGCATATGACTTGTTTGATATGTCAGTGATGATTTGTGACAAACTGAGTTAGTTTAGGCACTTTATTGCAACTTCGAGTGTGAAAAGTAGCCTAAAATGATTCAGAAAATAGCATAAACTACTATTTGAAGGGAAACAGATATGGATAATTTGTTTCTAGGTTACACATGAGCTAAGTAAGGTGTCATAAACATTTGAGAATTTTCAGAGTTAATTTGGTATTTTTAGGCATACTAGTTATGCATTTTAATGTCATATTGACCCCTAGTAGATATGGAAAAATAAGATATAGGTGAAACAAGATTTTTAATGAATCTTAAGATTTATTTTAAGTCTGTTGGAAGTTGAAAATTTGGATTAAGATGAATCTATGTGTTTTTAGCAGATATAGTCGGTACAACAAAATATCCTAAGATATTTTGTTACCTTTGTTTTCTCTCTCTCCCTCCCTCACGTGAAAGCAGCAAAAGCAGCAAAGAAAAGAAAAACAAAAGAAAGAAAAAGAAGGAAAGGGCAACATCCGTGGGGGAGAAAGAGGAGAACAGAAAGAGGAAGATCCAAAAACAAGGGCAAGGCTTTAAGATCTTCATCCAAGCAAGAGGTAGGGGTGATTTCTATCTTTGTCTCATTCATCTTTTCTATACTAGGACTTAGATCTTAGATGGAGAAGATAGGTTTTCAAAGGAGGAAAACTAGTTTCTTTAGTTGAGTCTTGCTTTCATTGATTGGAATTGGTTATTTCAATTTAATGGAAACAAGATAGATGGATCTATCCATAGTTTGAGCTAGTTGGTTCTTGAGTTGGAACCTAGGGTTTTAAGGAACAAAGTGGGTGATTTTTGGTGTTTAATCCAAGTTTAGTGAATCTATAAGTTGTATAAGTGCTACAATATGTTTAGAGAATGTAATTGAGGCTAGAAATCACCTAGAAACTAATCTTGAATGGTTAGAAATTGGTTTGGAACCAAAGGAACAGTATCTCAGACCTGTAGAAATGTGCAAAATGCTATTCTGGGTTGATGACATGGCCCATGTTGTTTGACATGGCCCAACCCGTGTCTGGCTCTGTCAGCAGGATATCAAGTAAAAATCCAGTTCTGGGCTGACAACACGACCCATGTCATTTGACATGGCCCGTGTCCCTAGATAAAGTGAGAACTAGCTTTTGTGGTCTTCATGAAAATTTTAGCTCTTTCTCTTATCTTTCCAACGACATTAAATTCGTCCATTTTTTGCTTTCATAGCTCAAGTTATGCTCATTTTACTTAACAAAGGTTAAAGGTTGAGATTGAGTAAAAAAGGCAAAGATGTTGTTTTTGGATGGTTTGAGTTCCCTAGTTGTTAGAATCCTTTGTTTATGCTTGGTAAAGGGTGTTAAGGCACTAAAAGGGCTATTTCTTAGATAGAAAGACCGAGTGGCATACAAGGGAAAATAAAGAAAAGTGTGTGTATCCATTGGACATAGATTGCCATAGACCAAGAGTTTAGTTTCTTAAGCAACCTAGTGTTGCATAGATATCATAAGAGGGGTGATAAGAGAATTAAGAAGCTAGATGGCAAAAGTTGAGTGCCATAGACCCTAGTTGGCAAGGGTGAATGCCACAGACCCTAGTTGGCAAGAGTGAATGTCACAGTGTGTGAAAGCTCTTCAAGAGTGAAGTAGAGTTAGTAATGCAACGATAGTAGTGTATTAAGTCTAGTTCGCATTTATTATATGCGTTAGTGCATAAATTATTCTCACAGAGAAGAGATAGAGTTATGAATGCAAAGATTGGCTTAGTATAGAGTTATATGGTGATTATGTTAGAGTTAGGACATAACTTCACATTTTCACACACTTCACTTCATATATACTTGCAATCCCCAGAGAAGAGCTAGTGGAGGCATCCACTCAATTTTGGTGGCGATATCCACCCAGTTAATGTAGACTACTTGGTAGGCTACGGAGTAGGAGGTCATGCATTGTGGTAACAGACTTCGTTCCTACTGGATAGGTTATAAGAGGTCATGCGTTATGTTTGTCCGCTAAGTTCTATGCATTTCTTGTCTCATATGTTAAATGTGATGCTAGAATTGCATGTTTTGCTTTAAGTTGGTTGTTATTAGCTACTGTTGCATGGTTACATGATATTGAGACTGCAGCTCAATATGTATTATTTCTCTGTGCACAGTAAACTATAGCACCAAAGAAGCAAACCAGAGAAATAAGGAACTCAGCTCCAGAGAATCCTAATATGGCCGAAGCAGTGATGGCTATGGCCAATGTTATGACAAGGATGCTTGAGAGGATGGAAGCCAATCCACCTCACCAACCTCAGCCAGTACAAGAGAAACAAGTCGGGAGGAATTAAAACTTCCAGGACTTAGTAGCATTTAGACAGATGAACCCTCCGGATAGGTTTCGATGGTGAGTATGACACAATAAAAGCTGAAGGATGGTTGAATGAGATAAAAAATATTTTTTAGGTTATGGTCTGCGCAGATGAGCAAAAAGTCTTTTTTGCCTTTTTAATGTTAAAGGGAAAAGCAGAGAATTGGTGGAAAAGTACCACAAGATTATTGGCAGTGGCTGAAGGTCAGTTGACCTGGGAAATGTTTAGGACGACTTTCTTAGAAAAATATTTTCCATAAACGTTGCGAGATGTGAAGGAGGTGGAATTTATGAGATTAGAACAGAGAGGCTTGTCAGTGGGCCATTATGAGGCTAAGTTTGAACAGTTGTCAAAGTTTTCATATCATTTCAGACATGACCTGAATGAGAACTGGTGATGTGTGAAATTCAAGTTCGGTCCGAGAGCTGATATCAAGGATGCTGTAGAGCCTTTAGAGATCAGAGATTTTTCTTCTTTTGTCAACAAGTGTCGGATCATAGAGAAATGTGTTAGGAGACCTACAGTGGACCAAGAATCCCAAGGTTCCCAGAAAAGGATGAACATTGATTAGAAATTCACAAAGGGTGATAAAGGTAAAATAGATCAAGTGGAGTCAAAAAGGGCCCAGTGCCCTAAATATGGAAGGCAGCATAGAGATAAACCTTGTTTGGCAGTGCAATCGGTATGCTACAAGTGTGGGCAGTCAGGGCATTTTGCCAAAGAATGTTCGAAAAGGGAGGAAGTGCAGTCAGATAGTAGACCCTTAACTCAAGGAAGGGTTTACATCGGGCAAGGCAAGGAGAAGACGCAACCTACGGGTTCAGAGAAAGGTAACTGTATGGTTTTGTTTCTTTAAGGTTTGGTTTTACTTGTTTTGAAATGTGAGTTGCATGTGACTTCTTGCATGAGGTAAATCAAATTTTGGGGACAAAATTTCAAAAAGGATGGGAGAAATGTAACATCCCGGAAAAACATATTAGACTTTTATATGTGTACAAAGGTAGCATATGACTTGTTTGATATATCAGTGAAGATTTGTGACAAATTAAGTTAGTTTAGGCACTTTGATACAACTTTGAGTGTGAAAAGTAGCCTAAAAATTCAAAAAATAGCATAAACTGCTATTTGAAGGGAAATAGATATGGATAATTTGTTTCTAGCTTACACATGAGCTAAGTAAGGTGTGGTAAGCATTTGAGAATTTTCAGAGTTAATTTGGTATTTTTAGGCATACTGGTTATGCATTTTAATGTCGGATTATTCCCTAACAGATATGGAAAAATAAGATAAAGGTCAAATAAGATTTTTAATGAATCTTAGGATTTGTTTTAAGTCTGTTGGAAGTTGGAAATTTGGATTTGGATGAATCTATGTGATTTTAGCAGATATAGTCGGTACAATTATTACCTTTGTTTTCTGTAACACCTTAACTTTTGGATAAATGACAGTATTGTCCTAAATGTACTATTTTGTGTTTTCTGTAAGTTATAAAATTTATTTGACTATTTCGTGATTTTATTTGAGTGTTTTGTGTGATTTGGTCCGAGTCAAAAAAATAATAAATTTTGAGCCGAAAAAATCTTATTTTAATTATTCGGAGCTGTGGGATCTTACTAAACCTAATTCTGAATGATACGTGTATTAATCTTTTAATTTTTAGGATTTAACTGTGCAATAAAATAATTTTATATTATTATAATATTATTTTATTTGACAGTACCTACTGTCTCAAAAATAATAAAAATATGCTCTAAAATGACCATGGACCCGGAAAAGTTTATGGGACCCGCATTTAGTGAGCCAGTCAACATTTCTAGCTAGATTAAATCCTAAACCAATGAAATATAGTCAACATTAGTGGCTTGATAATTCTAGATCAATGAGAATCAAGTCCACAAAAGTGGTTGGACTTGTTAAGATTAAACTAGAAAGCTTAACCAAGTTAGTTTAAACCTAACTAAGTTAACATAGAAAGCTTGTTTAGTAGCTAAATGAAGGAAACCTATTTAGCTATCTAGTTAAGTCCTTGTTAGAGAAGGTTCTAAAAATATCAAGACAAAACCTAGTTAACCTAAGTAACTATATAGTTAGACAAGTAACTAAGCAAACTAATCAAATGCACTTAAGTGTAACTAGATTTCATAAATGAAAACAAACCTAGTTTGCTTCTCTTTAGGCCATTCGGTTATGGCATGTCCTAGAAGGTTCAAGAGTGGTGACCAAGCTTGGATATCATCCATTGATTACAACTAGGGCTATTAAGTGTTAGGAGAAGTCAACAAAGGAGGCCACCTCCCTTGATGAAGTTCACGGCCAAGTAAAGCTAGGAGAGCTCTTCACTTCATTATTCATCTTTGCTATCACTTAAACTAACACTTTTCTCTCTTCAAGAACACCAAGAACAAAAATCACCATTGTTGCTTCTTTGAGAGCCATTCAGTCAACACCAAGAAACTACACTTCCACCCTTCTAAATTTTCATCTAACCCAACTTCTCAAATCCAAACAACATTCTAAGAACATCTCTAGTTGAGAGTTCTTCCAAAAAAATTCATCTTGAGCTTGGAAAATCACTTTGGAGATTTTTCCTACAAGGTGAAACTTCTTGTTTCTTACTTCTAACATGATTTCTAAGGTTCTAAGCCATGATTGATCCATGATTTATGTTTTTCTCCTATAGTTATGACTCTTTAAATTTTTGGTTAAGATCTTTAGGTTTCTCTTGGAAGGTCACGAAAACCATAGGAGGAGAGTTAGAAGGAGTTGTCTTCCTTTAAGGGAAGAGGGAGATTTAATCTCATCAACCTTGTGTGGTGATGAGAAAATGGATTGTATATGTGTGAAGAATCCATAAGGATTCATTTGTTTGGTTGTTTAGATGCTTTCCTTATTTGTGATTGATTTTGCTTGCATGGATGTTTATAACTTTAAAATATATTGCATGTGTTTATAGATGTATGATTATCAACATAGGATGTGAATAACATGTAAGGTTTGCACGAGTGTTCCAAAGAACACAACATGGAGCTCATGGCTTCACCATGAAAAAGAGAACCAAAATGTTCTCAACCATTTTCTAAAATAATGAATCAATTGATTTAATAAGGTTAATGGATTTTACAATGATTTACAGGATAAAAAATAATTTAAACATGATTTATACAAGAAATGTTGAATTCGACCAACATGCCCTTTCAATGTGTAATTAATCCAAAACTTGTTTTCTAAATGTAGACTAGTTATTTAACCTAAAAAAAATTCATTTGCAATGGATTTTCAAGAACTAAATAAGTAAACGAATTTTATTAGAAATATAGTATGGAAGAGAAATAAACAAAACTCTTGAAAAATACTTACCTTTGAGTTTTAAAGTATGTTAGCAATTTTCAAAGGGTATTTTGTAGTTATAAACTAAACAAAGAAATTTTTAAAGAAAAATGTAGAACATACCTTTTTAATGAATTTTCTAGACAAAATGCTGTCAAAATTTATTAGAAATGGACAAATAAAAGAGAAAGTTTCACAATATATTTATAATGTAAGGAAAATATTCTACGTAATTTAAAAGTATTAGAAAGAGTTTACATTTATTTAAAATAATGATTTTTAAGCTTTAAGGTTAAGAAAACGATTTAAAAATCTTACGCGATTGAGAAAATAATTTAAAAACCCTACGCGATTTTAAAAATATCAAAAAATATTTACGCGATTTAAAAATGTTTGTAAAAGTGACGTGATTGTGAAAACGCGATAAAATTTCTACACGATTAAATGCAACTGTGAGTTTTACTGTCGGGCCAAAGTGGTGGATTCGGACATGTTGAGATATGGTATTGTCAAGTGGAGACGTACTATATTTGGAGATATTGAGACTGAGGGTATTTTGGTAAATATGGTAATATATTGAGACCAAGGGTATTTTTGTAATTATAGTTCTTATTCATGCATTGAGCGTCATGTCAATTGGTTGATATTGGCGATTGATTGACGAGATGAATTACACCGTGTTGTCGGTGTGATAAGCGTAGTGTGGTTCATTGAGTGGACTTAGAGGCATTAGTGTGCGGAGTATTCTACATGTGGACAGTTAGTCGCTCCTCTAGGCTGTGGTAACTGGCAACACACTAATGATCTCGACATGCACTATTCTTAATCGAGATCTTGTGGAGATTGTTTAGTACAATGCTTGTAGTGCACAACGTATTTGGACTGTGTACTACTACACGATGTTTTGGACTGTGGGCTATAGACACGACGTTGGACAGTGCAATAGTTTGGTTGGGCAGCCTGAGGTACTGATAGTTCTTTTTGGATCATTCCCTCTTATGTTTGTGTTTAGCTCCATGGAGTAGGAATGAGTCGTATGCATTTGCATTTGTGGCATGTATCATAATGTTATTATTTGTGATATTATGTATGATACTATGGTATGCATTATTGTGTTAAACTGTGATATCTGTGTATTGTCGTTTTCTTATTTGCCATATTGGTAATGATGTAGATTGTCTCACCTCTTTATTTGTATGTGTTTCTGTATTATTATTTATATTCTGTAAAGAGTTTGAGGAAGAGGAAGAGGAACAACCTCTAGAGATTCTGTATCCTGAGGAGGAGCAGCCGGGCGACCAGTTCAAGGAAGGCGAGTCGTTCGACTACCCATACCATTTGGATTGATTTTGTGGTTATGGTGTTGCCTGGATTCCTTGGTTTTGTGAGACTCGATTTTCATGGAGCCTCTGAAGCCAGGCGACTGCGGGAGGATAGAGGATCGGTAGTCTACATGGGGCGTCTGACTATGACCCTACGTGGAGAGTTTGACGGGGAGCCTATTTTTACTACTACCTTGTATTTACATCTTGAGTTGCTGCTGGCTCTTAGGCGTTATTGGGGAGGGCTTTTCCATGCACCTAGTGAGATCAGTAGTGTGTCGACAACACGAACTCCTATCCGTAGAGCTGCGAGACATCCTGGATTTCTATCATCTGATGATCCATCTGAGAGTGATCCATCAGAAGGTTAGGAATCTTTGATGTGCACTTGGGCACTTTATGTTTTAGTACTGTTATGCTAATCCTTTACTGCTTTATCTAAATATTTGTAGTTGTAAATTATTTGTATAACTTAAAACAAAAACATATGTATATTATGGAGTGTGATAATAGTTTGTTTTATGATTATGTTCTGTGTTACTTTATTTAACGTTATTATGTATAAAAGGAAAAATTTTACAACTCATATTAATTATGTATCAAATGTTTTATAACTTGGGTAAGGTTTTATTTTATTGTATCATAAATGTGACATCCCCACAAGGGTGTTACATTTTCTCTCTCTCCCTCCCTCATGTGAAAGCAGCAGAAGCTGCAAAGAAAGGAAAAACAAAAGAAAGAAAAGAACGAAAGGGCAACAGTCGTGGGAGAGAAAGAAGAGAAGAGAAAGAGGAGGATCCAAAAACAAGGGCAAGGCTTTAAGATCTTCATCCAAGCAAGAGGTAGGGGTGATTTCTATCTTTGTCTCCTGCATCTTTTCTATGCTAGGACTTAGATCTTAGATGGAGAAGATTGGTTTTCAAAGGAGGAAAACTAGTTTCTTTAGTTGATTCTTGCTTTCATTAATTGGAATTGGTTATTCAATTTAATGGAAACAAGATCGATAGATTTATCCATAGTTTGAGCTAGTTGGTTCTTGAGTTGGAACCTAGGTTTTTAAGGAACTAAGTGGGTGATTTTTGGTGTTTAATCCAAGTTTAGTGAATCTATAAGTTGTATAAGTGCTACAACATGTTTAGAGAATATAATTGAGGGTAGAAATCACCTAGAAACTGATCTTGAATGGTTAGAAATTTTTTTGGAACCAAAGGAACAGTATCTCGGACCTATAGTAATGTGCAGAATGTTGTTCTGGGTCGATGACATGGCCGGTGTCGTTTGACACATCCCAACCCGTGTCTGGCTCTGTCAGCAGGATATCAAGTTATACTAGTTGGTCATGTGTTATGGTAACAGACTTCGTTCCTACTGGATAGGTTATAAGAGGTCACACATTATCATGGCGAAATTCATTTGCTCCCAGGGGGAATAGTCAAGTATCACGACACTAAACTTACACTGCATACACTTTTTCTTTAAGCATGCATCATCTTATCATTACATTGTAAATTTTGCTTTGTTTGGATATTTTTATGTGATTGTTGTGCATGTGATACTTTGTGCCTTCGGTGACAACTGTATGGGTGGTTATCTGGTCGATGATTTCATATGATTGTATGGGCGGTTGTTTGAAATCATCGTGGTTTCGGTTATAAAAACAGAAGTGTAGTTTGCTTAGAAACGTTACATAGAGAGGAAGTTTGTAATTGTTTCTTATGCAAGAAGTATTAGTTTGTTTATTAGTTTCAGTGTGGTTTATTCTTTGTGAGAGTTTAAACTGCTGGTTTTGGTATACTTATACTGAGAAATGTGTTTTCTCACCCCATTTGTTGCCATGTAAATCTAGGTGGAAGTTCATCCAAAGGCAAGAAGAAAAAGTATGAAGACTAGTGTGGTTTATATGCTTTATGCAGGTAAAGTTTGTATTTTATATTAGATCTAGTTGTACAAAAAAGTTTATGTAAACTAAGTGCCTTTTTAAGCACAGTTGTTTGTTTAAATCATTTAGTTTTCTGCAAGGCTCTCCATTATTATTTGTTTAAATGATATAGAATAGTATGATGTTTAAGTTAGAAGTAGCATAACAAATATTGTATAATAAGGTATACGCACGGTATACTAGGTTATCGGTATTAAGGTGTTACATTATGGTATCAGAACAGTTCATCCTGTTGAGTTGGGGTATGGACTGACTAAGCTTAGACACGTTTAGTGTTTTTCCGCTAAATTCTATGCATTTCTTGTCTCATATGTTAAATGTGATGCTAGAATTGCATGTTTTGCTTTAAGTTGGTTGTTATTAGCTACTGTTGCACAGTTACATGATATTGAGACTGCAGCTCAATATGTATTGTTTCTGTGTGTACAGAAAACTATGGCACCAAAGAAGCGAACCAGAGAAACAGGGAACTCAGCTCCAGAGAATTCTAATATGGCCAAAGCAATGATGGCTATGGCCAATGTTATGACAAGGATACTTGAGAGGATGGAAGCCAATCCACCTCACCAACCTCAGCCAGTACAAGAGATACAAGTCGGGTGGAATCAAAACTTCCAGAACTTAGCATCATTTAGACTGATGAACCCTCCACCTTTCGATGGTGAGTATGACCCAGTAAAATTTGAAGGATGGTTGAATGAGATAGAAAATATTTTTTAGGTTATGGTCTACGCAGATGAGCAAAAAGTCTCTTTTGCCTCTTTTATGTTAAAGGGAGAAGTAGAGAATTAGTGAAAAAGTACCACAAGATTATTGGTAGTGGCTGGAGGTCAGTTGACCTGGGAAATGTTTAGGGATGGCTTTCTTAGAAAAGTATTTTCCACAAACCTTGCGAGATGCGAAGAAGGTGGAATTTATGAGATTAGAACAAGGAGGCTTGTTAGTGGGGCAATATGAGGCCAAGTTTGAACAGTTGTCAAAGTTTTCATTTCATTTTAAACATGAACCGAATGAGAACTAGAGATGTGTGAAATTCAAGTTCGGTCTGAGAGCTTATATCAGGGATGTTGTAGAACCCTTGGAGATCATAGATTTTTCTTCTTTGGTCAACAAGTGTCGGATCATAGAGAAACGTGTTAGGAGACCTACAGTGGACCAAGAATCCCAAGGTTCCCACAAAATGATGAACAGTGATCAGAAATTCATAAAAGGTGATAAAGGTAAAATAGATCAAGTGGAGTCAAAAAGGGCCCAGTGCCCTAAATGTAGAAGGCAACATAGAGATAAACCTTGTTTAGCAGGGCAATCTGTATGCTACAAGTGTGGGCAGCCAAGGCATTTTGCCAAAGAATGTCCGAAAAGGGAGGAAGTGTAGTCAGATAGTAGACCATTAACTCAAGGAAGGGTTTACATCGGGTAAGGCAAGGAGACGACGCAACCTACAGGTTCAGAGAAAGGTAAGTGTATGGTTTTGTTTCTTTAAGGTTTGGTTTTACTTGTTTTGAAATGTGAGTTGCATGTGACTTCTTGCATGAGGTAAATCAAATTTTGGGAACAAAATTTTAAAAAGGATAGGAGAAATGTAACATCCTAGAAAAACATATTAGACTTTTATATGTGTACAAATGTAGCATATGACTTGTTTGATATATCAGTGAAGATTTGTGATAAACTAAGTTAGTTTAGGCACTTTGATGCAACTTTGAGTGTGAAAAGTAGCCTAAAATGATTCAGAAAATAGCAAAAACTACTATTTGAAGGGAAATAGATATGAATAATTTGTTTCTAGGTTACACATGAGTTAAGTAAGGTGTGGTAAACATTTGAGAATTTTCGGAGTTAATTTGGTATTTTTGGGCATACTAGTTATGCATTTTAATGTCGGATTGACCCCTAGCAGATATGGAAAAATAAAATAAAGATGAAAGAAGATTTTTAATGAATCTTAGGATTTGTTTCAAGTCTATTGGAAGTTGGAAATTTGGATTCGGATGAATCTATGTATTTTTAGTAGATATAGTCGGTACAACAAAATATCTTAAGATATTTTGTTATCTTTGTTTTCTCTCTCTCCCTCCCTCACGTGAAAGCAGCTGAAGCTGCAAAGAAAGGAAAAACAAAAGAAAGAAAAGAAGGAAAGGGCAACAGCCATGGGAGAGAAAGAGGAGAAGAGAAAGAGGAGGATCCAAAAACAAGGGCAAGGCTTCAAGATCTTCATCCCAGAAAGAGGTAGGAGTGATTTCTATCTTTGTCTCCTTCATCTTTTCTATGCTAGGACTTAGATCTTAGATGGAGAAGATATGTTTTCAAAGGAGGAAAACTAGTTTCTTTAGTTGATTCTTGTTTTCATTGATTCGAATTGGTTATTTCAATTTAATGGAAATAAGATAGATGGATTTATCCATAGTTTGAGCTAGTTGGTTCTTGAGTTGGAACCTAGGTTTTTAAGGAACTAAGTGGGTGATTTTTGGTGTTTAATCCAAGTTTAGTGAATCTATAAGTTGTATAAGTGCTACAACATGTTTAGAGAATATAATTGAGGGTAGAAATCACCTAGAAACTGACCTTGAATGGTTAGAAATTGGTTTGGAACTAAAGGAACAGTATCTCGAACCTGTAGAAATATGCAGAATGTTGTTCTGGGTCGATGGCATGGCCTGTGTCATTTGACACGTCCCCACCCGTGTCTGGCTCTGTCAGCAGGATATCAAGTAAAAATCCAATTCTGGACTGGCAACACGGCCCGTGTCATTTGACATGACTTGTGTCCCTAGATAGAGTGAGAACTAGCTTTTGTGGTCTTCATGAAAGTTTTAGCTCTTTCTCTTAGCTTTCCAATGGCATAAAATTCATCTAGTTTTGACTTCCGTAGCTCAAGTTATGCTCATTTCACTGAGCAAAGGTCAAAGGTTGAGATTGAGCAAAAAGGGCAAAGATGTTGTTTTTGGATGTTTTGAGTTCCCTAATTGTTAGAATCCTTTGTTTATGCTTGGTAAAGGGTGTTAAGGCACTACAGGGGTATTTCTTAGATAGAAAGACCAAGTGGCATACAAGGGAGAATAAAAAAAAAGTGTGTGTATCCATTGGACATGGATTGCCATAGACCAAGAGATTAGTTTCTTAAGCAACCTAGTGTTGCACAGATGTCACAAGAGGGGTGATAAGAGAATTAAGAAACTAGATGGCAAAAGTTGAGTGTCATAGACCCTAGTTAGCAAGGGTGAATGCCACAGACCCTAGTTGGCAAGGGTGAATGCCATAGTGTGTAAAAGCTCTTCAAGAGTGAAGTAGAGTTAGTAATGCAAAGATAGCAGTGTACTAAATCTAGTTGACATTTATTATATGCGTTAGTGCATGAATTACTCTCACAGAGAAGAGGTTGAGTTAGGAATGCAAAGATTGGCTTAGTATAGAGTTATATGGTGATTATGTTAGAGTTGGGACATAACTTCACATTTTCACACACTTCACTTCACATATACTTGATATCCCTAGAGAAGAGCTAGTGGAGGCATCCACCTAGTTTTAGTGGCGATATCTACCCAGTGAATGTAGACTACTTGATAAGCTACAGAGTAGGAGGTCATGCGTTGTGGTAACAAACTTCGTTCATACTGGATAGGTTATAAGAGGTCACACTTTATCATGGCGGAATTCCTCTGCTCCTAGGGAGAATAGTTAAGAATCACGACACTGCACTTACACTGCATACACTTTTTCTTTAAGCATACATCATCTCATCATTACATTGTAAATTTTGCATTGTTTGGATAATTTTGTTTAATTGTTGTGTATGTGTTACTTTGTGCCTTCGATGATAGTTGTATAGGTGGCTGTCTGGTCGATGATTTCATATGATTGTATGGGTAGTTGTTTGATATCATCGTGGTTTCGGTTATGAAAATAGAAGTATAGTTTGCTTAGAAACGTTACATAGAGAGGAAGTTTGTAATTGTTTCTTATGCAGGAAGTATTTGTTTGTTTATTAGTTTCAGTGTGGTTTATTCTTTGCGAGAGTTTAAATTGCTGGTTTTGGTATACTTATACTAAGAAATGTGTTTTCTCACTAGTGTGGTTTATATGTTTTATGTAGATAAAGCTTGTATTTTATATTAGATCTATTTGTACAAAAAAGTTTATGTAAACTAAGTGTCGTTTTAGGCATAGTTGTTTGTATTATGAATGCTTATGTCTTGAAGCATATCAAATAAGTTTTTGATGATAACAAAGTCAAGATGAAGACCAAGATCTAAAGATGAAGACCAAGACCAAAAGAAGAAGACCAAGATCAAAGAGGTATATTAGATATAGGTCTTAGAACATCAATGTGAAATGCTCTCAAGTTATCTCAATTATATTCAAATGGTTTTTCAAAGATCTCATAAATCAACTTGTTTTTCAAAGTTCATATTTTAAAGAAACGTTGATTTCAATCTTGGATTATGTTAAACATTTGCAAATCTTGGTTAGTCCAAGTTCCCCAATGATAAAAATGGCCTGGTGACTTAATTGGGATTGAAAAATGAGTTTAAAGTATAGTGTAATCGATTACCAATGTTTAGTAATCGATTACAAGCTAAACAGAATCCGTGTAATCGATTACACCATCCATGTAATCGATTACCATGTTCCCAGAAATCCAAGAACACGTTCAAAGGGCCATGTAATCGATTACCATGAAGTCAGATGGCGTGTAATCGATTACACAAGTCTTGTAATCGATTACCACAAACCCAGAAAGCCAAGAACATGTTCTAACTATCATGTAATCGATTACCAGAATCCTGTAATTGATTACAAGCATTCTGACATGCCCAACGACTGTATTTTCTTGGCATTTAATGTTGGCACAAAAGCCCCTAACGGCTCTATTGATCTAAAAACTTATAAATACACTTCTTGGGGCATCATTTGTGGCTAACCAACAATTGAGAAACATCTTTCAATCACTCTAATCCGAGAATCATCATTAAATCTCTTTTGCTCTATTTTTGTATATATTTGAGATATTCTTGAAGAGTATCATAGGACTTCAATTTGTGTAATCTACTCTTGTGAGAGTTTCATCTTGTAAACACTTTGATTATTTGTAAAGGGGGTGAGGTATCCCTCTAGAGAAAAGAGAGTGAGGTATCTCTCAAAGTTTGTAAAGGGTAAGGTATCCCTTGTTGAAGGTGAGGTATCCTTCAAATGTTGTAAAGGGGGTGAGGTATCCCTCTAGTGAAAAGGGTAAGGTATCCCTGGTTTGAGGCTCAAGCTCAAGGGTGAGGCATCCCAAGGAGTTGAGTACTCTTTTGTGTAAAGGTTTTCAAGCACCCGTTCAATCTTGAAGTTTAGTGAAAAATCTCGAGTGGTTTGCTTAAGGACTGGACGTAGGTCACAAGGGGTGGCTGAACCAGGATAAATATTGTATTTTTTCTTCTCAACTCTATATCTTCTTTGTGCTTTAATTATATATGCTTGAGTTGAGTTTGATATCTTGCTTTGCTTGAATTCTTTCTATCTTGGGTTGTTTATTTATGAGTGAAGTATTCAATCTCATTTATCCATTCACCTCAATCATCCAATAGCTTCAACGAAAATTATCAATCAAACGTTTTGCGAAAGATTTACGAAAATATTTTATATACTCAATTCACCCCCCTCTTGAGATTGAGGCCACTTGGTAACAAGTGGTATCAGAGCTAGGCTCTTGTGTAAAGAGCTTAGCAGCTTCAAAAGAAACTGATGGCCTCTTCAAATGATTTTTATGAAAGTTCTTCTCTTTATAGACCTCCCTTTTTCAATGGGGATGGGTATGCTTATTGGAAAGAAAGAATGAAAATTGTTATTGAAGTTATTGACTTAGATGTGTAGGATGTTGTTGAAAATGGTCCTTTTGTACCCACACAAGTTGTAAATGGTGTAAGAATTAATACACCAAGAAGTGAATGGACGGATAATGATAAAAAGAATGTCCAATATAATTTGAGAGCCAAAAACATCATTACCACTGCTTTGGGGTATGATGAGTTCTTTAGAGTCTCAAATTGTAAATCTGCCCAAGAAATGTGGGACACCTTACAAGTAACTCATGAAGGTACTAGTGAAGTGAAAAGATTAAGGATAAATACTCTCACTCATGAGTATGAACTTTTTAGAATGAACCAAGGTGAAAGCATTCAAGAAATACAAAAGCGTTTCACACATATTACAAATCATCTTGCTTCATTGGGAAAGACTTTTCCTAATGAAGATCTTATTAACAAAGTGTTGAGATGTTTGAGCAGGGATTGGCAACCTAAAGTGACGGCTATTTCAGAATCAAGAAATCTAGCAACTATGACCTTAGCCACACTTTTTGGAAAGCTTCAAGAGCATGAGTTGGAGCTGAATAGACTCAATCAAAATGAGAAGCATGACAAGAAGGAAAAGAAGGGAATTGCTCTCAAGACCACCTCCTCCTTGATCAATGATGATGATGATGATGATGGAGATGGCTTGGAAATTAGTGAAGAGAATCTTGGCCTACTAGTAAAGAAATTCGGAAGATTCTTCAAGAAGAATGAAGATCAAAGAAGACCTCCTTTTCCCTCAAAGAATGCCTATCACAAAGGGGAAGGAACCTCAACCACTCCTAAATGCTATGAATGTGGAGAATTGGGACACATGAAGATGGAGTGCCCAATCTATCAAAGAAAAGTGGAGAAGTATGAGAAGAGGTACTCAAGGGAAAAGAAAGAAAGAAGAGCCTACATAGCTTGGGATGAAAATGACATGGATTCAACAGATAGTTTGGACAATGAGAAAGCCAATTTATGTTTCATGACTAGAGGAGAAGATGAAGATGAAGATGACATAGAAGTAACATCCTCAAATTTTGAATCAAATTCTTCTCTTTCCTATGATGAATTGTAAGATGCATTTGAAGAATTGTATAATGAATCTATGAGACTTGCAAAACTTGTTTTATCATCCAAGAAAACAATTTCCTCTTTTGAAAACAAAATCTCTATTTTAAACAAGGAAATTGAGGAACTTAAAATTGAAAATGAAACTCTTGGACTCATTGATGCTAATTCCTCATGCTTGACATGTTCTTTACTTGATAATGCATCTACATCTTTTTCTTGCTCATCATGTAAAACATTTGAAAAGGAAATTGAAGATTTGAAAAATACTCTTTCAAAATTTACCATTGGAAGAGATAATTTGAACATATTGCTTGGGAATAAAAAATGTGTGTTTCAAAAGGCTGGTTTAGGGTACAATCCCAAAAATCAACAAAAACTTTACAAGAATTTCTTTGTTCCCTCAAGTTCATCAACAAGTCCCTTTATAAAGTGTTTTCATTGTGGCAAGAAAGGACATAGTGCATCAACTTGTAATGTGAGGAAGAATATCAATAACAAGATTGGAACTAAAATGGTTTGGATCCCTAAGGGCACCTTGCCTAACACTAACACACAAGGACCCAAGAGAATTTGGGTACCAAAAGCAAAAAATTGAAGTGTATTCTAGGTGTGCTTGAAGGCCAAGAACGGACTTTGGAATATCAAAAGTGGCTGCTACAAGCACAAGATCAGAAATTACTTCAAGTTCTCTTCCTTGTCTCCAAGAAGCTTGGACTTGCAATCTTTTAATAAGCGGAGACTTGTTCTATACCTTAACTTGTTTTAAAATTATATTTTTTTCTAAGCTTTATATCTTGAAAATATCTTTATATGTAATAATATGCTGGATAAGTTCATTTCTTGTTTGAAATAGCATATTTGATATGAAACATCTTTGAACTTGGCATATTAGATCAATCATGCATCTAAACTCTTGCTGCACAATTTTGATGCATAATTTTCTGCATAATCTCATTTCTGCTGTATAATGAACTCATTTGCTGCATAAAATGCAATTTTTCTGCATAATGCATGATTCCTCTACATAATCTGTTTTCCTGCTGCATAATTTGAAATTTGCTGCTTAATATAGTGTTTTTACTGCACAACCACCTTGATTTAATCAATTGTGAATCGAATACTGACTTGAGCGTTAGAGGTTCCCCTTTAGCTATTTTGCAGGTACTACATCATGCCAAAGAGCCTCAAAAAGCTCAAAAACTTCACCAATCCATCAACATGATGTAATTCTTGGTAAAAGTAGCAAATTTGCATGATTATGTGTTTTGGATCACAATCTAGTTGAATTATATGCCTACATGATGTTTGAAATTGATTTGGAATGCTTTGGAACAAATTTGAAAGGTTTAAAATTGATCCTTCTCTGTTTGAAATGCAAAAACTGAGTTTTAGTAAACTGGTAATCGATTACAATACCTTTGTAATCGATTACAAAGGCTCTGCCAAGCGTTCCAAGCCAAGTCAGAAAGCAGGTAATCGATTACACCTCCAATGTAATCGATTACAACAATTCCAGAAGGCATGTAATCGATTACACCACATATGTAATCGATTACCGGGAATCCAGAACATGCGTAATCAATTACACAGACATTGTAATCGATTACACAGGGTTTTAAAAGGCAAAAATTCATGGGACATACATTTTATCTGCCATCAAACTTTGTCATGATGATTCCTTGCTTGTATACTATCTAACGCCATTTGCTCTTAAATATGACTCTGAATTCTATTGGCATAAATGATAAATACTACCCAAGATTTAATTTTCATATGCATTTGCCATTGGTATCACATATTGTTGTGCTAAACCGTTCATACTCTGATATTGATCATGTTGGGCTGAAATGATTATATAATATGAATGCTTATGTTGTTTTTGATAATGCCAACGGGGGAGAGATTAGTGAAATATGTTGCATATGTATAGGGGAGCTTTATGCCTTTACATGAAAATCATTTATCCTATCTCATGCATACATTACGGGGGAGAGTTGCGCTTAATCTCTGATAAATAAATAAATGCAAATATTTCTCTATTTTCAATGCTTATTTTGTCATCATCAAAAAGGGGGAGAATGTGAATGCTTATGTCTTAAAGCATATCAAATAAGTTTTTGATGATAACAAAGTCAAGATGAAGACCAAGATCTAAAGATGAAGACCAAGACCAAAAGAAGAAGACCAAGATCAAAGAGGTATATTAGATATAGGTCTTAGAACATCAATGTGAAATGCTATCAAGGTATCTCAATTATATTCAAATGATTTTTCAAAGATCTCATAAATCAACTTGTTTTTCAAAGTTCATATTTTAAAGAAATGTTGATTTCAATCTTGGATTATGTTAAACATTTGCAAATCTTGGTTAGTCCAAGTTCTCCAATGATAAAAATGGCCTGATGACTTAATTGGGATTGAAAAATGAGTTTAAAGTATAGTATAATCGATTACCAATGTTTAGTAATCGATTACAAGCTAAACAAAAGCCGTGTAATCGATTACACCATCCATGTAATCGATTACCATGTTTCCAGAAATCCAAGAACACGTTCAAAGGGCCATGTAATCGATTACATTAATATTGTAATCGATTACCATGAAGTCAAAGGGCGTGTAATCGATTACACAAGTCATGTAATCGATTACCACAAACCCAGAAAGCCAAGAACACGTTCTAATTGTCATGTAATCGATTACCAGAACCTTGTAATCGATTACCAACATTCTGACATGCCCAACGGCTATATTTTCTTAGCATTTAATGTTGCCACAAAAGCCCCTAACGGCTCTATTGATCTAAAAACTTATAAATACACTTCTTGGGGCATCATTTGTGGCTAACTAACAATTGAGAAACATCTTTTAATCACTCTAATCCGAAAATCATCATTAAATCTCTTTTGCTCTGTTTTTGTATATATTTGAGATATTCTTGAAGAGCATCATAGGATTTCAATTTGTGTAATCTACTCTTGTGAGAGTTTCATCTTGTAAACACTTTGATTATTTGTAGAGGGGGTGAGGTATCCCTCTAGAGAAAAGAGAGTGAGGTATCTCTCAAAGTTTGTAAAGGGTAAGGTATCCCTTGTTGAAGGTGAGGTATCCTTCAAAGGTTGTAAAGGGGGTGAGGTATCCCTCTAGTGAAAAGGGTGAGGTATCCCTGGTTTGAGGCTCAAGCTTAAGGGTGAGGCATCCCAAGGAGTTGAGTGCTCTTTTGTGTAAAGGTTTTCAAGCACCCGTTCAAGCTTGAAGTTTAGTGAAAAATCTCGAGTGGTTTGCTTAAGGACTGGACGTAGGTCACAAGGGGTGGCTGAACCAGGATAAATATTGTATTTGTTCTTCTCAACTCTATCTCTTCTTTGTGCTTTAATTATATATGCTTGAGTTGAGTTTGATATCTTGCTTTGCTTGAATTCTTTCTATCTTGGGTTGTTTATTTATGAGTGAAGTATTCAATCTCATTTATCCATTCACCTCAATCATCCAATAGCTTCAACAAAAATTGTCAATCAAACGTTTGCGAAAGATTTACGAAAATATTTTACATACTCAATTCACCCCCCCTCTTGAGTATTGAGGCCACTTGGTAACATGTATAAATCTTTTAGTTTTCCGCAAGGCTCTCCATTATTATTTGTTTAAATGATATGGAATAGTATGATGTTTAAGTTAGAAGTAACATAACTAATATTGTATAACCAGGTATACACACGGTATAGTAGGTTATCGGTATTAGGGTGTTACAGGCACCACTCCTTTTGGGATTTGAAGATCCACCAATATAAATGGTCCACGAATTCGCTCTCAGATGGCCAGAATCCGGTGTAAGCTCAACCAAAAAATTAGATAAGACTTGAGCTTTTATGGCTTGTCTTGGCTTATAAGTGATACCGAATTTGGAGAGCTCCGCTGACCAAGCAATCATTCTTCCAGCGAGATCTTGCTTATGCAGCACTTGTCGGATTAGTTGATTTGTCCTCACTATCACAAGGTGACACTGAAAGTATTGTCATAACCTTCTCGTCGTAATTAGCAATGCCAAAGCTAGCTTCTCAATGTTCTAATACCGGAGTTCGAGGCCTTGTAGGACCTTACTGACAAAATAAACTGGACTTTGTCCTTCCTTGATTTCTCGTATCAAGATTGAACTTATTAATTCATTACTGATTAAAAAGTAGGCATCAAGTACTTAACCAAAATTCGGTTTCGTTAGAATCAGAGGTGTGGATAACAACTTTTTTAATTCTTGAAAGGCAACCTCACACTTTGGTGTCTACTCAAAATTCCTTCCTTTTTTTATGGTTTTCAAGAATGGGAGATATTTTTGAGTTGCCTTAGCTAGAAAGTGAGTGAGGACCGCTATCTGTCCTGTTAATTGTTATACCTCTTTCACAAACTGCGGGTTACGCATGTTGTAACGTCTTATAAATTTAGATATTTATCATGGGATTTCATTATTAAATTTCAATATATTAGTTATTTTCTAACTTAGATTATGTGGTTCTATTTAAAAGATGTGCTAAATTTTTCTTTTTGAAATACTTTACTTTAGAAACCCTTCATTTGGTTATCTCTTTTTAATTTAACTTTACTTTACTTTAGAAACCCTTTAAATCTTTATATGTAAATACTAAGCAACAAACTATACTTTTATTTATTGACAGGTGTACCACTTATATTAATATACACTGCCTAGTTATAAGAAACTACCTAATTAGACAAAGAACTAGGCATCCAAAATTCAAAGGGATTATAACACTGCTATCATCTAGTGATACACACATGATCTCATCAACTTATATAACCATATAATACATGAGTAGAAAATGTTAACATTCTGGATCGCCATAACAAGACATCATTCCAATATTGATTAGCTAAGTGAATACGGTCTTTACTGCTTCTCTGGAAAACACCATACACATAATGAGAATTGTATAATTCTCAATAGAAAAACAAACTAACTAAATTACTACTATACAAACCATGGTGCTTCCACTTGCATCAATCACAAAGAACAATTTACAATGTAAGAGAGAATATAAACCACAATAATAATTACATCAATATATCAAATCACACAGTGATCATATTCACATTTCATTATATAAATCATAATAATAATTACATTCATATATCAAATCATATAATGATTACAACTATATACCAATTCACATTTCATTATACATTACTTTTCTCTTCTTGCTCACGTGGCCAATAACATAACATAACATAGTCGAGATCTCGAACTTTCTAAGGCGTCCCCTAGCATGGTGGTCATTCCAATCAAGGAACCCAATAAAGGTAGTCATTCCACATACCCTTGGAAGGGAGATATGGACCCCAATAAAGTGACCCATGGAAGACTTCCCATTAAATACCACTTAGCCCGAGGACAAATCTTAAAGATTCATCTTGGTCAATGGACCACCTTAATATGTTCTAGAAGACAAGACTTTCTATTAAGATTCTTCTTAACCTGAGAACACATCTCAAAGATTCCTTTTAACTTGAGGACACATCTTAATAGACTTCAGAATCATTACATTTTTTTCATCATAAAACATCATTTGATCATAAATCATAGATCCTTTCATCATAAGACATTTCATCATAAATCATTTCTTCATAAACCATGTCATCATAAATCATTCCTTCATAAATCATGTCATCATAAATCATTCCTTCATAAATTTTCTCATAATTAATAATTAAATCATTGTCATATGCCAAATTGAAACATCAATAAATACATACCATTAAACATAATTAATAGTACAAACTCAAATTTCTAAGCATTTAAATAAATATATACCTTAATCATGCCAAATCTAGCTCTTAGTCATCCCTAGCCATTTACTTTCCAATTATAGGATCTATACTAAAATTCATCAAGTCAAGACCATTTAATCATAATATTCATCAATCCATAAATTAGGGTTGTTGGACCTTAAAAACTCTAATCCTTGGGTTACTTGATTAATGATGAAAAATCCATCTAAGAAGTTAACTTCAAGCTTAATCTTACTCTTTACTAATCAATTTATGATTCTTAAATCCTTAAAATCCAAGCCCTAGTTTAGAACCCTAACCCTAGGTGATTTCTAATCCAAGATAAAAAGACTCATCAAATTAATTAATTCTAAACATAAATAAGATCAAGAACCAATTTAAAATCATAACCCCATTAAATTACTCAAGATCAACCATTCTTTTTAGGATTATTCCACCATAGTAGTGTTCTCTAAACTTAAGATATAAGAATGTGGAAGCCATAATAACATCAAGACTCTTATCTAAAAACTAGATTTAATAAAAAACCAAGAAAGATAGAAATTTGTATTCCTACCTCTTCTTCAAGCTACAAAAAGGCATGACTTATTAGAGACAAAGGAAGAAGATTTGAGCTCCATTCTTGGCTTTCTTGCTTGTTAGAAGCTTGGAAGGTTGCAAGGAGAAGATTTTCCAATTTTTGAGAATTTTTAGAGATTTTTCTTCCATTTCTTTCTCTTTCTTCTTCTTCTTCTTCTTCCTCTCTTTCTTTCTTTCATTCTTTCTTCTTCTTTCTCTTCTTTCTTGTCTTGGTCGAGCTCTCCTTCTCTCTCTCTTACTTCTTTTTCTTTCTTATCTTTTAATTTCATTATTTTATGATTGAACCAATTAGATCCTAACCAAGTGTCCAACTAGGTGGACACTCTCTCCCATTGGCTTTGGATTAATTTAATATTTATTTCTAATTATGTGATTATGATTTAGTTACACTAACCAAACTAATCAAACTTTTAGTTAAGACATCTAGTTAGGACTTTCTATGGTGGCCAACCTTCATTGGCCATTTCACCAACCAATTAGAATGAGTTTAGTGTCTGTAATCCACCAATAGGAAATAACCTAGTGTTTCTAAGAACCAATCATTTTTAAACTCATGTCTTGCATAATGTCGAATTCCTATTAGTTAATCATCAACTAATCAATTTAGTACTTATGTCTTGTATGCTGTCTAATTTCTATTGGTTGATCACACTAGGTTATCTAACTCCGATTGGCTACTCTGATTGATAAGTTGCTCCTATTTTTTTCAATCCAAACAACTTAACACAGTAACAATAACTTTCCATCTCGGTTATGAACGCAATCTTGTCTTTGTCTTTGTCTTCTGAGTTCATAGGAATCTAATTATATCTGGAATAGGCACTTATGAACGAGTGTAGCCAAAATCTGGATGAATATCTACCAATTTGTCTTTGTTGGGAAGTGAATAAGAGTCTTTTGGGCAAGCTTTATTTAAGTTTGTATAGTCGACGCACATATGTCACTTCCCGTTAGACTTTTTAACTAGGACCATGTTAGAGAGTCAGGTGGAAGAAACGTCTCTGATAAATCCAGCATCTAGGAGTTCTTTTCCCTGCTTCTAAATTACATCTTGTCTTTTAGGTTCAACTTTCCTCTTTCGTTGTACCACCGACTTCACATCCTTCATGATGGAAAGTCGGTGGCAAATAAATTCGGGATCTAGTCCCGGCATATTTGCTGATGTCAAGTGAAGAGACCCTTATTTTTCTCAAGAAATTCAATTAATAGGGATCTTTCTTCCGGGCACAGATATATCCTCCAATATTTGTTACTTGGTCGGGCTAGGCATTGAGTTTAAAGGACTGAAGTTCTCTATAAGGATGAGGGTGCACACCACGGATCTCTTGATGAACATCTAACTTAATCAAGAGGACATTGACGTGGTTCGTAATGAATGTTATTAGGTTGTTACGTTGGTACGTAGTCTATGACTTCTTGGCAATCTTCAAGTTTTTGTTATATCACTTCCTTACTATAACCTGGTCTCCTTTGACCACAACGATCCTGTCATATTAGTTGAAAAACTTCATATATTTATTTATTTAATAGTGTGCATAAATATCTAAGATCTGATTCTAATACGTCGAATTACTTCTAAACTGCTAATTCAAAATTCGATTCAGAACAAACGTAAAGATATTCTTAGTCTATATTTTGATAGTTTTGTTGCTTGATACATAAAATTATTAATTATAAAATAAAATAAAAATTAATCTAAATAACAACAATGTCCTTAATATAATAAAATAAAAAAGTTTAATTAATTTGAATGTATATTCTTATAATACAATAGTTGTTGAAAATTATTGTTTGAATACAATAGTTGTTAGGTAATATAAAATTTTGAAGAAATATAAAATCTATTGAGATGAAAGAAAACGTGGATTAAGACTATGGTCATTGGTCAGACCTTCTTCCTAACCAACGGACAATAGATGTCCCTTCGTAGAACCTTCATAGAGGCTTGTCTATTTCCTATGATTAAATTATTGTTTTCCTGTTGATGGCTTCAGTGTCTCCAAAACAGAATACTAATTATTAAGTCTAAGCTTCCTGTCTTGAACGTTGAAAGTCACTCCCTCTAAACAACAAAGATAGTGAGGAATTTGTTGAAAACAACCTTTGGCAAATACATTAAAGGGGAAAAAAAAACTCAATACAAAATTGATTGAAAGACAGATCAGGTTAACAATCAGGTTAACAATCCCATAAAGGAAACAAACACGTGGCAACGACGAAAAAACTCAACAAAATTACAAGGCTAACTTACGAAATTCAGACCATTGATCTTTTACAATAATGATTGATTGAGAAACAATTCTAATTTTTTTTTTTTTTAATTTTTCAAATCGCCCATAATACAAAGAGTGTTATAACACTTTGAGTGGCGAGTTCCTTCAGAATCAGAATAGATAGGTTCGTCTATCATTTCAGATTTCCAGTACGTCATCACTGATTTAGTCAGAAGATTTGATTGAAAAAGAAGATAGAAACCAGATATTGTCATTTGTCATTGTATGAGAGTAAGAAGAGAACAAATGTTGAGTAGTTTCATCTCCGTTGTCACACATTGGGCAAATAGAAATTGCTCACACTTTACTCACACCAAGATTTCTTATTGTAGAGAGAGAAATTTTTGTTTAAATTTAAAATATTTAAATTAAATATAACAGATTAATTAATATTTAATATTTTTATAAAATTTTATATTTTTAATTACATAATACAAAATTTTATAAAAATATTAAATATTAATTAATTTAATATATTTAATTAAATATTTTAAATTTATACAAAAAATAATTAATGTGTATCTATAAGCTACAATAATTAATTTAAGAAATTTCCACAATTTTTTTTTTCTACAAGCTACGCCAAGTCCAAGAACAATTAAATATTTGGAATATTAGCTTGAAGAAAGGAAGAATGAGCAAAAGTACCAACCTTTGAACAAATGATAGAATAGAGTTATGTGTATCTAAGGCTCCAACATTTTGTCATAGCATTGCTGTACACTATATTACTACTTATAGATCCTTGAAGCCCATTCTTCGTACTTCCTTACGAACTAGTCCAGTGAATTTTCTTATCATTTTCAGAGCTCCCCCTCCAAAAATCTCTGCATGCTTTTATGAGTATCATCATAGAAAGGAATCATGAAGTTTTAAACAAGATGGAATCAAGAGAGATAATTGTAGTCAAAGTAGTCACTGATTTTAACAAAACCTCTTCCCTGTTGATGATAACAATTGTTTCTTTCAATCTGTGATTTTATGATTAATTTTCTCCTTCATATAAGAGAAAGTAACCCTCTTAGTCTTGAGAATTTCCTAGTCTTAGACCAACAGATTACAGAAGGAAGACCCCAAGTATTTATGGCGTCCACCCACATACGAATTTTCCTTTTATCAGGATTAAATTTTTGGCTTCTGGCTATCTTCTAATGATGCAGCTATTAAGATTAGCAATGCATATGAGAAAGAGAAAAAAAATAAGAGGAAAAAGAAAAGTAGGTAGGGTTCTCTATTGCAAAGTAAATCAACTAACGTTATAATAATAGAAAAAAAGGTAAAAATATATATGCACAAAATAAAAGACTAAACTACTCTTAAGATAAATAAAACATAAATGCATCATATTATCTAACATCCCCCCTCAAACTCACGATGCATCAACAAGAAGCACCGAGAGTTTGCTAATCAAGAAACGAAAGCGTGGAGTGGAATGCGACTTTGTAAACAAGTCAGCAATTTGCATGGAGGAAGATACGAAGGGTAAAGTGATGGTCTCATGCTAAAAGTGGTATCGAGTGAAATGATAGTCAATCTCAATATGATTGGTGCGTTCATGGAAGACTGAGTTGCGAGTGATTTGTATAGCACTCATATTATCACAATACATAGGAGTGAGTCCAAGGGAAGTGACACCCATAGACTCAAGTAACCAACGCAACCAAACTATTTCGGCAGTAGTGGATGCCATGGCACGGTACTCAACTTCGGTAGAAGAGCGAGAGACAACAGCTTGCTTCTTACTCTTCTAAGAAATGAGAGAATCTCCCAGAAAGATGCAAAACCCTGTTGTAGACTTACGATCGGTGGAGTCACCACCCCAATTAGCATCTGAGTAAGCACGTAATTCTAAGGAAGATGATGAAGGAAAGAGAAGACTCTGAAATTGAGTACCCCGAAGATAACAAAGAATGCGAAGAACAGCTGCCCAGTGAACTGTAGTAGGAGAAACAACAAACTGACTAGCAACATGCACTACATAAGCAACATCAGGTCTAGTGATGATATGATACACCAAACTGCCAACAAGAGTACGATACAAAGTGGGATCTGACAAAGGTACACCATCAGAAGAGATATACCGAACATTATGCTCAAGAGAAGTATCCTTTGTTCTAGTATCAGAGAGATGAGCTTGTTCAAGAATGGTGTCAATGTACTTAGATTGAGAAAGGAGGTAACCTCTAGGAGAATAAGCAACTTCAATCCCCAAAAAGTAACGAAGAGTACCTAAGTCTTTCATCTCAAATTGATGGGCCAATTGGAGTTTCAACTCCATAATCCCATCAACATCATCCCCAGTAATGATCATGTCATCAACGTATAAGGAGAGCAGAATACGACCATGAGAAGTGCACCTGAGAAACAAAGCAGAATCATGCGTGCTAGAGTGGAAGCCAAGAGATGTAATCACAATAGAGAACTTTTCAAACCAAGAGCGGGGAGCTTGTTTGAGCTCGTAGAGAGCCTTCTTCAATTTACAAACTTCACCTAGATTATGAGAAACACCTTGTGGAGGAACCATATAAACCTCTTCTTGAAGATCACTATTCAAGAAGGCATTTTTAACATCCATTTGAGAAATATGCCACTGGCGGATAGATGCGACTGCAATAAGAGTACGAATAGCAGTCATTTTGGCAATAGGAGCAAAAGTTTCTTCATAATCCATACCATATTATTGAGAAAAGCCTTTAGCAACTAAGCGAGTTTTTTATCTCTCAACAGACCCATCAGACTTGGTTTTGATCTTATATACCCAACGAGAACCAATTGCAATTTTTCCTGGCGGAAGAAATACAAGGTCCTAAGTATCTGTCTTGTGCAAATCAGAAAGTTCCTCTGTCATAGACTGCTGCCAAAAGGGATCAAGAACAACCTCTTTATAGGAAGAGAGCTCAGACAAACTGTGAATAGAGGTTAGGAAGGAAGCAAAAGAAGTGGAATAGCTAGAATAAACAAAATCTGGTAATTTAGTGGACTTACGATCATGATGAGGATAACAAGGAGGAGGAGGATCCACGATCACAAAAGGTTCTTGGGGAGGCGCAGGGACAGAGGAGGCTTCTGGATTTGTAGAACTACTAGTGTCAACCCTGCTGTAACACCCTCCTTAGGGTATCACATGTTTGACTCCCGACTCAAAATCTGAAAAGAAGTTCATAAAAATTTTGAGTTATAAAAGGTGGGTTTCAAAATTTCTTTCTTGTTGAAACATAAACTTGCTGAAATTTATAAGTAATACGGAAAAATATATTGAAACAGATTCATATACACTATTGACCCAATTGTACCATTTAACAATTTAAAGAGAAATATAAAACTAACAGACTCTTTTTTTTTTTTTTTTTTAACAGTAGCAAACCCTATGACGGGTCCTACTTAATAGCACGGTATAACACTAATGAAAAAACTTAACATACTTATTTCCTTTTGCATTCCTCTTGATGCATCAGACATCTGTTCCTTGTCAACACTGCACGCTATCGACTCTGGAATAGTCATTCTCTGATGTTGTCTCCGAACTCAGAATATCTACCTCCCGGTATGTCTAAGACAACTCATTCCTTCTACTATTTAATTTTAACAATACAGACACAGCAAGACAACATAACAAAGAGGTGAGATCACCTACACCAATACCAACATGGCAGCACAGAGATAACACAAACAGTAATATCATACAGGGATATCATACCGGACTTTCAATAATATATTCAATATTAATCAACTATCATCATCCAATCATATATCAATTCAATTGTCATAAACAACAATTACGATAATGTCTTCAACATTGTCTAATTATCATCATCATCATCCAAGTATTTAAAACAATTGTCATAGCCAATATTCCTCAATTAATATATCATACAGATATAAATGCTCAGATTCATGCATGCGCACATAGACTCAGTTTTTCAAAAACAACTCCATGGAGGTTTTCACAATTTCAAGGAGAATGCTCTGGTTAATTGCCCAGCCTAAGCCCACAGACAATCTCCCAGTCGTAGAAAAGAATCATGTTCTTGTCGGGTATCGTCAATGCGTTGCAACGGATCGCAGATCGCAAGTGGCATATGGTCCAAATTTTTAGCCCACAGAGAGATATCCACTGGTCAACCGCTGTGCCTTGACGCCCCCAAGATCCATCATAAACCTCACTATCAATTCTCATTCCCTCTTCAACCACAAGGCCCAAAATAGCTTATTAGTTATACTTTATACAATGCACGAATATATCAGTGCAAGTCCAACCACAAGGGCCAAATCTTTCAATTTCATTTGTTCAATGTAATCATATGCCTCAACGCATATTTTTTCAATGCATGTATAATGCACCAATGCCAATCACAAGCATATCTTTCCAATGCATATAAAATACACTAAATACCAATCACAAAGCAAAACTCGTCATTTTTCATCATACGATTGTATGAACACCTGGTTCAACAAGAATCATCATGTTATTATGTTTTTATAATCATAAAACACTTTTGTCGTATTTTCACTGCGTAACATTTTCATTACGTTTTCACAATTCCAAAACATTTTAGTTATATTTTCACAATACCGTAACACTTCTGTTACGTTTTCACAATACCACAACACTTCTGTTATATTTTCAAAATACCGTAACACTTTTTTTATGTTTTTAAAATTCCAAAACGTTTTTATTACGTTTTCACAATACCGTAACACTACTGTTACGTTTACAAAATTTCGTAACATTTAAAATATTTAAAATACTTTCCAAATCACATGACGATTTTCCGTCATTTTCACAATCACGTAAAAATATTCCATTACTTTTCAATCACGTAGTGATTTTTCAACAGTAGTTCAAATCACGTAAAATATTTAAACATATTTCAAATCGCCTAGAAATATTCTATCGTATTTCAAATCTCGTAGAAATATTTTACTGTATTTCAAATCGTTTTTAAGATACGTAAAATATTTTTTAACATTTTACAATCACGTAAAATATTCCTCAATATTCCAAACATTATTTTGGACTTAAATAAATCAATATCATTTTTAAGACATTTTTCAAATTGCGTAAAAATATTTTACTGCATTTCAAATCGTTTTTAAGATACATAAAATATTTTTCACCACAATTTCATTATAGAAAATATTTCTTAACATTCAAAAATTCTTTTTCAACTTTTCTCAAAATAATATAACTTTATACTTCATTTAATATATTTTCTTACTTAAGAAAATCTTTTTCCACAGTTCTTTACTCAAGAAATTCTTTTTCAAATATAACCCACAAAATCACTTTTCAATTAATTTAAATCAATGTTTCAAACTTTAAGAATTTCTTAACGTACTTCAAAACTCGAAAATCAGTTATACGTTAGTAAATTTTTAAAATACCATTATATTCTCCATTTTTCCCAAATCATTTCTAAAAATCAACTTCCCTCAAAATAAATTGAAATTCAAACGTTTTCAACCTCTCCTTCTTTTCCGTTACGAAAATTTCTACTCTCTCTCAAGTGATAAAATGCTCTAATTGCCTTTCCAAATTCTTTATACCAAATCAATTATATTTCCACTTTGTTTTCATAAAAAAAATCAAGGAAATACAAGTCCTCAAAAACGTGTACGTGACTATTGAAATCATCAAAATATTTTTCCTTCTAAGTCAATATGGTTTTACACAAACAAAATCATTAAAAATCTTTTACAAAAGCCGTGAATGTGTTCATTGAAAACTGTCAAATCTTTCGAGTAACAAAACACTTCGTTTTATAAAATATCATTTTGTTCCATAAAAATTTAGACATAACCAGTTTTTCAAAACCACAGTATATTTGGCCATTGAAGCCATCAATCATTTTTCCTTCTAACTCAATTATTTATCATTTCTGTTTTCACACAAACAAAACCATTAAAATCTTTGTTTTCAAAACCGAAATACCGATGGTCATAAAAACCAAACTCATTCCTTCAAATTCATTTTTATTTTCTTTACAAATTCTTTTTCACTTTCTTTGCAAATCCTTAAAATCAACGTTTGCCCATTTCGTTTTTCGAAATCAAGTTTAATAAACACTTAGAAACTTTTTACATAAAATAAATCAATAAAAATGCCTTCAAAAACCGTGTTCTTGTTCTCTTGAAAAACAAACCCTTTGTTTATTTTCCATACTCTTCAAATCATCTATTTTCATTATTCATGAAAATATTAATTTGTGAACACCTATTTTGAGGTGTCTTGGCCGAAATTCACTAAGTTCTAGGGACTAAAAATTAATTCCCTTGTTCTTGAAAAATTTTAACATAAACTCTACTCATGAGTGTCAAAACCATGACCACTCCTCCTTGGCTATTAGAGCCAAAAATTGATTTCCTTTCTATCATCAAATCATGGCATACATATACATATACATCATATATATATATATATATATATATATATATATATATATATCACAAGCATGCCATATTCTCATCATGCATAGTATAAGCATACTATCAAAGTCATAAAATCATGCAAAGCATATCAAGCATAGGCAAATAATCAAAGTTCATAAACACACACAAATAATTTACATGACCATGGATATGAATCCTCACATGGATTCACTATTCATCAAATATAAGATCATCTCTCACCACCATGCTTGGTTGGTGAGATGGATCTCCCTCTTACCTCTTGAAGATCCTCAAAAGCTCTTTGTTTTGCTTCTTTTTCCAAGTCCTTCACCACCAAGAGTTTCTTAAACACAAAACAACACATATATTTATTAGTATCTTAAGCTTGAATAAGAAAACCATGGATGTGCATCATGGTTAGAACCTTGAAAATCAAAAGAAAAGTGAAGAGTAACAAACTTCACCATTAAAGCTTCAATCTTTAGCTTGAAGAACAAGGTTGAAGATAGATGATTTAGAGAAAATCTCCAACATGAAAATTGCTTAGAATATCATGTAGATTCAAGATCTATGGTTGGATGAAATTAAAAAGGATTGGATGGTGATTTTGGATGGTATGGCCAAAATTCCTCTTGAAGAACAAAGATGGAACTTTTTATTTTTATAAGAGAAAAACTTTTTTGGCTTGGTTAAGACAAAAGATGAAGTGAAAACACTTAGTTTTTCCTTCCACAAATTTTGTGAATCTCCTTGGGAAAATCCCTAAAAATCATAAACAAATGTTACAATCAATAACAAGTGTAGAAATAGGTAAACCATGGTTCAATCATGGCTTAGGAAATCAAAACTAGAAGATTAGAAGAAGAAATATGAAATTTATCATTTTTGGTAGAATCTTGAAGCTTGGATTTGAAGATCAAGATGAATGATTTAGAGAAAAATAGCATAACTAGAGATGTTCTTAGAATAAGGTAAGGATTCAAGAAACTCGATTGGATGAAATTTTTGAGTGATGGAAGGTGTTCTTGATGGTCATGGCCGAAACATAGATGAGAAGAGAAAGGAGAGAAAATTTTGCTTCTTGAAAATGAACAATAATGGCCAAGAATGACCAAGACCACTAATAATGATCTTCAAACTTTTTCCTATGTCCTAAAGCTCCACAAAACCATCCTCCCCCCCTTCAAGTAATCTCCAAAGGATGCAAACAAAGAAATCATGTAGCATAATTGACTAAAGCAAAGCATAATTGACTAAAGCAACAAATAATGCATTGTAACTTTTCCTTTAGCTTCATAATTCACCACAAAACTGTCCCCCCCTCTTCATGCACTCCAAAATGTGACCAATTTCACTTATCACTATCTTAAGCATTTCTAGTCATTGATTAATTCAATGGTTAGGATTTAGGTAGACTTTTGATTTAGAAGACTTAATCTAGGTTATTGGATCTTTCTCCTTTAAATTTTAGCCATTAGATGTGTCTCCAAAATGAAGGGTCAAGATTACTCCTTCTTACTTTTAATTCAAGGGTTATAATTAGTCAAAGTCATTTTTTATGACTAAATCTCCACCATTAATTAAATCCAAATCCAATGGTCATAATTGATCCATCTCCACCGTTGATTAAATCCAAATCCAACGGTCACAAATGGTCCTAGCCACTTTGTAAGACCAATTCTCCTCCCTTGATCAATTCTAAATCCAATGGTTATAAATGGTCATAGCCATTTTATTGAACTTATCCTACACCGTTGATTAAATCGACGGTTGATATCAAAGCCTTCATAACTAAGTTTATTCTCACACCATTGATTAAATCAATAGTGATTATCCAATGCTTCTTTATTAAGTTTGTTTCTTAACCGTTGATTAAATCAATGGTTAATATTCAAACTAAGTATTCTCATCCAAGGGTACAAATCAAGTCAAGCCCTCTTTGTTGACTATGCAGTATAATTTTTATTTTTATCTGTTATAACCCTACAAATAATATTTTTACTGTATTTTTATCGTCTGATAATTAAATACAGTATAAAACACAGTAAAATAAAATTTTAAAAACTGTTTCCAGATTCAGGTTTAGTAAGATCCCCTGTTTCTGTCTAAACAATACAAATTTTTCTATGCGTAGAAAAATTTTCACTTTGCGGGACCCACTTGGGCCTACGTATGGCCACCTGAGCCCACATACACCCCATGGACCCACATACAGTAAAAAAATTCATAATCATCCACAAAAATCACAAATATTAGAAAACGTATGAAAATCAAGTCAGATTATTAAAAATAATTAACAGTCAAGAGAAATAAATATTTAAAGATTTTCTCCGGCCCGAAAATTATTATTTTTCTGACACGGAGTAAATCACTCAAAACGATCAAATACGCTGACGGAATAAATAAAATAATTTAACAGTGCACAGAAATTACTAAACAGTAAAATTCTGTTAACTGTCAACATTATTGTTTAAGAGATACGAAAATTCAGGGTGTTACACCTACAAAGCTCAACATCAGAATTATTTTGGTTATGGGTCACAGGAAGAGGAGCGGTGTCAGAATCTGTGTGAAAAGGATCAATGTGGATGAGATCAGATTTGGCAAGGACATACTGACGAGAAGGAATGGAATAAAAGGGAATATGCTCAAGAAACACTACATGACGTGAGATATAAAGTTTTTGATTTGTAGGATCATAACAACGATAACCCTTCTGACCATTACCATAACCAAGAAAAACACAAATTGCTGAACGAGAAGACAACTTACTGCGTTCTACATGAGGACGAAGAACAAAGCAAGTAGAACCAAAGACTCTCATAGCTGAATAATCAGGAACACAACCATATAATTTCTCAAAGGGAGACAAACCTGAAGTAACAAAAGAAGGAATTCTGTTAATGACATGTACTGTAGTGTGGACAGCTTCCCCCCAAAACTCACTTGGAACAAAGGCAGACAGAAGAAGGCAACGAGCAGTTTCAACAATGTGGCGATGTTTCCTTTCAGCAACTCCATTTTGTTCAGGAGTGTCAGTACACGAAGTTTGATGAAAAGTCCCATAAAAAACAAGTAATTCAGAGAATTTATTAGAAGTATATTCACCACTTAGATCACATCGAAAGCACTTGATAACAACAATATGTTGAGTTTTAACAAAAGTACGAAACATATGATAAATGCCAAGAAATTCAGAACGATGTTTCATAAGATAAACCCAACAATAACGAGTGCAATTATCAATGAACGATACATAATATCTAGAACCACCTTTGGTAACAACTGGTGATGGTCCCTATACATCAGAATGAACTAAGTCAAAAGGTGCAACAGAAACTGAAATACTTTTAGAGAATAGCAAAGTAGTAAACTTAGCAAGTTTGCAACCACAACAGTTAGAAATATCGTTAGATTGCAACTTTCCTAAAGCCCCTGTAGAAGCTAAGTATTTCAGACGGGAAGAAGAAACATATCCAAGGCGAGAATGCCATAAATAAAAACTAGAAGACGAGGAATTCAAACGAAAAGACAACGTGTCAACACTAGAAGCTACAACATCTGGAACTCTTAGTTCATCCAGAATATAAAGTCCCCCCTGCCTACGGCCTGTCCCAATCAGCCTCTTGGATTGTAGATCCTGCACAAAACAAGAGGTGGAAGAAAATAAAACTGAGTAACCAGAATCACATAATTGACTAACAAAAACAAGACTCAAAGTGAGATTAGGAATGTAGTAAACATCTGAAATGGACAAATGAGATGTGGAAACAGACCCAGTGCCTGCTAATGGCATAGGAGTGCCATCAGCAGTCATGACTGACACAGATGAGGCAGGATGTAAAGACACAAATGATTTAAAATCAGATGACATATGATGAGAGGCTCTAGAGTCAAGGATCCATATGGGTGAAGATATACCTGATGAGCTAGAGGAGGGCAAACCTATATTGGATTGGGCAGACATGGCATGTGGTTGTGTGGCAAGAAACCTCTGGAATTGCTCAGCAAGATCAGATACTGTAGGACTAGAAAATGATGTACTCTCAACTGACGGAGGAACAACTGCAGCAACATTTGATGTTGGAGGCTTAAAGTTTCGTTGTCCAAACTGACTGGGAGGTCTCCATTGAGATGGTTGTTGTGCTTGTTGTGACTTATTCAACAATTTTGGACATTGAGCTTTCCAATGACCCTTCTGCTTGCAAAAACTACATTCATCGTAACCAACCTTTCCATGAGATTTACCTCTGTTAGAAGGAACAACAAAAACAGATGGGTTAGGGAGGATTCCTTTGTCTACATTCCCTTTTTCTGATTGAGACTTCAGTCAGATCTCTTTAGCTAACAATTCAGTAACAACCAAATCAATAGCTGGAAGAGGATTATGTTGCAAAATTGTTCCACGAAGCCCTTCAAAATCATCTTGAAGAGCCATCAAAAACTGAACCAGATGTTGTTATTCTCTACGGTCAATGTACGGTTTAAAACCTTATAACTCAACAGATTCAGTAAAAGCCAACTGGTCCCAAAGATTGCTTATGGCAGAGTAAAATTCCTGTATGCTCATGTTGTTTTGTTGAAGAGCTCGAATATCTATCTCTAACTAATATTGCTTTGCAAAATTATACTGCACATACAACTTTTTCAAATGATCCCAAACCTCCTTGGCCATTTCATATTTTGCTAGTTGAACCCCTATAGACTGCGAAACAGAGTTGTTGATCCAAGTAATAATCTTCGAATTATTTACCTCCCAGGTTTCTAGCTCTGTTGCATATTTCCTATCTTTTTCATCTTTTGGCTTAACATAAATTCCAGAAACATAACCCCACATTCTCTTGCCTTTCAAAAAATTCTTCAGCACATATCTCCAATATGAATAATTCTGCCCATTCAACTGCACACTAATGGATTGAAGAGAATCATCCTTTTCTCCAGCCATTGCAAACAATCACAAAACAGAGAAAAAAAAACCCCAATTTCTGCAAATGGGTCTCTACAAAACCCTAACAGAGAGAACCCCAAAAGGAAAAACGAATTGCTAACAAAAAATCACCTAGGTTGCTGTCGAAAAGAACGGAAAGTTGTGGCCAGAATCATCCTTGCTCTTGATACCATGTTAAGATTAGCAATGCATATGAGAAAGAGGAGAAAAATAAGGGGGAAAAGAAAAGTGGTTAGGGTTCTCTATTGTAAAGTAAATCAGCCAGCATTACAAGAATAGAAAAAAGGGTAAAAATATATATGTACCAAATAAAAGACTAAACTACCCTTAAAATAAATAAAATATAAATGCACCATATTATCTAACAGCAGCAACTTCAACAAATTATCACCTTCTAAACTCCTCAATATTTATGAAAGGGAAATGATGTTTTTCACGAAATCAAGTTCATGAAACGGTTCACGAATGAAAGAGTTAACTTGCGTTTTGTTAAATATTTCTTTTTTTCTTTTTTAAAAATTTATAACTGGTTTTTTTAATTCAATATGATTGATTATCTGTCCATTCGTATTGTATTTCACAAAATAGGTTCGTGGGATATAACATTGCTTTTCACGAAATGTAATTTGGAAAAATTTGAATCACGTGCATATATATGTAATTATATTAATATAGAACTGTGACTTCAAGAACGTGAGTTAGATAACATTATTCGTCCATCAATTTGTTATATTCCTCATTATTATAATACGTCAAAAAGACAGGGTGGATATGATGAATGCAATTTGCAACAACCCTGTCTCATTATCAAGGGAAAAATATTTTCATATCACTATGAAAAAAAGAGAAAAACATACAAAGACAAACTATCATAACACTTTTGTTATACACTTTTGTTATCCTATAATAATGGGAGAAAAATAACACATTTTCATATGTATATCCCTTATTATTGCCACGAAGAATTATCGATGGAAAATTGCCACATATTTAGGTTATGCAGCTCCAAAGCCGCCACCGCGCCATTAACATTCTTGCTCCGCTTCTCAGCGCTGTGACCCTAACCGGCTCAGAGTGATCTGAGCCAATCAAGTGAGGGAAATTCAACTTGGCTTTTGACCCACGCATCTTGAACGCGGCTCGGTCATAAGCCAAAGCTGCATCCTCAGCCTTCTCATAAGTCCCAAGCCACACCCTCACGTGAACTTCACCCACGGCCTCCTTGGTACTCCTCTATAGCTCCTCTGATCTCCCGACGCATGATTTCCACGCGTTGCTGCCACAGTGTCACTGTTTTCTCCTTCATTTTCCATTTTCACTACCACATCAACCTTGTTCACCCCATTGTTATAGGCATGGAACCATCCAGGGGTTGACGCCTCACACAAAGCACCGTATATAATCATCTCATCTGTGTCATCCTCCTTCAGTGGCAGCTCTGCCCAGCTCTCGGCCAGGAAGCCGTTTCGAAAGCTTGAACTCCGGGAGAATGCTTCCGTCGTTGCGACAAGTTCAAAGTAATCAAGGACATTCACATTGGTGTCTGAAGCATGTGTGTTCATCATTCCAAACATGTTTGATGTTTCGTTACTTTCGTATGTTGGGGTTTTCTTTCTTCCTTTGTGACTTGTGAGTGTTTCCATAATTGGGTGATGCTTTATATGAAGTTAGATAGTGATAGAGAAAAGCACTTTTATTTTATTCAAAGTTGTAGCATTGTTTTTGGGTGGGTTCCATGAAGGTTCTTAATTCTCCATGTAGACGGTTTGGGTCACGTGTTGAAATGCTTTTTGATTTCCACTCACAAAAGTTGTTGATTAGTTGGTTTGTCCTTCCTTTTATTTTATTCCATCCAAAACATTGTTCGGATTTGAAATAGACGAACGTCCAAGAGATGTCATATTACTTTGAAGAAGAGAATGTCTCCCAAGGTCATATATGGGCTTTGATATGCTACCATTAAAATTGTTTTACGGCAAAGAGTGTTTGTCTCATTCTAAGGTCAATACATGTCTTTAGGTTTAATAAGGACTTTAAGAAGTACTTACAAATCATTACAAGAACATTAAGATTTAGCAACAAATTTGTAAGTGATGAATTTCGTATTCCTAACTAATATCATGATTTAGCGTTGGAATTTGTGACAAACATTTTGTTCATCGTAGATGTAAAAATTTTAATTTTTTAACAACAAATTAGCGACGACTTTGTCTATAGCTAAATTTTATGAGGGCTTCCCATCACTAATCCATCGCAAAATCTTTGACACCTATCCATTTCACACTATATCATTCTCTTTTTTTTTTTTTCCTTTTTTTTATATTTTTTTAAAATAAAAAATAACTTATATATTATAAAATATTTTTAAAAAATCATTCTTAAACTCTCAAATTTTATCCCAAATCGTATTTCATATCCTAAACCCCCCTTTGTGCTCTCTTTCTCTCCCAAACTCAGAAAAAGTTTCTCTCCCAAGCCCCCTTCGTACTCATCGTATCCACCTAACTCACTTTCACTTATTGTATCCACTGGCTCACCGCGCCACTGCTCATGTTCACCCACATCGCCATGACTCAAGTTTCTCTCTTTCTCTCTCTCTCTCTCTTTCTTATCATATCTCTATCATGTTTCATAGTAAACCAGCCACCAAATCACACAATCTCAACTCAAAATCCATTATGACTGTCTCTCTGCGTTGTCAAAGCCACCCCTTAAAATTGAATCGAGCCCTTGTTTTGAAAATTTGTTTCAGACATTGCAATGTGTGAAATTGGTTTAGGGTTGCTAGCTGAAAATTAGTTTAGGGATTTGACGCAGAGATATGATTACCTTCCTCCTATTACTATTATTTAAGTTAAAAAGATTTTCATCTAAGCTCGAATGATGGCTTAATTTCAACCAACTAAATAAAGGAAGGCAAATATTGCAAAAGTTCAAATTCTAAAATAGTGTCACAAAAACTATTAGGATTATTTGCTCTATTATTCTTGAGTTTCTTCATATAGGAAAATTGACAAACACTGGAATAGACATTCTTCAATACAGAGGAAAAGATGGAAAACATGTACGTATAGGCTTATCCTTGTAATAAAACTAGGCCATAAGCCATTGAGTATTGATGGAGAGCTCTATTACAAACCCCAACAATATTGTTATGTAAGCTGCACTGAAACCCCAACAATAAATAGTTTTTATTGTTAGTTTGTTACATACTGTAAGCCCAGCATCTGATATTTCTTTGATTTTCCCATTACAGGCATGATGTTTCATTATACTGTTGTTAATACTTTGAGATTTTGAGAATCAGATCCTTAACGATATTAGGTTATTTCATGAGGCTAATTTGGGTGGACTTTTTACTTTTCTAATTTTCTTCCACTTCCTAGGAAGATGCCATATGAATAAAGAAATGTGTGTTTAGGAACCCGGTGGTGTTCGCATCTAAGAAGTATTTTTATTTTCCTTTTATCAACAAGTATTGCAATTTATTTGATAAGTATTATTGTCACATTATACTTTTCCACCTGTTTGCTAAAAGTCTTCAGTGTGTTACCAAGATGGTAAAATTTTGATTCAATATGTAATTACTGCTGCAAAGTGCAAACAGTAGACTTTAGGTTCTAGAGTAAAAACTGAAAGAACAAACACTGGAGTCTGGAGACGGCAGATATAATTTTAAAGAAGTGCTTTTTTTCAAAGTGTTACTCATTTTTTAAATGTTGACCTGAAGTTACAAGGGCAAACTATAGTTCAAATACAGATATAAAAATGTAAATGATGTTCGATATGAGTGTATGTTCAGTGGAAGGTTGATATTCCAATTACATCATGGGATAATAAGGAATGTCAATACTCACTATATAGATTGTATCTACTATCAGATTGTAACTTCGTATCCATGTAAGGATTAGTATATATACGAAGTGTGCCTTTTCCAAATGCTTCTCCCATTATATTTTTAGCGGTTTTATTTCTTTAGTTGGTTGTGTCCTGCTGATATTGAACCTGTGAGCAGTCTGGCCTGTTGTCCTAATGATGAATATGACAATGGGGCAAACAAAAGATGTTTAACAAATATTTGGTATTTATCTGTTTCTGCATCTCCCCATTCTATTATTAATATTGATAGAAGAGGTATCTGAACAACTTTTTTGGTGCTTAATAACAAAGATTAAGATAATTCTTGAATATTTAACTATGTATAATTTTTTTCCTAATGGTTTGCAATCCTAGCTGGCTGTCTAATGTTCAGTCCTAGATGCTTTTTCCAACGGACTAATGAAAAAGCCACTTTATGAACAACTAAATTGATATCTTATATATTATGTCTTGAAAAAGAAAGTGTCACATTGGAAGGAAAACTGTAAATAAATTTTTAATATCCATATCTTGAAGCCAACAACATAATCATTGCGGAGATTTCAGAATATCAATACATCTGCATTTCTTTTTGGGTGTTGTTAACCAGTTACCTCATTCATTTGATAAGGCCAAGCAGCATGTAGCATAATACTCATCGCTGTAAATGGAGCCAATTTTGAGGAAGAAAACTAGTTATCGTTAGGGATTCATGTTGATTTTCTTCAACTTTTATGTTGCGCAATGTTGCCTTGTGTCATTGTTCATGAATTCAGTACTCCATACAAAACACCTTAGCTTAGCTGACATGGATATTTGTCTCAATGGCATATGTATGTAGTCTTTTTGATAAGTTAATACAATTCCTTTTTTAACATCATGATATTAGAAAATTTACAGAAACAGCTTTTTTAACTTGCTTCTCCAATAAGTCACCAAGAGTTAAAACTTACCATTGATAGGTATAGATGGATCGATGCTGCATTTAATTCGGTGAGTTTAGATTTTTGAAGCTTAAAAATGACTATTGATTTCTGTCTGATGTTTCCACGTGAACAAACTTTGATGCTTTTCTGGGGTCTGGGACCTTGTCCAGCTACAGTTACCCAGCTGTGATGCTAATGCTTTTGCCGGGCTTGACTTCTCTGGTGTCTGCTTGAAAGTCTAACTATCAATATTGATAGTCTAACTAGTAACAATCATTGGACAGTTTGCCAATCAAATAATAATAAATATAATAATTAAAAACTTTTGCACACATAAGAAAAAAGTATTTATATTCTACCTCTTTAGTAGTATGTTTTTTAGTGATAATAATTGGAAAAAAAATATTCTTACACTTTTTTAAGAGTGTAAGTATATATATATATTTTTTTAAGAGTGTGTGATTAAATAAAAAAAAAAAAAAAAAAATAATAAATAATATTAAATGAGATATAAAAAAAAATTTATGCACTATTTATTGTAAAAATATCAAAGTTGTAATAATTGTACAACTTGCATTCATAAATGAAAATGATTGCACAATGGTTGTGATTGATAAGCACAATTGCAACTGTTCATTAAATAAAATAAAATAAGATTCAATTTGGTATTGTGTGGTTCATAGAAGTGCGGTGAGTGCATGTATTTTCACATTTAACGTGCAAGGTGTCCTAAATTTAGACCATATATAGAGACTACAATGGACTTAGATAAAATTTAGGTGATGAACCTAGTAGATCGAGGTGAAATCATACTCAGATGCTGCTATGAATATAGTAATGCAAGAGAAGGAAAAGTAAATAAGACTACTCTAATGATTGTACATATATATATAATCTCATCATACTAATATGTGTCTTTCTTACCTAGATGCCTTAAGTTTGAATATATATAGATATATGGGTCTATGTCAGGTGAGAATATTAAGTTATTGTGAGAGATGTTTATATCAGGTGGAAATATTAAGTTATTATGAGAGATGAGAGAATTAAATACTAATTATCAGATCAAAATTAATGATTTAGATTAAAAATTCATTAAAAAAGTTATGTGAGATCATTTTTAAAAAAATCTCTTTCATCTTCTTCCTCCTACTACACTCTCCCACTAACTTTTCGTTTTTCCCTCCTAAAGGTATCAACTATGTAGTTGTAATGAGTTTATTAAATTCAATTAGCTGGATGATACTGTGTTATTGAATTCTTTGAAATAATAAGGTTCAACTTCCAGTTTATAGACTAGAAGGCAATTACAACTAATAAGAAAGTACTGAGAACGAAACAGAGATAGAAGGAGAAGATAACTAGAATTAGAGGAAGAGAATTCAGAAATGAAAGATGACTTCCCATATGCCCTCTTCCTTTCTTCTTCCTTACTCTTATACGTGATTCATTACACAAAGTCCCTTAACCGTGAATTGGTTACTCTTGGCCTAGTGCTTCTTCTCACTCCCGGGAAATGCGGATCCTCTCTAACTAATTTTGGGCCCACTTGGATTCCAAATTCTCTTTGCTGTGCTGACTCACCCTCCTCATGACTTGGCTTAGCTGATTGGGTCATAACATTACCTTCCCCTTTAAAATCAACCTTGTCCTTAAGGTTGAAGTTTGGGTAATTAATAACTATCTCAGTATAATCCTCCCAAGTGGCTTCAGAAGGTGCCAAATTCTCCCACTGAATCAGAACTTGAGGAGTGATAGTCTGACCCTTAACAATTTTTCTGGTCTGCAGCACTGCCATAGGTTGTAGCACAGGGCCTAACTCAGTTGTAGTCAAAGGTAAAGGCATGTATGGATCATTGGGAGTACCTTTAAAAGGCTTCAACTGAGAAATGTGAAATACCGGATGTATCTTAGTTGATTAGGGTAACTAAAGCTTGTAGGCCACAACACCTATCTTAGCAATAATTGGAAAAGGACCAAAGTATCGCATCCCCAATTTCTGGTTCTTTCTTAATGCTGCAGATTGTTGTCTATAAGGCTGCAATTTAACCAATACCGAATCACCAACCTGTAAATACACCTCTTTCCTATTCTTATCAGCTTGACTTTTCATTACTTGTTGTGCCCTGATCAAATTAGCTTTTAGTTGAGCTAGTAGAACATCCCGTTGACCCAGCTCCTCTTGTACTGCAAGTGAATCCGTGGGACTAGCAATGTATCTAGTCAAGGTAGGAGGATGCCTTCCATACAAAGCTCGAAACAGAGTCATGCCCAAACTCATATGGAAGGATGTATTATACCAGTATTCAGCCCAAGCTAAAGCCTTGTACCAAGTTCTTGGATTCTGAAATGTTAAACATCTGAGATACATCTCTACACATTTATTTAGAACTTCGGATTGGCCGTCCGATTGAGGGTGATATACAGAAGTCATTGCTAATGTTGTGCCCTGCAGTTGAAACAAGTGTTGCCAGAACTTACTAGTGAAGACCTTGTCTCTATCAGAGACTATGGACTTGAGAAGGCCATGTAATTTAACTACATTCTTCATGAATGCTTCAGCAACTGTTTTGCTGTTATAATCAGCTTTCAGGGCCATAAAATGACTATATTTTGAAAGTCTATCTATAACCACCATGATGACAGAATACCCAAATGACAAGGGCAAGCCTGTGATAAAATCCATAGCAACATCCTCCCACACTTGATTCGGCATTGGAAGGGGCTATAACAACCCAGCAGGGGCAGTGGTGGCAGATTTAGCTTGTTGGCATATTACACAATTACGCACAAATTATGTTATATCCTCTTTCATCTTAGGCCAATAAAATTGTGAAGTAATGCGAGCCAAAGTTCTAGCAATTCCTGCGTGGCCACCAATAGGAGAACTATGGTACTCTTGCAAAATGTGTTGTATTAAAGCACATTTTGCAGGAACTACTAATCGGCCTTTCCAATACAATAAACCTTCTCAAAGCATATACTGAGGATCAGGTTGTGCATTTTGTTGACACAACTGGATGAGCTCCTTGAGCTTAGGATCCGTATCAATTACCTTTTTTATTTCCTATAGAAGCATAGTATGTGGTTCATACCAGGCCAACAAGAAAACCCTTGAAAGAGCATCAGCAACAACATTTTCTTTCCCTGGTTTATACTCAATTGTAAAGTCATAGCCAATGAATTTGTGTAGCCAAGCCTGCAGGTCGGGTGTTTCCAGAGATTGATCTAACAAGCTTCTTAAACTCTTTTGGTCAGTCCTGAGTATGAACTTGTGTCCCAGTAAGTAGTGCCTAAATTTGGCTAAAGCCTCAGTAATGGCAAACAATTCTCATGTGTATGCCGATTGCTTCTGCATTAGAGGCACTAATTTTTTTGAGAAATATGCAATACGGTGGCCAGATTGGCTCAACACAACCCCTACTCCTGTACCAGATGCATCAGTCTCTATAATAAAAGACTGTGAGAAATTAGGAAGTGCCAATACAGGAGCCAAAGTAATGGCCAATTTGAGTTTGGTAAAAGCATTCTCTGTCTTAGGAGTCCAAGTAAAAGAATCCTTCTTCAGTATATTAGTGAGTGGGGTGGCCAATGAAGCATAGGCTCTGATGAATCTTCGATAATATCATGTTAACCCCAAAAACCCTCTCAGCTACTTGATGTTAGTTGGTTGTGGCCAATCAACCAATGCTTGGATCTTGGTCTTATCCATAGCCACCCCCTTGCCGGACACTGTATGTCCTAAATAATCCACTTCTGTTCTACCAAAAGAACACTTGGATAATTTCACAAAGAGTGTATGCTGTTGCAGGATGTGTAAAACCGACTCCAAGTGTTGCAAATGAGTGTTCCATGAAGGGCTATAGATGAGAATGTCATCAAAGAAAACCAAGATATATTTGCGTAATAATGGCTGAAAAATCTAGTTCATCAAGCATTGAAAAGATGCGGGGGCATTAGTTAACCTAAATGGCATAACTAGCCATTCATAGTGACCTTGATGAGTCCAAAATGCTATCTTGTATCAAACTTCAGGTGCTACCAATATTTGATGGTAACCGGATCTAAGATCCAATTTAGAGAAGTAGTGGGCTCCAAATAACTCATCAAGTAACTCATCTACAGTTGGCATAGGAAAGCTATCCTTGATAGTTATGGCATTCAATGCTCTATAATCAGTACAAAATCTCCAAGTGTCATCTTTCTTCTTAACCAACAAAATAGGAGAAGAGAATGGCTATTAGTAGGTTGAATGATACCTTCTTCAAGCATCTCTTGAACCATTTTTTCAATTTGTTCCTTTTGGCTATGTGGATATCTGTAAGGTCTTACTTTCATTGGTTTTGAGCCTTCTAGCAGTGGAATAAAATGATCCTGTGCTCTTGGAGGGGGTAAACCAGATGGTTTATTGAACACAGATTTATAAGCATGCATCAGGTTAGCTCATTCTGGTGCCATACTAGGTGGTAGCTCTAACTCAGTATCCTGAGAGGAATTTGGTTTAGTGAACTGTATAATAAATAATTCTGATATAGAATTGGTGTTGTGCAGTCTGCAGATGTGATGCAGCTGAGCTTGTGCTGGCAACTTTGGTCTTTCACCCATGAGAGTGATGAATTGTCCTTCATGATAAACTTTGAGGCTTAAGGTAGAGTAGTCTGCCACATGAGGTCCCAATGTAGCAAGCCAAGTGGCTCCTAATATCAGATCGACACCAGATATAGGCAACAAATAAACAGGCAGTTGTAGCTCATGACCCTACACAGAAACATTCAAATTTCGGACCAAGCCTTCTGCTGCCATAGAATGGCCATTGCCCCCTAATACTTTAAATAGAGGCGTAGGTTCAATTGGTAGATTGAGGAATTGTGCTACCCTTGGTTGAAGAAAATTGTCTGAACTTCCACCATCAACCAATATTTGGATTGAAATACTGCCAATCTGCCCAGTGAATTTGATAGTTCCTACACCACTAGCTCCCTTGAGAGCATTTAATGACAATTGTAAATCCAATTAAGCATCATTAGGGTCTGTCATAGTCATATCAGGTGGATCTGGTTCCGGGTCAGGAATTACTTCTTCATCTACTTATAAAATCAGCAAATGCTTGTTTGGGCATTTGTGATTAAATGAGAATTTCTCATCACAAAAGTAGCAAAGGCCTTTCTCTCTCCTCAACTGCATTTCAGCAGCACTGATTCTTTTAATATTGGGGTTGTTTTGGAATTGATTTACTGGTCTAGTTGGTGGGGTGGGAAGTAGGGGTGGTAATTTGATATGGTCTTGGTAGGAGTACTGGTTATTTGGTTTTTTTGTGGTAGGGTAGGTGTTTGTGGAATTGGTTGCAGTATATTTGTTGTAGAAGCTAACATTGGGGTTATGGGTTTTTGAAGCGGTGGCTGTGTTGAATGGTTTAGGTACAGACGTATATTTTTCTTCAAATAAGCGAGCTAGGGCCACTGCTTTGAGAAGAGAAATTGGGCTCTAAGCCATTACATCTCTTTTAATGTTCTCTTGCAATCCACTCAAGAAACAATCCAATAAAGCATCGGCACTCAAACCATAAACACGATTGGCTAGGGAGGTAAACTCCATGTAATATTCACTCACAGACCCTGTTTGAATCAATTTAAAGAGTGTTGCTCGTGGACAATCATACAGGGATGGGCCAAAATCCAATTCCAAAGGTCACGTAAACACTTGCCATGACTGAAATGGGTGAGAACGTTGCATCATTTGAAACCATGGAATGACCTCTTGGTCCAAATGCACAGCTGCAATGGTTAGTCTATCCACATCTGGTGTGTCATAATACTCAAAAAATTGCTCAGCCTTAAAAATCCACTCCAGCACATTTTTTCCATCAAATCGAGGAAATTCGAGTTTGACATTTCTTACTTGGAATGATTGTTGCAGTGAGTTTGAGGCACCATGGGGGCTGGATTTGGTGAGCAGCGCCTCCAAGGACGCTTCAATCCCATCCAAGCGATAAGTATTACGCGTTTCCAAGTTCCAGAATCGAGCGTCGTACTCAGAGTGGCGGAGCTCCATCGTCTTTAGGATTCTCTTAACATCAGCCTTTAACTCTTTTATGCGGGTGTTCTCTGTCATGGTGAGATGAAAGCACCAAATGTAATGAGTCTATTAAATTCAATTAGCTGGATGATACTGTGTTATTGAATTCTTTGAAATAACAAGGTTCAACTTCCAGTTTATAGACTATAAGGCAATTACAACTAATAAGAAAGTATTGAGAATGAAACAGAGATAGGAGGAGAAGATAACTAGAATTAGAGGGAGAGAATTCAGATATGAAAGATGACTTCCCATATGCCCTCTTCCTTTCTTCTTCCTTACTCTTATACATGATTCATTACACAAAGTCCCTTAACCGTGAATTGGTTACTCTTGGCCTGTGCTTCTTCTCACTCCCGGGAAATGCGGATCCTATCTAACTAATTCTGGGCCCACTTGGATTCCAAATTCTCTTTGCTGTGCTGACTCACCCTCCTCATGACTAAGCTTAGCTTATTGGGTCATAACAGTAGTCCTAATCTTTTTAACTTTCTGCGTGTAGGGATGGAAATTTCAACATTGATTTTGATGAGTTTTCAGTGATCATTCTCATTCTTCGTTCTTCTCTCTTCTGACTCCAAAGAGGAATCCTTTACTTTTGCACTAACTTGATGGCGTGTGGAAACACATTTGCAAGAAAATGGTGGTGGACAAAATAAACATTACGACTGGTCGACCATTGATAAATGAGGATATATCTGATTTCTCAGTCAAATATCCATTTTTGATATGCTCCCATTGGTATTTTTTTTGTTATTGCATTCGAAAAATCAGAATACTATCTTTTTTTTTAGCTCTTGCTGCTAATTTTGTTGGTATTAGTATAACTTTTTTTGTTTTTATGGTTTGGTTATAATTTTTTATTAAAAAAATTAAGGAAATATATTTCTACTTATCAAAAATTTTTTGTCACATAGTACAAATTGTTTTTGTGGATCTTATGCAGATTGAAGTTGTAGATTTGCTCTTTGGAGAATAAGGTGAAAATAAGCTGAGTTCATCAATTTTACGAAAGCTTGAGTTATTTCATTTTCTTTTTAAAATTTTGGCTTGTTGAGTATTGGAATGTCAATTTTGGTAATTTATTTGCTTACATTGTATGTGAAGTACGAGGAGGTTCGAAGATGCACTCAAAGTGTTTGATAAATAGATTAAATGGACAGGACGTTCAACATGGTCCTGTTTTTCTCATTTTTGTTGAAACAATTTATTTAGAAGTGTTATTTGAGTATTATTATGCTTTAGCAACTTTTATCCTGTAAGGATGTAAAGTGCAATTTTCTGAAACAAAGTGCCACTCACTTACTCTTCCTTTTCATTGGTCACAATTTAGGAATAGTTGATTGTGTTATTTGCCTCTGCTTTAATTTTTTCTATGGTGATGTCATTTATTGGTAAATTATGGAATGATTATATTATAAGTTTTTCAAAATTTCTTTATTTCTCCTGATGCCATTAAGCTGCATGATAGCTTGAATGATAAAGTACATGGCAAGTTGCTTATTATTCTTTCCGGCTCAATTACTTTCAGGATAGTCAAGACTTGACATCAAATAGTTCAAGTGAAAGTTCAGTTAGTGCTTCACAAGACATCAGTTCTCCTGACATATTTGTGAGTCTGCCAAATACTTCTCCAAAGTCCTTTCAGTCTGAGAATACCTTAAATTTCGAAAGGTCACATGCACCATCAAACCCATCAAATATGCAAGTGAAAGGATATGATTCAGATGTTTTTCGTGTTAGTGTCTCAAGTGCCCCCAGCACATCCAGTCATGGGTCTGCACTAGATGATTATGATGCTCTGGGGGATGTATACATATGGGGGGAGATTATCTGTGAGAACATTGTGAAAGTTGGTGCTAATAAAAGTGCCAATTATGATAAACTACACTGCCACCCTTTGAGCTAGTAGCAGTTGGTTCTATTGTGTACTTTCTTTTTTTTCTACATTATGTGTACATTTGGTATTATTTGTAAGGAGCATTTAAAAAATAAATAAATGACTTATTTTCTTGCATGATTGAACTTCTTTGAGTTTTCTACTCTCAACTCCACTTTTGAGTAATGGTTGAAAGCTATACAACATTTATATTATTGTAAGCATCAATATGCTATCCTGGTTGCGTTCTATAAGGCATTTTTGATTGCACATGCGTTTTAGTTTACAGTTCGATGAAATCAAAACGTCTTTTGATTGCACAAGAAAAATCAGTTGTGGCCTTAATTTAACAAAGCATTTCTGTCGTGTGATATCTTATCCTTTTTTATTTTGCTTTTGCTTACCCAGTTATTTTTAATAATCGTACTGCAAATAAAGCAGCAAAAAGATATATTTACCCGCAGTGTCCTCTGTTTACATATGCCATATAGGTTTATTCAGGATATGGATCCTAAAAGAAGTGGCATCAGAAGGTTATATATCAGTTTCACTGCCCATTTTTCTTTTCTTTTATCTGTCAAAATTTACCAGTTGCAAGGTTACACTTTCCACCACACCATAGATCACCTCTTTTTCTCTTTCTGACTTTCAGTAAACTTTGTCTATCTCAAAAAGCCCCAAAGTACCTACCTGCACCCTGACATTTTCATTAAAGGGGTAAGAACCTGAAGGTTACAATTATTTTATAGCTTTTCCAATATAATGTGAGAATGTGATACTTGGACTTTTGCACACTTGAGAAAAAGCCAATATTAGTCACAAGGTAATAGTGATGTAGGAAAGTGGATTAGAGACTATGATCTTTTGGTTAATTTAGACAAATGACATGGGTTGGTTTGTTTTTGTTTGATTGTTAATGATCAACTCAGTTCGTCTTTATTATAGGCTGGAAAAGGATTTCGGTTTACAGGGAGAACCATTACAGACTATAGTCCCAATGCCAGCTTGATAAGGAATATATTACAGTGATGGAGAACAAAAATTCTTTTTAGTGCACTTTAACGCAAAATAGCAAATTGAATTCCTTTTCGTAATGAAATGAATTGTCCCTATAATAAGCTCCAAATGCTACCTTATATCACCATCTTATTATACACATGCCATAGACCATAGTTGACCCCACATCTTGGTGCATGTTTGATGATATTTCAATCAAATATGATAGCCTACTAGATTCAGTAGAGAGAGAGCAACTATCAGATATTGTGTGGTGGACATTAATCTTGGGTATGAATAGTTTGTTTTTACAAAATTCCATAGGGGCAGAGGGCTTTTTTCCTTACTGTTTTATGTTTCGACTTGATCAGTGTGAATCTTTATAATCCTTTCCAAATTTCTCAGGCCTTCAAGTGCCTTAATGGGCTACTATTGTTATAAACGCAAGGCATATGATACTCATACTTCAAATGTTGTTGTGATCGTGGCGGTGGCCTTGATGATTCTGGGTACACCATGGCTCTTCTCACGTGAAGCAGTGATAGTGGTTGAAGAAAAGAAGATGAATTGGTCAGCTTTGGTCACACCAATACTCGTACTACTGATCCTACTTTTGCTGTCATTGATAGGAAGTCCAAGGAGGGCTTATGCGAAGCCAACGTGCTTTCGGTGTAAGCATGCCTGCTACTGTTACTGGTAGTGTTAGTCCAAGATCTGCCGTACTGGATGAGTGTTATGTTGTTGTATATTATCCCAATTCCCAGGCCACTAAATAAATAATACTGTAAATTATGAGCTTATCCTATTTCATTGCTTTGCTTTTTACGAAAACTAAAAAGGGAGGTGTATGTTACTAATGATCCAGACGACAACTATATAATTTTTCCTTATTAATTACTTTCTTCTGGATCTGGTTATGCTATACCTGCAAATGCGTTTCCACCCGCCATCAAGTTAGTGCAAAAGTAAAGGATTCTTCTTTGAAGTCGGAAGAGAGAAGAACGAAGAATGAGAATGATCACCGAAAACCCATCAAAATCAATGTTGAAATTTCCATTCCTGCACGCAGAGAGTTAAAAAGATTAGGACTACAGAGTTGATACCTTTGGGAGGAGAAAACGAAAAGTTGGTGGGATTGGGAAGGGAAAACGAAAAGTTGGTGGGAGAGTCTAGCAGGAGAAGGAGAAAGAAAGAGATTTTTTTAAAAATAACCTTACATAATTTTTTTAATGAACTTTTAATTTAGATCATTAATTTTGATATGATGATTAGTATTTAATCCTCTCATATCTCACAATAACCTAGTGCTCTCATTTGATATGGACCCTATATATATATATATATGTATTCAAACCTCATCATACTAATGTGTCTTCCTTACCAAGATGCCTTAAGTTTGAATCTTGCACCAGCATTTAGATAAAATATACTATTATAAAATATACTAATATACTTAAGTTCATATCCTTACACACATTGATTTGACCCTTCATGTTTATATTATTGTTCTTTTATTTTTGGGTTTTGTTAGAATAGCAAATGATTTGGAAAATTCTTCCCATTAAATTCACTAAGAATAGAATCATATTTATCTATGTTCCAATGTTATTTGAAAACTGAATTTTACTTCTGATTTTAATCAATACATACTTACATAGTGTTCCAAAAGACCTTTAAAACTATCATGTATATAACTCATGCAATTGTTTGGGATATTTTTCGTTCATTGAAAAAGTTTGTATCCTTACATAATTACTGTTGACACTATTTATTACAATTATTAATAAAAGTTTGTTGAAAATTTTAGCTATCCTTTTCCCATTTGTATTTCAGGTTGACCCTTGATTTGTCTAGAACACACATCTATTGGAGGAGCTTTATTGAGTTGAAGGTTAGACATTTTGGCAGTACTTCCTGTTTGTTGAAGTAAAAATGCTTTCAAATTCACTAAATTAAGGAAGTGTTTTTAAAGTCTTAATGAACTTCATATTGTCACTTTTAGTATGATCATGAGGTTTATCCCATTAACATCTATATTAATAAAGTTTTTTTTTTGTTTTCATTCATAATATAGAAAGCATGAGGGTTGATCGATATTGGATGTATAATAGACTAGCGCCAAATCGAAAAGGGTTGACAGATGAATTTGTAAGAGGCATAGACGAGTTTTTATTATTTGCATTAAGTCAAGAAAATTTTGTATCTAATGGAAAGATAAGGTGTCCTTGTTCAAGGTAATGGACAGTTTGTTGATACTGAGAATGTGAAGCATCACCTTTACAAGTTTGGGTTTGTGCCTAAATACTACCAAATGGATCTCACACAGGAAGCCTTATGTGCCTATTGATAGTTTTGAGTACAATGTTAGTGTTCATCTTGAGTCGATGGTCGATAATGAACCAACAAATCCATACCATACAATGGTTTTGGAAGCTGCTGGACCAAGTTTCAATGTTAATTTTGATAGAAATGATGAAGAGCCTCCTAATCAAGATGCTAAGCAATTTTATGAGATGTTGAAAGCAGCAGAAGAGCCATTATATAATGGTTGTAGAACACACATTCCGTTGTCAATGATGTCAAGGATGTTAAACATCAAGTCTAAGTTTAACATGTGTGAGAATTGTTTTAATCACATTTTGTAATTAATGAAGGGCTACTGCCAAAGGATGCGAAGTTTCCCGATGATTTTTATAGGACCAAACAAATGGTTAAAAAACTTGGATTAAGGTATGAGAAGATACATGTATGCATGAATGGTTGTATGCTATACTATGGTGGAAACAAAGAAAAAAAAAGTGTTCATTGTGTGGTCATCCTTGTTATAAACCGAATGTAAATGGTGATGTGAGGCAAAATGACATACCTTTTAAGGTATTACATTACTTTCCTCTTACACCAAGATTGAAGAGATTATACATGTCAACAAATGCTGTTGAACACATGACATGGCACAAAATAACTAGTTGGGAGTCAGGGGTGATGAGCCATCCTTGTGATGGAGAGGCATGGAAGTGGTTTGATGAGTGTCATCTGTCCTTTTCTAATGAGCCTCGAAATGTTAAATTAGCTCTTTCAATTGACGGATTTAGTCCTTATGGGCATATGGCACACATAATTTTGACACCATACAATCTCCCACAAGAAATATGCATGGATACAATTTACATGTTCTTAACTTTTCTAATTCCAAGGCCAAAAAGTCCTAGGCAAAATACTGACATGTACTTATAACCTTTAATAGAAGAGTTGAAAGTTTCGAGGGAAGTTGGTGTGGAAACTTACGATTCCTTTAAGAAGCAAAATTTTCAACTATGGGTTGCACTTATGTGGACTATAAATGACTTCCTTGCTTACGACATGCTATCTGGTTGGAGCAAACATGGTGTTTTGTCATGCCCTTATTGTATGGAGTTAAGTAAGGCATTTTACTTGAAGGAAGGACAAAAGCCAACATTCTTTGATTGCCATCGTCAGCTTTTACCAGGTGATCATTCTTTTCGTAAGTATAAGAAGTCATTTTACAAAGGTAAGTTTGAAAAGTCTAATCCTCCACAAAGGTCATCGGGTGATGAAGTATAGCAGCAAGTGCATGGCTTACCTAATGTAACATCTCGAGACTGCCTACAGGATTGATGAGTGTCCCCACAAATCAACACAAGTCTTTTCAATGTGCTTTGTCCTCACTCACACGCATCCTAGGAAACTTCCCAAGAGGTCACCCATCCCACAAGTACTCTAAGCCAAGCACGCTTAACCATGAAGTACTTATGTTCTTGGTTCTCGAAAAGAAGATGCATCTTGTTAATATGAGTGGTGCTAATCAATTCCTTTAAGTCATCCTTAACTATGCAGTCCCATACCTGCACAGTCTCTAAATCCCTCTCATTTCAGTGTATATTCAGTTCATTCATGTGTCCCTTCGCCTAGAAGCTTGCCAGGAGCCGCTTCTTATCTGTGCTTCATCTTTTTGCACCAGCGACCACTCTCCGCCCTCGTCAGCCCCGGGTGTCACATGCCCGCCAGCTTCCGCACAGTTTGTCCCTGAACCACATCGTACTAGGAGTAGTCCCGCTTTGATATCATTTGTAACTTCCAGGGACTGCCTGCAGGATTGATGAGTGTCCCCACAAATCAACACGGGTCTTTTCAGCATACTTTGTCCTCACTCACACGCATCCTAGGAAACTTCCTAGGTGGTCACCCATCCCACAAGTGCTCCAAGTCAAGCACGCTTAACCATGAAGTACTTATATTCTTGGCTCTCGAAAAGAAGATGCATCTTGTTGATATAGGTGGTGCTAATGAATTCCTTTAAGTCATCCTCAACTATACAGTCCCATACTTGCACAGTTTCTGAATCCCTCTCATTCCGGTGTGTATTCAGTTCATTCATGTGTCCATTCGCCTAGAAGCCTGCCAAGAGCCGCTCCTTGTCCGTGCTTCATCTTTTTGCACCGGTGACCACTCCCCGCCCTCGTCGGCCCCAGGTGTCACATCTAAGATTATGGAGAAGACTAGTAGAGAAAAGTTTATAGGTAATTGGACCAAACGAAGTATATTTTGGGACTTGCCTTATTGGCGTACGAATCTCATTCGACATAATCTTGACGTGATGCATATTAAAAGAATGTGTTTGATAATATATTCAATATTATGATAGATGCCAAAGGAAAGACGAAGGACAACTTAAAAGCTAGGAAAGATTTACCATTGTATTGCAATTGTCCTAATCTTGAATTGAAGGTTCACGAGGATGGTAAAATTGTGAAGCCAAAATTAGCATATACATTATCAAAGGAACAACACAAATTGGAGTGTGAGTGGGTCAAACACTTAAGGCTCCCTGATGGTTATGCTTCAAATCTATCTAATTGTGTTGACATGCAAGATTACAAGCTATCTAGGATGAAAAGCCATGATTGTCATGTGTTCATAGAGAGGTTGATGTCAATTGCATTCAAGGAGTTGTTACCCAAACCAATTTGGAATACCTTGACCGAGATAAGTTTGTTTTTCAAAGATTTATGCTCAAATGTGATACAAGTAGAATGTATGAAAAAAATGGAAACAAACATTATGGTGACTATGTGCAAATTAGAGAAAAATTTTCCTCCAGGATTTTTCGACTCTATGGAGTATTTGTCAATCCATTTACCATATGAAACAATGGTTGGTGGTCTAGTTCAATTTCGCTGGATGTATCCATTTGAACGGTAAGGTTCTTAATCTTTAGCTAAATTATCATGGCTAAATTTGACAATGCTAATAACTTGTGAAACATTTCTTAATGTAGGTTTCTACATAATTTGAAGAAGAAGGTTAAGAATAAGGCATCGTGTAGAAGGTTCAATTTGAGAAGCATATCTTATTGAAGAAACTTTAACCTTCTGTTCTTATTATTTTGAGCCTCACATCCAAACCAAGCTAAATAAATTTGGTCGACGTGATGATGGAAGATGGGTTGATGCACCAGATCAATGTTTTAGTATTTTCACCCATGTAGGATGCCCAGCTGGAAAGGAGCAAAAACGATATTTGTCAGATGCTGAATTAAGTGCAGCAACCACTTATGTTCTCCTGAATTATCAAGAGATTGAACCATTTGTTGAGTATGTAATACCCACTGTAGGGTATCACATTTTATACGAATTATTATCGTGATTACCCCAAGTTATAAAATTGATATTGTATAATATAAATATGAATTGTAAAATTTCTTGATATTGATAAGATAAACTTAGCATAATTTAAAAATACTAAATAGTATCACGAATAATATACATCATATACATAACTTCGGTACTATCATACTTAAATATATAGAGACAGAGTTCTCAAAAATCGATAAACATTCCTATACTATCACACTGGCCTAAGTACACGTCTATATAGTAGAACCCTTAGATGGATCCTCCTCAGACTCCTTAAAAGATAGGAATCCCGGATGACGCGTGGTCATTGGGACAGGTGTCCGAGCAGAAGACACAATACTAATCTCGCTAGGAGTATGGTAATAAGCACCCCAATACTGTCTAATAGATAATGAAAACTCCAAATGTACGTAAATGTTGACAATGAAGTAAGGGTTCCCATGATACACCCTACTTAGGGAAACAATAAGATCTCCCATCTAGACAATACACTCTCTGTCTAAGTGAACACGCCAAGCCTCCGAACCACCTCGAAATTGTAGCCTCATGTACCCAAGAAAACTTGGCATCGCCATCGACTTAGAAATCAACTTCCTCAGCAAGAATCTGCTCCTCACCTTCTTGCTCAAACTCTTGCTCACCATTTTTACCAATTACAATTACAATATAAAAACAATATACAAAGAGGTGAGATTACCAACACCAGTACCAACATGGCAGTAAAGAGATATAAATGACAATAATGTCATACAGATATAACAAACAATAATCATAATCATGGCATTAAACATTAATCAATTTTTGACAAATAAAATATCACATAGATATAGATGTACAAACTACGCATATGCACGCAGGCTCAATTTCCTACTCAATTTCCTAGCATTATACACGATAGTCTACGCCAAACTTTGATTAAGAATAGTGTCTCAGTCCGAATCGTTGGTGCGTTGCATCGGTCTGATCCACGATATAGTAGAGCTACCAACTGTCCATTATGAAAAACCCGCACCCCGATGCCCCCAAGGTCAACAAGTGACCTACACTACGTATATCACACCACATAAAGGTGTAATTCTCTCCTAGGCCATTGGCCTTAACATAGTTCATCGGACTTTTTCAATACATGTTCAATGCATACAAGCTAATCATAGGCTAAAGTCATATTTCACATCTATGGGTCCACACTTTAGCCCAACAACAATTCTACTATATTTTCAATCACATAATTATTTTACTGCGTTTTCACAATTGTGCAACAATTCTATCACATTTTCAAATCGCGTATTGATTTTTTGACATTTTCTCAATCGCATAAAAATATTTAAACATTTTCCAAATTGCATAGTAATTTTTTAACTTTTTTAAAATTGCGTAACTTAAAAATCACATTTTCAAGTCGCATAAAACATTTTTCATCATTTTTCAACTGCGTAAAATATTTCTCAAAATTCTAAACATCATTTTGGCCTTTCAAAAAAATAATATAACTTCTAATTTTATTTTTCCACATTTTCTCACTTAAGAAATCCTTTCCACAATATTTTTCCACAAAATCACTTTTTCATTGAATTAAATCAATGTTTCTATCTTAAAATTTCCTATGCACTCCAAAACTCAAAGAGTGAGCTGTACGTTAGTAAATGTCAAGTCATCCATTCATTCCTCATCATAACTATATCAATTCTAAAAAAATGAGCTTACTTTCTAAAATATTTTGAGGTTCAAACACTTTCAACCTCATTTTTCCTTCATGAAACGAAATCTCCCTTTTACAAATAATAAATTGTTTTATTTCCATTTTTATTTCTTATGTCCTTGTATTAATTTCCTTGCACCTAATCAACTAAGTCACCATTGATAAATCATATTTTTACACAAAACAAATCCATTCAAGCCTTCATGGTCATGAGGTACATGGTCATTGGAACCAAAATATTGATTCATTTCCTTGCTCTTCTAAACATCCAATTTTACCATTCATGAAAATATTAACTTGGAAACACCTATTTTGAGGTGTTGAGGCCGTAAACCTCATGGTCTTTGGAACCAAAATTATTTTTCCTTTTCAACATCTATCATGGCATACATGGCATATAATCATCATACTATATATCAAACAAACCTTTAAAGCAATAAAATCATATAAAGCATAAATAAATAAATTCATAGCACATAGACACACATAAATAATTTACACAACCATGGATATGAATTCTCACATGGATTCACCACCCATCACATACAAATTCATCTCTCACCACCATACTTAGTTAGTGCGATAGATCTCCCTCTTACCTTTTGGTGAAACCTCCAAAGCTCCTTGCTTTTCTTTTTGTACTAGTCCTTCACCACCACCACAAGATTCTTACAAACAAAATTAAACACAAGCATATTAACATCTAAAGCTTGAATAAGAAAGACCATGGATCAATATATGGTCTTAGAATAAGAAAAAGAAACCACTAGTGAAGTTTCTATGAACTTCACCTCAAAAGCATCAAACTTTTATCTTTGAAGAACAAGCTGCAAATGGATGATCTAGCCTTAGCTTTCAACTATGAAGAGTCTTAGAATGGTGAGAAGATTTGAGAAGTAAGGTTGATAGAAATTATTGGAGATGGGAGGGTGAATTTCTCTAGCTTGGCCACGAGATGCTCTAGAGAGAAATGGAGATAATTTGTGAAACTTGCTTTAGGAAAATGATGAAGATGAAATGAAATGAATAAAGAGTCATCCTTTGCTTCTCCTAAAGCCTTATGGCCGTGGAGTTCACCAAAGGAGGTGACCACTTTGTTTGACCACTCAAGACTTCCTAATGACCTTAGATTGGATCAATGGTTGATCTTCAAAGCCTTTGCCTCCAAGCTTGTTTTCTATAGGCTTAGACAACTTGAGTCATCTAGTTCTTGAAGTTTCCTAACCATGGAATCAAGAGAAAACTAACTAAGTTTCTAATCCAATTGTGTCCTAACCAAATTAAACTACTTAGTTAGGTTTTCTAGTTTCTTTGCTAACTACTTAGTTACTTGAATGTGACATCACAATTTCTAAAAGCTCCTACATCCTTCCAAAACCGTGAAGCCTACTAAGATGCAAACTAGGTTTGTTCCATTTAGTTACTACATAGGCATTATGCTAACTTAATTTAAGTTTTCTAATTTCATTTAGTTACATAGTTAACTAGTCTAACCACCTTTGTTGACTATTTTCTATTGGTTTTTATCAAGTTTCTAATATTCTAATTAGTTCACAAAATAAGTCATTACAACTTTTCTATAGACTATTATCCAATGGATAATAGTTACAGAAATTATTACATAATAGACAGTACATTACTGCCCACAAGTCAGTAAATATTTGTCTGCTGTAAAATAAAAATACAATAATATTTTTATTTCATAGATAATTTCTAAAAATTAAAAGATTGTGTCACGTATCCCTCGGAATTAGGTTTAGTAAGATCCCCCGGCTCCGAATAAATACGTAAAGATTTTCTCAGGCCTGAAAATTATTATTTTCTCGACTTAGAGTAAATCACACAAAACGATCAAATACTGTCACGGAATAGTCAAAATAATTTTACAGCATACAGAAATCACAAAATAATACAATTCCATCATTACTGTAAAATAGCTAATTTTGGGGTGTTACAAAGTAAGTTTAACATTATAAAACCTAATAGTTTAAGTAGTCATAACTTTAATATCTTATCACTATAGTAATTGCAATGTAGGATCTTTGAAGAAGAAATAAAGAAGAGTTTACCAGATGTTTCTAGTGAAATAATAAAGGCAAAGATAAACAGTGAATTTGCAACTTAGTTCAAGTCATATGTAAGTTTCTTATAATCAATTAAATGATTACCATTGTCAATATTTTCTAATTGACTTGACACTCAATCAATTGCAAATTCCATACTAGGTTTTTTATTTAGCAAATGGTGTCACTGATCATCGTATAAAGGATTTAGCATGGGGTCCCTTTAAGGAGGTGCACACATGGCCTCAATATTGTGTAAATGGTTGTAGGTTTCACAAAATTAGCCATGGCACAAATAAATCAACTATGAACAATGGTGTGTTATTAAAAAGGACCACTTCCTCTGGTGAAGATTTTGAAAGTGGTTATTATGGATTATTGGTTGATATTATACAATTAGAGTACCCTAACAGAACCATTAAAAGAACTATTGTTGTATTGTTCAAGTGTGAATGGTTCAATCCCAGTATAATTTGAGGATGGAAGGTGCACAACAATTATGGTTTGGTTGATATGAATCACAAAAAAAGATTTTTGAAGTATGAGCTGTTCATACTAGCTCATCAATCTCAACAGGTGTACTTCTCAGAGTATCCTAGCAAAAAGAAAGATAGAATTAATTAGTGGGTTGTGTACAATATTAAAGCTAGAAGCATGATTGAGTCTCCATATTTGGCTTACCAAGAGACTAAGATGTCTATCTCACCTGAATTAATATTAAATGATGAACTTGATATATTGTGCAACGTTGATGGTGAGGAAGAGGAAGTACAAGATATTGAAGAATTTGACATTGAGTCACTCTTTGAAGATGATCAAGAGGAAGAGAGTGTAGATTATGATCCCATTGATGATTATTAAGACACTCAAGATGAAGTTGATGAATAAATCTAATGTTTTTTGTGTTTGTATTTTTATTGGCTTTAAGACTATTGCAATCATATGATTAAGTGATTTATGTTATAGTTTTAAGATATTTTGATCGCTTTTGTATGCAGATATGATTTGTGTTTTGTTTCTTAGTTCTTACTTCGTTCCGCTATATATTATAAAAGTGTGTGATTTTAGTGGGTTTTCAATCATTTATTTGGTGATTACTATAGACATGCCAAATATTAATCATAAATGAATGAGTTCTCGAGGTAAAGGTGGAGCTACCAATGCAAATCTTTCTCCACTACCAGCCTACATCTCTTCAGTTGTGGGTCCTTCTCAACCAGCACCTCCACCTCCACCTGCGCCACCTCCGCCACCCACATCTCAAGCTACAAATAGGCTACGACACAAGGCTCTTAATGGAAAAACGTAAGCCTGTCTTATTCTTGGTATTAACATTAAAGTTATAATAACTTGCGATTTGTAACACCCCTAGATTTAATAATCACGATATAATCATCATTATACCACAGTCACTAAATTTAGGCATGCTACAACTCAACAATAGGTTTCCAAATTTAATCATTGTGCATATAAAGAAAATATGAGTCACGAATGAAGTATATTTAGTACACAACTCTTAAAGTACAACCTCCGAAAGAAAATACACTCCATATATACAAATATGTCCTTAACATAAAATACTGGTATCACAAAACATAATACTTACATATTCAAACAATAGAAGACGTGTACAACTACAATATAAAAACTCGACTCGGCCCAAGTCTAAACACCTAAAGGGTAATATCCCCCACTTAGTCTTCCTTTAGAACCAAAAAGGCAAACTCCCCGATTGAGGTATGTCACGATGGACAGGAGTCCGAGCAGTCGAGTCCACAGAATCCTCCCTAGGGGTGTAATGTCGATCATCCCACAGGTCTCTAATGGGAATAGAGAACTCCACATGCACAAAAGCAATGAAAGTGAAAGTAGTAACCCCAAGATTGGTACTACTCCTAAGCAGAGTCGCCTCCCATCTATACATGAAACACTCAGTGTCACGGTCGACACGCTAGGCATCGATGCCCCCATAAAGCTACACTCGCACGTAACCAAAGAAATCTCGTCCAGACGCCATCATCAAAATCAGAAGTCAATCCACTAAAAATCCAGAGATTTAACCTCACCTTTCTTCATAGTCTTCTTCAACATAATTATAACCCAGAACAATACAACAAAGAGGTGAGATCCCCTACATCACATACCAAAATGGCAGTGAAGAAAATGATACGAATGACAAAGTTATTCTATACATATAGATATTGTAGATATATTCATGTTATCAATTTCATAAATATCATCAGAAAACATATCCCACAATAATATAAACATTAACAGCACTATAATAACAGATATCCACAATAGGTATATAATAATTATGCCACCACAATATGTATGTTGACCATGCCACAACAATATATATACTGACCATGTGTATGCATAATGAACCAGTTCCTACTCCATGGAGCTAATACTCAAATTCAGATATGAAAATTCCAGAAGATCTGCCTCCCTTAATGACACTCTACGCCAGATCATGAAAAGAAATAGTGCTTGTTGGTTCCTTGTCAGAGCGTTGCAACAGTTCTTTATGGCCAGAGGTATATAGTCTGACAACTAGGTCACTAGATGAATCACCTTGCCCTGACGCACCCTGAGATCCTTCCCTTGGATCACACTACTCAATTCTCATTCACTCTTAGGCAACAAAAGCCATACAGACACTGACTGTATGATGTTCAATGCATGATAACTCAATGCATAACTCAAGCCACCATTGTACTGTTCCCAATGATATCAAAACAACCACCCATATAATTATCTGATACCACTAGTATCAATGATATTATATAATCGCCCATACAATTACATACTAACACTGATCCACCCGGGTCCAGCACATTGATACAACAACAAACCAGTGTATAATCTTCAATGTATGATAATGTTCAATGCACGATAATTCAATGTATAATCTAAGCCACCATGGGCCGTAAATCATATTTTAACAAAACTGGGTCTAGTACATCGGCCCGATAGCAAACCGCTATTTTCACAATCGCATAAACATCATCCAATGTTCTCCCCAAAATCCGCATTATATTAATTTACTGAAAACTTTCTCTATTACCTTTACTAAAATCCTCTTAAATAGAATACTCTAAGTTCTAAATCACGTTCAAAACCTTATTTTCCATCATCATGATCAAAATCACTCTTATCTAATAATAATAAAAGTTTTGTTCTATTCCTTTCAAATAAAATGTTTTAAGTCTCATCAAATTACTTTTAAAACTTCTTTTCCATTTCTAGTACAAAAAATCATCATTTATCTAACAAAAGCTATACATTCCATATTCCTCCTAAAAATCTTTTTTAAAACAAAAATACTTTAAATTTCAAATCTTTATCTTAATTTAGTCTCCATGATCGAAAATCACTTCTTTTTTAAATTATAAAACCGTATTCATTTCTTTCTCCACTTTGTAAATCCTTAATCCAATTTCTAGTTGCCTAATCTTATAAATTCATAATTAACCAAATATTTCAAATTTGGATCACCCAACATGGGCATAGAGGCCGTGAGCCTTGGTGGTCATTGGGACCAAAATTTCTTTCCTTTCTCAAAAGATTCATAGCATTATTTCAACCATAAAAATTCTACCATAATAGTTTCATGCATATTATCACAACCACATATAGACAATAAGCAAGCATAACAATTCATACATATTATCAACATAATATAACCACATAAAGCTAAATAGACACAAACCAAGTTAAAGTCATATGATCACATATAGTAAATAAGCACATATTCAACAAGTAAGCACAAACCATAACCACACAATCAAGTGAAGGAATCCTCACATGGATTCTTCACTTACAAACACAAAATTTTCATTTTCTCACCACCATGTTTGGTCGATGAGGTTAATCTCCCTCTTACCTCAAGAGAAGATAAAAAAGAAATCTCCTTGATGTCTCCTTGATGATTTCGTCCAACACTAACAAGCAAACCCTTAGAAACCTTCAAACCCTAGGTATGAAGAAAATGCTTGAAGATAGATGAACTAAATTGTGACCATAACATGAAAATTTCTCAAAAGGGTGTCTAGGTCCAAGATATGTGATTGATTGGAATTAAAGAAGATGGATGGGTGGTTTTTTAGGGTGAGGCCGTGAGCTTCAATGGGGGAAAGGTGAGAGGATTTTGTGTTCTTGGCTTCAAGAAAGTGAGGTTGAAGATGAACAAATAAAAACTAAACCTTGAACCCTCCAAGGTGATGCTTTGGCCGTGGGGTTTGGGAGAGAAAGGTGAGAACTTTTTGGTGTTTTGATAACAATGATAGAAAGATGAAGATGAGGGTTTTTAGAGATGGTTCCAACAAGAAAAAGTCTTCAAGTGGGTTGTAGATTCAACAAGAATATTTCATTGAAATTGAACAACCATGAAAGATGGAGGAAGAGTGCATAGCTGTGGAGCATGGAGAGAAATGAGAAGAGAAAATGTGAGAGAAAGGTGGAAACTTTTTGGTTGAAAAATAAAATGAAGTGTTAAGAGAAAATATGACAAAGTTGTCATCTTTTTCCTTCCCCAAAACCGTGGGGTCACTCCAAGGAGAGAGAGAAGATAAGCTTCTCTAAGAAGCTTGGTAGAACCTTGCTTAGGAAGCAAAAAATGTGGCTTCCCCAACAAGCCTTGATAGAAAACTTCTCCATTAAGTTTTGAGGAAGCTTCCTTAGGAAGCTTGGTTTTCACCTTTTTGAAAAAGTCAAAGATGATGTCATCTTGATAATGTCATTAAAGTGCTTTCTAGAAAAGATGACTAACACCTATAAAGCTATTATCCAGTGAATAAAAGTTACAGTTAACAAAATTAATATTTATTGTCCAACGGATAATAAAACGTACTGCGATTTTATTTATCAAATAAAATCTTGAATAATGAAAACTTCATAAACTGTGTCCGGCTTCGGGTTTAGTAAGATCTCCTGGCCCCGTTTCACAATTCAAAATTTTCTAGTCTCAAAAAAATATTATTTTTTTGCCCTGCTTAACGTGCACATAAATCGAGGAATATAATAAAATAATCAAAATCACCAAAATAATTCACAAAATTCACAAATATTATAAAATGAAAATAAATCATGAAACAAACAATTTTTGGGGTGTTACAACTCTTCCCTTCTAATAAGAAATTTCTTCGTCGAAACTTGTTACACCTTAAAATAGATGTGGATATTGTTCCTTGATCTTGTTCTCTAGCTCCTACGTTGCGTCTCCAATTACATCATTCCAAATCGCCTTTACTAACGTAATATCTTTTCCCCCTGAGTTGTTTACATCCTTTCCTGAGTCATCTTAACTTTATCTGTTGCTTATTGTACAAGCTCGAGTCCAATCGCAATCCTTTCACCGTCTTGGTGCCAACACAAAGGTGTCTTACATCGCTGTCCATGTAACACCTCATATTTAACTCCTTCTAATCAACCAGATATTTCTGACTCTAATGATTATTGTAGACATTGAATGTTGCACCATGTAAAAAATGTCTCCAGATCTTCAATGCAAACACACAACTGCTAACTTCGAGTTCATGTAGGGTAGTTCTTCTCATCTACTCCCGATTGCCTTGAAGCATACACCACAACTTTCCTATTCTGCACAAGCACACATTCTAAACCTTGATGTGAAACATCTCAAAACACCACAAAAGGTTCATGGGGATCAGGTAGAACCAAAACTAGCAAAGTAGTCGAACATCTCCTCAACCCTTGAAAACTTTCTTCACATGTGTTGGTCCATAGAAAAGCTTGATTCTTTTCTTGTAAGATGGGTGAGAGGTTCCGCTATCTTGGAGAATTCTTCGATAACTCTTCGATAATATTCGGCTAGTCCCACAAGCTACGAATCTCAGCTACGGTCTTTGGTCTTTCCCATTGAAGAACTGCTTCAACCTTCGATGAATCCATAACAATTCCTTCCTTTGAAATCTCATGATCCAAAAGTTTAACCTCCTCCAACCAAAATTTGCACTTTAATAACTTGGCGTCCAAATTCTTCTCCTTCCAAATTTGGAGAAATATATCGAGATGTTCAGTATGTTCCTCTTGATTTTCGAGAATAGATCAGAATGTCATCAATAAAGACAATGACAAGTTTGTCTAGATAAGGGCAAAAGATCTGATTCATGTAATTCATGAATATGACAAGAGCATTTGTCGCTCCAAATGGCATCACGGGATACTCACAATGCCCATAGTGCGTTTGAAAAGTCGTTCTAGGAACATCCTCCACTTCCCACGAATCTAAGGATAGACGGAGTGTAAATCCATCTTGGAGAAAATAACGACTCCCTTTTTGCTGATCCATCTAATCATCTATCTTCTTCCGAGGATACTCATTCTTGATCGTAATCTTGTTCAACTGGCGATAGTTCACATATCGTCGAGAAGTACCATCCCTCTCCTTAACTAACAGCACTGGAGCTCATCATGAGAAACTTATTGATTACAAGATTATCATTCACATTCTCCTTACTTTTGACTTCCAAAGAAGATAATAACGTGTATCATTGGGCTCCTTTTCCTCAATAAAGCTTTAACTTGGTTGGCCATTAAGAATTTGGAAATCTCAATTTCAATAAACACTAAGGTTTTCATTGGAACAATCTAGCAGGATATGACTAGAAAATAACCAATCTATTCCTAAAATCACATCTATTCGAGAATGAGGTAAACAATTCAAATCAACAGAAAAGATTTGGTCTTAAACAGAAATAGGATAGTTTGAGCTACTGGATAGTAACAATAGGTTTAGTAATAGAAGCAGAAAATGAACAAGTCAAAAGGTAACGAAAACACTGATAACCCTAATCAATCCACACAGTTATAAGCCATAAAGGAGTGAGTTGCCCCCGAAATTATATAGCACAGTCAAGGGATCACCTCCTGTGGCATAATCTCCATTGTTTAGATCTTCAGTCAGGGAAACTTTCGTTCCACCCAGGGTATAAACCTTCCCTTCAGTTTGAGGTCTTAAAGCACATGCATCACTAACAAAAGACTTCTTCTTTGGTGGAGCACAGTCTCTAGAAATGTGTCCGAGCTTCCCCCACTTGAAACAGATTACCCCCTTGATCTTACACTCCCTTGTTGAGTGGTTCTTTCCACACTTCTTACATCTTGGTAAAAATGCCAAGGTCTAGTTGGATCTGCTACCACTAGCGCTACCTTCATATGGTTGTTGTTGCTGTTGCTTCTCCGATGGTCGTGAATAAGATTTCCATTGGAATCGCTTGACCTTACGACTTCTCCTCCTTCTGAACCAATATGGTCCAACGTCATGGGGTTCCATATCCTGAGATTGATTTAACTCTAACAAAATTTGAGCCTCGGCTATCAATTCCTGTTGTTAAGCGGCCTTCTGATCCTGTTATACTGTTACGTCAGCCATCTCGTGCCCCGCATTCACTCGTGTACACCTATTGCAAACCATTATTTTCCTTTGAAGACAGGTGAATCAAAACATAATAAAAACCAATCACAATCCCTTTCAAACAATAATGGCTTCTTTTGGAAACCAAACACAAAGAATCACGCACCACAAACCAAACAAACTTAATCACAAGCCTGAAAGACTCAAGCTTGGGTTCCAGAGATATCACAACAAAAGGTGTAGATGCAATAAATTCTAAAAGAGTTTAGTCATACTTGCTGGACTCCTTACTAAAAGAACTCCTATTCTCCTGGTACGCCTAGGTGAAGTGTAACGTCTCGGGACTGCCTGCAGGATTGACGAGTGTCTCCATAAATCAACACGAGTTTTTTGAGCGTGCTTTGTCCTTACTCACACACACCCTAGGAAACTTCCCAAGAGGTCACCCATCTCACAATTGCTCTAGGTCAAGCATGCTTAACCATGAAGTTCTTATGTTCTAAGCTCCTGAAAAGAAGTTGCAACTTGTTGATGTGGTTACACCTAATCAATTCCTTTAAGCCATGCTCAACTATGCAGTCCTATACCTACATAGTCTCTGAATCTCTCTCATTCCAGTGCGTATTCAGTTCATTCATGGGACCCTTCGCCTAGAAGCCTGCCAGGAGTTGCTCCTTGTCCATGCTTCTCTTACACTGGCGTCCACTCCCCGTCCTCGTCGGCCCCGGGACACCACATGCCCATCAACTTCCGCTTGGTTCATCCCCAAACCACACCGTACTGGGAGAGGTCCCGTCTCTGATAAATATGACACAATCGTCATTATTGCCACAGTCACTAAATCAAGACGTGTCACAGTCTGAACAATAATCTTTTCAAAATAAATATTTCATTTGTACATAGATGGAAAATATAAGCCCCAAATGAATGCATATTTAGTGCCCAACCATTTTCAAGGACAATGTAACACCCTAAACTTTTGGGTGAATTATCGTTGTGTCCTAAATGTACTGTTTTCTGTTTTTTCAACTTTAGGATAAATGACCGTTATGTCCTTTTTGTACTGTTTGTTATTTTTCTGTATGAAATACTGTTTTATTTTACTGCCTGTGATTTTATTTGAACTTTTTGTGTGATTTACTCCGGGACAGGAAAATAATATTTTTCGGGCCGAAAAAATCTTATTTTAATTATTCGGAGCTGGGGGATCTTACTAAACCCAATTCTGAATGATACGATTAGTAATCTTTTAATTTTTAGGATTTAACTGTGTAATAAAATAATTTTATATTATTATAATATTATTTTATTAGTCAGTGTAAATAAGCGGTAATGGACCCAGAAATGTTTTGCGGGACCTACATTTAGCGAAACAGTTAACGTTTTAGAGTAGTAGCTTAATGACTAAGCTTAATGACAAGGCTTAGTGACTAGGCTTAATTAGTGACAAGGCTTAATGACTAGGCTTAATGACAAGGCTTGGATTAGCTAATGAGAGTTAAGCTTAGTGATCAAGTTTTAATCCTCACCATTCATCATTTCTAGGGCTTGGATGGAGCCAACCAAGGGGACACCTCCCTTGCATGATGTCTACGGCCAAGTGCCCTTGGAGAGCCAAGAATCACTTCATTCTCTAACACTTTCTCTCTTCTCTCTCTTCCAAAAATACCAAACTCCATTGATGCTTCTTTGAAGGTCCATTCGGCTAAGCACCATTCTTCACCATCCATCCACCCAAAATTCCTTCTAACCTACTTTTCTAAACCTAAACGCAATTCTAAGAATATCTCTAGTTGAGAGTTCTTGCAAAATCCATCATCTTGACCTTGAAAAACTACTTTGAAGATTCTACCTTGAAGGTGAAAATCCTTGTTTTTCATTTCTAAATTCTTTTTCAAGGTTCTAAGCCATGATTGATCCATGGTTTAAGCTTTCTTTCTTGTTGGTAACTTGTAGAAATTGTTTAAGTTTGATAGGTGACTTTGGCGGGTGAAAACCGAAACCCTAGAAGGAGTGAAAGAGTGTTTGTCTTCACTTAAGGTAAGAGGAAGACTTGAATCTTATCATCCTTGGATGGTGATAAGAAAATGGAATTGTTTGTGGTTGTAGAATCCATAAGGATTCTTTTGTGTTATTTGTTATTAGCTTTCCTATTTGTGATTTGTATTAAATTGCATGTCTACAAGCTTTAAATATATTGTATATGTTAGAAATGCATGTATAATTAGTAGGATGTGAATAACATGCTAAGGATTGCATGAGTGTTCCAAAGAACACAACATCAAGGCTCACGGCCTCAACATAAAAGGAGAACCAAAATGTTCTCAACAATTTTCTAAAAGAGTGATTTAATTGACTTAGGAAAATTGACAAGATACAAAGTGTTTTTAAAGAGAGAATAATGAATTTATGGATCAAATGAGGGAAATAGAGTAATTCGACTAACATGCCAAATGTGAAGGTTTTTATTTCTAAAATTGTTTTTCAACAAAGGTTAGGTAATAATGCTAAAAGGAATTTTATTACAATGAATTTTGAGGAATAAAAATGATTAGATTAAGTTTAAGAAGTTAAAACTAATGATTTTAATGTTTAGAAGGAAATACAGTAGCTTTTGTAAAATTTCTAACGTAGAGCTCATTTTATGTTTTGAAGCACGTTAGTGGTTTTCAAGAGTATAAATAAATGGTTAAAATATAAATAAAAGGATTTTTTACAGAAAACTTAGAAAACCATTATCATACATTTTCTAAGCAAAACATGTCAATTTTTGTTAAAACAGATAAATAAGATAGAAAAGATATCTATTATATCATATACGGTATGAAAAATATTCTACGTAATTTAAACATATTAAATATTATTTTCTGTTTATTTAAACAGTAATTTTTAAGGAATTCAGACAAGAAAATGATTTAAAAATCTTACGCGATTGAGAAAACGTTTGAAAAACAGTAAGCGATTTTAAAAACAGTAAAATATATTTATGCGATTTAAAAACATTTATAAAAACGATACAATTTTGAAAACGCGATAAAATTTCTACACGATTAACGAAAACAACAAGTTTTTACTGTCGAGCCAAAGTGGTGGACCCGGACAGATTGTGAAACAGTACTGTCAAGTGGGACATACTGTATATATATGAGATTTGCCATTGAGGGCATTTTTGTAATTTTTGCCATGGAGGGCATATTTGGAATTTTTGCCATTGAGGGCATATTTGAAATTTTTGCCATTGAGGGCATTTGCATAAATATGTATATTTATACCATTGAGGGTATTGTGGTAATTTTTGAGCATGCATTGAGTTAATGCCAATCTTGGTGGATTGATTGACGAGGTGAATCACACTGTGTTATCAGTGCGATAAGTGTAGTGTGGTTCATTACTTTATGGACTTGGAGACATTAGTGTGCGGATTATTCCATTTGTGGACAGTTGGTCGCTCCTCTGGGCCGTGGTAACTGGCAACACACTAATGGACTCGACACGCACTATACTTAATCGAGATCTTGTAAAGTCTAATAGTACATTGCCTGTAGTGACACGATGTTAGACAGTGTGCTACACCACGCCATGTCACTGTGGGCTATAGACGCAACGTGAGACCGCGGAATAGTTTGGTTGGGCAACTGTGGTACTAATAGATTTTGCGGGTCATTCTCTCTGATGTCTATATGTGTTTAGCTCCATGGAGTAGGATCGTGTCATATTGTATATGTATTTGTGATGTACATTATTATATTTTTATCTGTATCCTCTTATATATTTAATTCTTATATTGTATCTATGTTATACTGTATTTATGTTTATATTGTTCGGTGTTATACTGTATTTATGTTTATGTTGTTATGGTATTCTGTTATGGCATTCTATATTGTATGACCTGTATACCTGATTGTATTGTCGTTTTCTTATTTACCATGTTTGTGGTGATATAGATTGTCTTACCTCTTTTTTGTATGTGTTATCCGTATATTTTAAATTATGTGATAAAGAGTTTGAGGAAGAGAAACAGCCTCTTGAGTGTGAGTATCCCGAGGAGGAGGAAGAGCAGCAAGTCGAAGATCATTTCTACGATCAAGAACCATCCGATCATCCATATCCGTTGGATCGATTGTGTTAGTATGACACTACCAGGATTCTTTGGATTCGTGCAACTTGAGTTTCACGGAGGCTCTAAAGCCTGGCATCTGCGAGAGGATAGAGACTCGGTGACGTACGTAGGGTGTCTGACTGTGACCATACGTACAGAGTTTGATGGAGTGCCGATCTTTCTACTTTGCTGTACCTGCATGTGGAGTTGCAGTTATCTCTTAGGCGTCATTGGGGTAGTATGTTTGATGCGCCTAGTGAGATCAGCAATGTATCGACTGCACAGACTCGTGTCCGTAGAGGGTCGAGGCATCCTGGATACCTATCACCTGAAGTTTCATCTGAGAGTGATCCTTCAGAGGGCTAGATATTTATGATGTGTACTGTAACACCCTCCCTAGGGTATCACATGTCCGACTCCCGACTCATAATCTGAAAATGTTTTCATAAAAGGTTTGAGTTAAAAACGTGGGTTTAAAAATTTCTTTCTTGTTGAAATATAAACTTACTGAAATTCATATGTAATACTGAAAAACATATATTGAAACAGATTCATATACAATATTGACACCAATTAATATTTAACAACTTAAAGAGAAATATAAAACTAACAGACTCTTTTTTTTTTTAACAGTAGCAAACCCCATGACGGGTCCTACTTAATAGCACGGTACAACACTAACGTTAAAACTTAACATACTTATTCTGTTGTGTATCCATCTTGTTGCATCAGACATCTGTTCTACATCTGTTCTTTGTCAACACTGTACACCTTCGAGTCCTGAATGTCCACTCCTTATTGTTGTCACCCATCTCAGAGTATTCATTGCCCGTTATGTCTAAGACAACTCATTCTTTCTACTGTTTTAATTTTAACAATACAGACACAGCAAAACAACATAACAAAGAGGTGAGATCACCTACACCAATACCAACATGGCAGCACAGAGATAACACAAGCAGCAATATCATACAGGGATATCATATCAAACTTCCAATAATATATTCAATATTAATCAACTATCATCATCAAATCATTTATCAATTCAATTATCATAAACAACAATTACGATAATGTCCTAATTATCATCATCATCATCCAAGTATTCAAAACAATTGTCATAGCCAATATTCCTCAATTAATATGTCACACAGATATAAATGTTCAGATTATGCATGTACACAAGACTCGATTTCCTATTCCATGGAGCTAAAACTCAGGTCGGAGAAAATGATCGAAAAGATCTGTTGGTACCACATGCCTCAGACCACGTGCTATAATCCTCATTTTGATTTTGCACATCTAGCATATACGCAACAGTCTTTATCAGATCTTGATTAAGAATAGTGTCTCGGTCAGGATCATCGGTGTGTTGCATCGGTCTAACCTACGGGAAGAAGCGCGACCAACCACCCGTGTAGGCAACCCGCACCCCGATGCCCCCAAGGTCAACAAGTGACCTACACTACGCATATCGCACCCACTCAAGAGGTATGTTTCTCCTAGGCAATCAGCCATATCCAGTCCTCATCGGACCATTCCAATGCATGTATAATGCACCAAATCCAATCATAGACAAATATGTCATTTTCTCACAAACAGTGTATAGACACTGGTTCAACAGTAATCATACTGTACTTTCAACAGCGAAAATCATGTTATCACATTTTTATAGTTGTAAAATACTTTTACCATATTTTCACAATTGCGTAACATTTCTGTTACGTTTTCACAATCCAAAAACTTTTCTGTTATGTTTTCACAATACCATAACACTTCTTTTATATTTTCACAATACCGTAACACTTTCGTTACGTTTTTAAAATTCCAAAACGTTTTTATTACGTTTTTACAATACCGTAACACTACTGTTACGTTTACAAAATTTCGTAACATTTCTGTTACGTTTTCAAAATGTTGCAACTCTTCTGTTGCACTTTTAAACCACGTACTAATTTTTTTAACATTTTTCTCAATCGCGTAAAAACATACGTTTCTCAAATCGCATGGTATTTTTCCACTGTTTCAAAATTGCGTAACTTAAAAATCATTCTTTTACGTCACGTAAATCATTTTCTATCATTCTCAAAATATTTAAAATACTTTCCAAATCTCATAACAATTTTCTATCATTTTCACAATCACGTAAAAATATTCTGTCACTATTCAAATTACGTAGTGATTTTTCAACAATATTTCAGTCGCGTAAAATATTTAAACGCTTTCCAAATCGTGTAGAAATATTTAAACATTTTTCAAATCGCGTAGAAATATTTTACTGTATTTCAAATTATTTTTAAGATACGTAAAATATTTTTCAACATTTTTCAATCACATAAAATATTCCTCAATATTCCAAACATTATTTTAGACTCAAATAAATCAATATCATTTTTAACACATTGTTCAAAATTGTGTAGCTTAAAAATCGCGTTTTTAAGATACGTAAAACATTTTTCATCACAATTTCATTACAGAAAATACTTCTTAACCTTCAAAAATTTCTTTTCAACTTTTCTCAAAATAATATAACTTTATATTTCATTTAATATATTTTCTTACTCAAGAAAATATTTTTCCATGATTCTTTACTCAAGAAATTCTTTTTCAAAATATACTTCACAAAAATCACTTTTCCATTGATGTAAATCAACATTTCAAAACTTAACATTTTCTAATGTATTTCAAAACTTGAAAATAAGTTATACGTTAGTAAATTTTCAAAACACCATTATATTCTCCATTTTTTCCAAATCATTTCCAAACACAACCTTCTTCAAAATAAATTGAAGTTCGAAAACATTTTCGTTTACAAAAACTTGATTTTCTCAAGTGATAAACACTCTGATTCCCTTTCCAAAATCCTTGTATTAAATCCAGTTACGTTTCCACTTTGAAATTCACTTTGTTCATAAAAATCAAGGCATTACAAACCTTAAAAAAAATGTGGACATGACTATTGAAACCATCAAATATTTTTCCTTTTAAATTGATATGGTTTTACACAAACAAAACCATTAAAAATTCTTTACAAAAACGTAAGACTCATAGTCTTTGAAAATCAAATCATTTGTTCATTTTCAATTTCTCACTTTCTTTGTAAATCCATTTTCACTTTCTTTACAAATCCTTTTTCACTTTCTTTGCAAATCCTTAAAATCATCATTGCTATTTTCATTTAAATCTCATGTTTAGTTAAACACTTAGAACCTTTTACACAAAATAAATTAATAAAAATCCTTCTAAAAATCGTGTTCTTGTTCTCTTGAAAAACAAACCCTTTGTTTATTTTCCAAATTCTTCAAATCATACGTTTTCATCATTCATGAAAATCTTAAGTTATAAACACCTATGTTGAGGTGTCTTGTTCGAAATCCACCATGTTCTAAGTACTCAAAAAATCAATTTCCTTTCCACCATCAAGTCATGGCATATACATATATATTTCATCATAAATAATATAAGCATACCATTAAAGCCATAAAAGCATGTATAGCATATCAAGCATATCATCAAAGCTATAAAATCATGCAAAGCATATCAAGCATAGAAAATTAATCAAAGCTCATAAACACCCACAAATTAATTACATGACCATGGATATGAATCCTCACATGGATTCCACATCCATCAAATAAAATACCATCTCTCACCACCATGCTTGGTTGGTGAGATGGATCTCCTCTTACCTCTTGAAGATCCTCCAAAGCTTCTTGATTTGTTTCTTTTTCCAAGTCCTTCACCACCAAGGGCTTCTCAAATACAAAACAAAACACAAGTTAATTAACATATCAACTTGATTAAGAGGAACCATGGATCAAACATGGTTTAGATCATGAAAAAGAGAGAAGAAAATGAAGTTTCCTTATACTTCACCTCAAAAACCCAATAACTTTGATCTTGAAGAAAGTCCATGAAGATGAATGATTTAGAGAAAATCTTCAACATGAAAGTTGCTTAGAACATCATGTAGATTCAAAATCTATGGTTGGATGAAATTAAAAGAGATTGGATGGTGATTTTAGGGTAGATAACCGAATGATATCTCTTGAAGAACAAAGATGAAATTTTTGATTTTTGATAGAAACTTGAAGCTTGAATTTGAAGATCAAGATGAATGATTTTGGAAAAACTCATAACTAGAGATGTTCTTAGAATGGTGTAAGGATTCAAGAAATAAGGTTGGATGAAATTAAAAATGATGGAAGGTGCTTCTTGGAGAGCTTGGCCGAAACTAGCTCATAGGAGGATGGAGAGAAAATGTTCAATGAAGTCTTAGGCTTTTTGGAGGAAACAAAGATGAATTATGATAGCAAATGAATGAAATGCTTTTTGGCCCCTTCCTCCTATGCATTGCCGTAGAGTGAAGAGAGAAAAGAATGATAGGAAATGAATTAATTTTAGTCTCCTTCCAAGAAATTTCCTAAGGAAGAAAACAAGGCAACCATGTAGCGTAATTGACTAAAGTCTTCAATTATGGTTAGAAGATGACCAAGTATTATTTTGTGTCTTCCAAAATTGATGCATAGCCGTGGAGTGTGATGGAAAAATTGAAAGAAAGGTGATAATGCATGAAACATTGATCAAGACTTCTAACAATGACATAAAGCATTAAATTAATGCATTTGAATTTTTTTTTCTTTGTCTTCTAACAAGCCAAAACCGTCCCCCTCCTTGCATTACATGTCATCTTTTTCAAGTCATTATTTAAATTAATTCTAGCCATTGATAAATTCAATGGTTAAGATTTTGGTAAACTTTTAATTTTAGAAGACTAAATCTAGGCCATTGGATTTTTCTCCTTTAAATTCTAACCATTAGATGTGTCTCCAAAATTAATGGTTAAGATTGCTCCTTCTAACTTTTAATCCAAGGGTCATAATTAGTCTTTGTCACTTTTTGAGACTAAATCTTCATCCTTGATCAATTCTAAATCCAATGGTTATAAATGGTCATAGCCATTTTATTAAACTTATCCTACACCGTTGATTAAATCAAGATCAATTCTACACCTTTGATTACATCTATGGTTGATATCAAAGCCTTCCTAACTAAGCTTATTCTCACACCATTGATTAAATCAATGGTTATTATCCAAGGCTTCTTTATTAAGTTTGTTTCTTAACCTTTGATTAAATCAATGGTTAATATTCAAACTAAGTATTCTCATCCAAGGGTATAAATCAAGTCAAGCTTTCTTTGTTGACTACGTTAAAGTATAATATTTATTCTTGTATCCTACAAATAATATTTTTTCTTGTATTTTTATCATCCGATAATTAAATACAAGATAAAATATAAGACAAGAAATTTTCTAAAACTGTTTCGGATTCGGGTTTAGTAAGATCCCCTGTCTCCGTCTAAACAAGTACAAATTTTTCTATGCGTAGAAAATTTTTTCACTTTGTGGGACCCACTGGCCCACGTATGGCCACTGCCCCACATACTTTTGGGCCTACAGATAGGAAAAAAATTCAAAATCATCCATAAAATCACAAAAATTATAAAATGCACAAATATCAAATCAGATTACGTAAATTAATTACCTAACGGTAAAAATTAAATTACGTAAAGTTTTTCCGACCCGAAAATTTTTATTTTCTTGACACGGAGTAAATCACTCAAAACGATCAAATACGCTGACGGAATAAACAAAATAATTTTACAGTACACAGAAATTACTAAACAGTAAAATTCTGTTAACTATCAAAATTACTGTTTAAGAGATACGGAAATTTGGGGTGTTACATGTACTTGGGCGCATCTGCGTTGTATATATAAACCTTTTACTGCTTGTTTCCTGTTTTGTTTTAGTTTTTAAATATTGGTAGTTGTACATTATTTGTATAACCTATGATGGAACCATATGTATATTATGTGTGATAATAGTATGCTTATTTTATGTTTTGTGTTATTTTATCTCGTAATATTCTGTTTAATCGAAAAAAATTTACAACCCATATTATTATATAATAAATGTTTTACAACTTGGGTAGATTTTATTTATCTTTATTTTATTTTCTTTATAAATGTGACATCCCCATAAGGGTGTTACATTAGTTGGTATCAGAGCCCAAGTTAGAGTCTTTTGGGGTTGTGGTTGGGTCTGTTTTGGTTTGTATTGTGTGATTCTCTGTGATTTACTTCCGACAGGATGTATCTAACTTTGCTTTGTTATGTTTGAAGAAAGGAAATGTCTGGCGGAAGAGGAACACGTGCGAATGTAAATCGTGCAGTGGATCCAATGATTGCGACTGCTGAAGCTATGCAACAAATGGCCGAAGTAATTACTCAGCAGAACCTGAGAGCAGCTCAATAGCAAGATGCTACTGCTGATGCCCTAAATTTATCTGAATTTAGGCATAACAATCTGTCGCAGTTTAGAGGTGAGGTTGATCTTGAGAAAGCGAGTCAATGGATACAAGACTTGGAGAGAATCTTTGAAGGAATGAGATGCTCCGATGAGAAGAAGGTAACGTACACAACCTTTATGTTAAGGGGAGACAGAGAACATTGGTGGAGAGGAACCTGCTGATTATTGTAGACTGAAGGAACAGAAATTACATGGGAGGTATTTTCTAATGCATTTTTGGAGAAGTATTTTCCTGCGAGTGCTAGACATGCCAAGGAAATGGAATTTCTTGGTTTACGTCAGGGTAACATGACGGTGAATGAGTATGCTACTAAATTTAGGAGCTTGTCTCAGTTCTCAGATTATGCTCAAACTCGACCGGACGATGCGTGGAGATGTCGGAAGTTTGAGTCGGGGTTGAGAGTGGAACTGAAGCGAGGAGTGCTATCCTTGAGAATGAATCAGTTTTGTAACACCCCTTGATGTAGCGACTGGAGCATAATCGTCATTATACCACAGTTACTAGATTTAGGCGTGTCACAGTCATGATAACAGTAATTTAAATTCTTAAGAGTCTATATATATATATATTTTTTGCATAGGTATACATAAGTAGAAAATATGAGCCCCGAATGAGATATAAGTATATTGACATCATCAACGGATACAACATCATTTAATACAAATTATACATATCCAAAATTAATGCATGAAGTAAAATTACATAATATCAAATCTAAACCTTTCCTTGCATAACGTACACTACCAAATAAAGGTTCGGCCTTCGCCGAAGTCGAACACGTGAATGGAAAGATCCTGCACTTGATCTTCCTCGGCATCTTGGACAGATAAGACTCGCCCTTGCGATATCTCCAAAGGAAAAGGAGTACGAACCTGTGACATAACCGAAACCTCTCTAGGGAAGAGATGACGGTTATCCCACATTTCCCCAAGGGATATAGGGAACTCCGCACGTAACGGAACATAGGCGATGTTAGTCCCATTGCCGGGTTCATCTCCGCACTGCACCAGGGTTACGTCTCCTACGTATACGACGAATCCTGCCTCACGTTCAAAGTGCCAGGCTTTCGAACCTTGGAGAAACTGTATCCATGTGCGGAACATGTAGGGTGTTGGAGACGTCATCACTAGGGAGTAGAAATCGATCCTCAAGTACAACTAATCGAGTCCGCTCGCACTTTTCGCTGCTCTTATCCAATTTTGACATAGAATAGGGTAACACAAGAAAGAGGTGAGACACCCATCCTTCATTACCATTGCGGCAGTAAGAAAACGACACGGCGCAGAGCGCCCATAAAACAATACAGTTCATATATCTTTTAACGGCAACAGCATAATTTATAATAAAAGCAATTCAATTGTAAGCAATAATAAGAATTAATAATAACAACGATATTTACAGTAAAGTAGAACAACAGCAAACAATAGCAGACAGATCACAATAGTATTTCCAAGAATCAGCACAATAATCAGATAATCATTTTCAGAAGTGCAACAGTTATCTTCACATTCACAGGTGTTCATGCTCAACAATTTATGAGACCGACAATGGATGATGCACAATGCATTATGATACCACAATTCCTACTCCATGGAGCTAGACTCAATCAAGCGGAGAGAAAGATCAGGAGACATGTCTGTAACTCGGTTGCCGAGGCCAGTGCTATCAATAAATTTTCTCATGCGCAAATCATGGCATTGTACAGACATTCTACACTAGATCACGATATAGGACAGTGTCAAGTCCGGATCGTCGGTGTGTTTGCATCGGTTTTCCCCACGGCACAGAGGAGCTCTAAACTGTCCATGTGGAGGACCCGCACCCCGACGCCCCCGAGGTCATAACACGACCCACACTTGTCTATTCGCACCCGCACTAAGGTGTGTTCAATCTCCTAGGCAACTTGGCCTTACAACAGTCCACAAGACATTCACAATGCATAAGACACTATGCATGCACATCTATGATTCACAATTTCATACAATTCCATAATATGCCGCATTAGGCCAACATAAGCATCAATATATAAATGGCCACTCACACGGACCCATAACATCATAATATCAATATCAGGTCAATTGATGTGTCCTTAGGTTCATTATGAATCCTAACTTAGAATTTGTTTCCCTATTTCAAGGTTCATGTTCAAAATCAATTTATAAAATTAATTTAGCCTTCCAAGGCAATTCAATTTCCCATAACTTGCAATTTATTTAAGTTCTTGGGCGTCACACTCTCATGTTCTTCACTCAATTAGAATTACCTTAAATCTCATGATGCTTTCAATCTTAGTCCTTGAAGATTTATGAAGTCTTGATTTTATCAAATTCTTCTAACTTATTAATTTCCCATTCCATCACATAGGTTCCTAATTTCCTAATTCATTATGCTTCCAATTTACCAAAATCACATACTTACACTCAAAAATACCTTAGAGGCCGTGGCCTCACAATGGTTCCAATTTCAAATCCTTTTAAGCCAACATCTTGCATGTTATTCCTTTAATTCATTTAAGGTGTTTACTTATTAAATTAGCTCACCAAGAACCCTAATTCCTTGGCCTCAAAACCGTAGCCATCCCCTAGGCTTCAATTCCAAGTTTTTCTTCCACTAAATTCCATCTTGTTGCTTAATTAATCCTCATCTTATGCTTGTTACATATTAACCACAATTTATCCAATTTTTCCACCCCAAAACCGTGACCTCCCAATGGTGAATCCCAAGTCACTTTCTTCCATTTCAAGTCTTCAAATCCATTCTTTCCTTCTCTTTTAGGTATTAACTTCTTGTCATTAGTTCACTTAGGTTTTTAGTTCATTAAAATCAATCCAAGTACCCAAGATTCAATGCCAAAACCGTGGCACCATGTTGAGGTAGGAAACTCCAAATTTTCCATTTAGCAACCCCAACATGATCAAGCACAATTTATATATCAAACATATTCAAGAGCATAATCAAGCATCAATCAAATTCAAGAATATTAACTCATACAAAATTTATAATTCAAGCAAGCATACAAAGAGCATACAAGGATGGATTTCTCCATCAACACACATACAAAGTCTTCTCACCACCATAAGTGGTTGAAGTGAGTAGTCTCCCTCTTACCTAAGGGAGAACAAAAAAACAATCTCCTATGGCTTCTTGGTGAATTTCGGTTTTGGGTCTTCAAGAACCCTAATTTTTCAAGCATCAAAAATCAACATTAATAGTTGAAAAGAATGGATCTTTGGTCTCCATTGAGATCCTAGATCACGAAATCAAGGAGAAAGAGGAAGAGAAGTGAAAGCTTTACCTCAAAGTTAGAAGCTTTGCCTTGTATGACAATGGAGGAAAAATGAGCTTTTGAAGAAAACCCCTCAAATAGAAGTTGTAGAGGAGGTTGGGAGGAGTCTAGAAATGGTGTTTATGAAGAGAAAAGTGAAGAGAAATAATGGTGGTGGTGGCTGGAATTTTCGTGGTGAAGAGGAGGAAGAAGAGAGAAGGAAGAGAAAAATGGAGGTGAAGATAGAAAATGAAGAAACTTTCTAAAGGGAAAGTGTAGAGGAGATGGAGACAAGTGAAGAAATGAGCTTGGTGAAGAGAAAAGATGAAGGAAAATGGTGAGGGAGGGGGCTGCAATTTCGTGGTTGAGGAGGAGGTGTAGAGAGAAGGAGGAGAAAAGATGAAGAAGATGAAGTGAAGAGAGAGAAAGTGATAGGTAAAGTGAATTAGGGTTTGGTGGTTTTGGGTTAAGTGTGGATGAGTTACATTTTTGCCCTCCTTGGCATGAGTGGGCTGCTGACTAGAGGAGAGAGTGAGGAGAAAAATTGGCTTCTCATGCAAGCCAAGGGTAATTGGGTCATTTGGCTGTCAAAGCTTCTCAAAGAAGCTTTGAAAAAGTACACAAATTTGAATTAAAGTGAGATTGATTTGACATAAAGTGGATTGCATTGGGATAATGTGATAGGGTTTCTAATGCATGCTATTATCCAATGGATAATAGTTACAGATGACAGAAGTCAGTATTTAATTTATCTGACAGATAAATTTTTCGCAGTATTGATTTGTTTTATCTGTTAAGATTTCTTGAAAATTATGAAACCTCGTAAACTGTGTCAAGCCTCGGGTTTAGTAAGATCCCCCGTCGACATGTCCATAGTCCAAGGTTCTCAGAGAAAACATCGCGTTTCTCGGTTCGCTTTCAGCGCAAGACGCAAAATGAGGAATATATTAAAATATTCAACGGTTCCGGAAAATTCCCAGAAAATTTCCAAAAATTGCAAATATTATAAAACGACTATTCGTCATATAATTTTCCAATTTTTGAAACACTACAGTCATTTTCATGACTCTGCTTGAGTTTCACGCAAAACGAAGAATATATTAAAATATTCGTCGTTTCCGAAAAATTCCAGAAAAATTCACATAAATCACAAATATTAGAAAATTACTATTGGCGGTGAAATAATTAGTTTCTGGAGCGTTACACTGACCTCAGCAATTCTCAGCTCGGTGCGCACGCAAAACGAGGAATATATTAAAATATTCTGCGTTCTCAGAAAAATCCAGAAAAATTCTAGAAAATCCTAAATATTGTAAAATGATCATTTATTCTGAAATTATTAATTTTCAGGATGTTACAACACTCCCCTTCAAATAGAAATTTCGTCCTCGAAATTTTCATCCCTTAAATCAAACATTAACGTGTTTCTTCATCTTATTTTCTTACCCTCAGATTGTGTCTCTAGTTACGTCAATTTAGATCATCCTTACCAACGCTATCTCTATATCTTTGCGTTGCTTTATTCTTCTATTCTTAATCTTCACGAGAAGTTTCTCATAAATCAGACTCTCTCTGAATTGCACCGGGTTTAGTTTGATGACGTGGCTGGATCGGTGACATACTTTCGCGATCGTGACATATGGAAGATATCATGGAGATTTAGAAAGAAAGGACGACAAAATTTGTTGACAAGCTATTGAACCAAACCCGAAACGAAATTTGATATAGTCCAAAGAATTTTGGAATGGGTTTATTAGTAACCCAGACAGGACGACACTGAAACTAGACGTCATACTCCTTCAAAAACTCTAATCACCTTTCCTGTCTCATGTTCAACCCTTTTTTTATTGAATGGATACTTCAGGTCCTTGTGATTGCTAAAAGCGTTGATTGCAGAAAGCGTCTCCATATTCTCAGAGCAATTTCTAACTACGGCTAGCACCAAACCGTGAGTTGGGTAATTCTCAATGCGTCCTCAACTACCTTGAGGTGTAAGTCACAATTTTCCCAACCTTGCATGAACACATATCCTAGATTTTACTGTGAAGCATAAAATTCTCCAAACAGTTCCCTGGGATCAGGTAGAACCAAATCTGACAAGCATTCGAATGTCTCCTCGACCTTTAAAACCTTTCTTCACACGCGTTAGTCCATAGAAGTTTTGATTCTCTGCTTGTAAACTGAGCAAAATATCTGGCTATCTTGGAGGATCTATTGATACTCCTTCAATCTTTGTGTCTTCTTCGATAAAACTAACTAATTCCACCAGTTATGTGTCTATTTTACGGTCTCCGATCTTTCCTTTTGAAGAACTGCTTCAATCTCTTAGGAATCCACAACAATTCCTCCATTTGGAATTTCATGATCCAAAACTGAACCTTCTCAATTAAGAATCCGTACTCTGATACCTTGGCATTTACTCTCTCTCCTTTAAAGTCGGGAAAACTATGCCGAGATGTCCAACGTGCATCTCCATATTCTCGAGAATATATCAGAATGCCATCATTAATGACAATGACAATTATGTTCTAGGTAAGGACAAAAGATACAATTCATGTCACTTATGAATACGACAAGAGGATTTGTTATTCCGAACGGCGTCACGAGACACCCATAATGCCCATGTCGCATTCGAAATCATTTCGGGGACATTCTCAATCTCCCGCGAATTTAATGATGACCAGGACGTACATCTTTCTCCAAGGATACTCACCCTTGATCATAATCTCGTTCGTTTGACGATGGTGTTCATCTCACTGAGATGTCCCATTCTTCTCCTTAACTGACAACACTGTAGTTCATCACAAGAAATTTACTGACTACAATGGTGACAATCATATTCCCTTTTCTTTTGTCCTCTATAAAAGGTAACACGTATCCTTGGATTTCTTTTCCCTCACAAAGCTTCAACTTTGTTGGCTGTTACGAACTCAAAAGCCTTAGTTTCAAAAATCACTAAGGTGTTGATCGAAACGCTCTAGCAGGTGATAATCGGGAAACGACCAATCAATTTCTAGAATCATGGGCTCAAATAGATATGATTTTAGGTAAGCGAGATAGATCGACGAAAGATTCAGTCTTTAGTAGAAATAGAATAGATTACATAAACTTAGGTGTCAACGACAAATCTTAGTAACAGAAATGGAAATAATTTAAGTTGAAGATAGGAAAGATACGAGATGAATCCCAATGATCCATAAAGTTACAAATTGTAAAAGGAAGGGTTACCCCGTAATTATACAAACACGATTACAGGATCGTCATTTGAGGCATAACTTCCACGGTTTAGATCTCCGAATTTTGAAGTCTCAGCACCTCCCAGGGTATAAGTTCTGGCTTCTGCTTGTGGTTCTACAGCCCTTACAGCATTGACTGAAGAATTTGCCTTTGCTTGGTCGCAGTTGCGAGAGACGTGTCCAGGCTTTCCACATTTAAAACAGATTATCCCTTTGATCTTACACTCCTTCGTGAAGTGTTCCTTTCCGCATTTCATACATCTTGACGAAGATGTCGGGATCTGACTGGATACACCGCCACTAGTACTTTGTCCAGGAATTGGTTGTTGTTGTTGTTTCCCTGATACCCGTGCACATGATTTCCGCTTAAACTTGTTAACTTTTCTATTATTCCTCCTTTGGAATCTAGGTAGTCCACGTTTGCCCCGAAGTCGACTTTCCTCCAACAGATTCTGAACCTCAACTTCCAACTCTCGTTGTTGCGTGATCCTCTGATCCTGGTAAGTTGTCATCTCAGCTACCATTTGCCTTTCTTCTGCCGTCGTGGCCATACTTCTATTGTCTTGTCCCGCGCTCACATGTATACGTCTGTCACGAGCCACCGTCCTTGCATGTCTACTGCGAGCCATTAAATCTCTCTGAAGACGGACATAATTACAACAAACAAAAAAAAATTACTTCAAACAATGTTATCTCCCTATGAAAACCAAATACAAAGAGTCACACAATTCATACAATTCAAGCAAGACAAGTTCAATTCCATACAACCTAACAATCTCCAGCTCGAACTTTTTCATTCTGCTTCCACGGCGTAATCCCTCGTAAGTCGTCAACTCCCAAACTGCTTCTCGAATCTAGTTTACACCAACTATTTCTTTCTCCAGAAGATCGGTTTTTCCAAAACCTTTTGATCTCCTCACAAAAGAATTCCTATTTCCCTAACATAATACGCCTAGGTGAAGTCATAGTTTCCTGTACATATAGAACATTACACATTGAGTAGGCCAGTCCTCAATATCATGCAACTGTATAACAGTAGCTATCAACATTCAACCTACAGCAAGCCATGCATTCCTTTCCCATCATCTCAATCAAGAGACAAGGAAGTGCACAACAGACCAAATTCTAATATGCCTAAACATAGCAAGTCCATACCCCGGCTCAACAGGATGAACTTCTCTGATACCAACTAATGTAACACCCCTTGATGTAGCGACTGGAGCATAATCGTCATTACACCACAGTTACTAGATCTAGGCGTGTCACAGTCATCATAACAGTAATTTAAATTCTCAAGAGTCTATATTTTTTTTTTTGCATAGGTATACATAAGTAGAAAATATGAGCCCCGAATGAGATATAAGTATATTGACATCATCAACGGATACAACATCATTTAATACAAAGTATACATATCCAAAATTAATGCATGAAGTAAAATTACATAATATCAAATCTAAACCTTTCCTTGCATATCGTACACTACCAAATAAAGGTTCGGCCTTCGCCGAAGTCGAACACGTGAATGGAAAGATCCTGCACTTGATCTTCCTCGGCATCTTGGACAGATAAGACTCGCCCTTGAGATATCTCCAAAGGAAAAGGAGTACGAACCTGTGACATAACCGAAACCTCTCTAGGGAAGAGATGACGGTTATCCCACATTTCCCCAAGGGATATAGGGAACTCCGCACGTAATGGAACATAGGCGATGTTAGTCCCATTGCCAGGTTCATCTCCGCACTACACCAGGGTTACGTCTCCTACGTATACGACGAATCCTGCCTCACGTTCAAAGTGCCAGGCTTCTGAACCTTGGAGAAACTGTATCCATGTGCGGAACATGTAGGGTGTTGGAGACGTCATCACTAGGGAGTAGAAATCGATCCTCAAGTACAACTAATCGAGTCCGCTCGCACTTTTCGCTGCTCTTATCCAATTTTGACATAGAATAGGGTAACACAAGAAAGAGGTGAGACACCCATCCTTCATTACCATTGCGGCAGTAAGAAAACGACACGGCGCAGAGCGCCCATAAAACAATACAGTTCATATATCTTTTAACGGCAACAACATAATTTATAATAAAAGCAATTCAATTGTAAGCAATAATAAGAATTAATAATAACAACGATATTTACAGTAAAGTAGAACAACAACAAACAATAGCAGACAGATCACAATAGTATTTCCAAGAATCAGCACAATAATCAGATAATCATTTTCAGAAGTGCAACAGTTATCTTCACATTCACAGGTGTTCATGCTCAACAATTTATGAGACCGACAATGGATGATGCACAATGCATTATGATACCACAATTCCTACTCCATGGAGCTAGACTCAATCAAGCGGAGAGAAAGATCAGGAGACATGTCCGTAACTCTACGCCGAGGCCGTGCTATCAATAAATTTTCTCATGCGCAAATCATGGCATTGTACGGACATTCTACACTAGATCACGATATAGGATAGTGTCAAGTCCGGATCGTCGGTGTGTTTGCATCGGTTTGCCCCACGGCACAGAGGAGCTCTAAACTGTCCATGTGGAGGACCCGCACCCCGACGCCCCGAGGTCATAACACGACCCACACTTGTCTATTCGCACCCGCACTAAGGTGTGTTCAATCTCCTAGGCAACTTGGCCTTACAACAGTCCACAAGACATTCACAATGCATAAGATACTATGCATGCACATCTATGATTCACAATTTCATACAATTCCATAATATGCCGCATTAGGCCAACATAAGCATCAATATATAAATGGCCACTCACACGGACCCATAACATCATAATATCAATATCAGGTCAATTGATGTGTCCTTAGGTTCATTATGAATCCTAACTTAGAATTTGTTTCCCTATTTCAAGGTTCATGTTCAAAATTAGTTTATAAAATTAATTTAGCCTTCCAAGGCAATTCAATTTCCCATAACTTGCAATTTATTTAAGTTCTTGGGCGTCACACTCTCATGTTCTTCACTCAATTAGAATTACCTTAAATCTCATGATGCTTTCAATCTTAGTCCTTGAAGATTTATGAAGTCTTGATTTTATCAAATTCTTCTAACTTATTAATTTCCCATTCCATCACATAGGTTCCTAATTTCCTAATTCATTATGCTTCCAATTTACCAAAATCACATACTTACACTCAAAAATACCTTAGAGGTCGTGGCCTCACAATGGTTCCAATTTCAAATCCTTTTAACCCGACATCTTGCATTTTATTCCTTTAATTCATTTAAGGTGTTTACTTATTAAATTAGCTCACCAAGAACCCTAATTCCTTGGCCTCAAAACCGTAGCCATCCCCTAGGCTTCAATTCCAAGTTTTTCTTCCACTAAATTCCATCTTGTTGCTTAATTAATCCTCATCTTATGCTTGTTACATATTAACCACAATTTATCCAATTTTTCCACCCCAAAACCGTGACCTCCCAATGGTGAATCCCAAGTCACTTTCTTCCATTTCAAGTCTTCAAATCCATTCTTTCCTTCTCTTTTAGGTATTAACTTCTTGTCATTAGTTCACTTAGGTTTTTAGTTCATTAAAATCAATCCAAGTACCCAAGATTCAATGCCAAAACCGTGGCACCATGTTGAGGTAGGAAACTCCAAATTTTCCATTTAGCAACCCCAACATGATCAAGCACAATTTATATATCAAACATATTCAAGAGCATAATCAAGCATCAATCAAATTCAAGAATATTAACTCATACAAAATTTATAATTCAAGCAAGCATACAAAGAGCATACAAGGATGGATTTCTCCATCAACACACATACAAAGTCTTCTCACCACCATAAGTGGTTGAAGTGAGTAGTCTCCCTCTTACCTAAGGGAGAACAAAAAACAATCTCCTATGGCTTCTTGGTGAATTTCGGTTTTGGGTCTTCAAGAACCCTAATTTTTCAAGCATCAAAAATCAACATTAATAGTTGAAAAGAATGGATCTTTGGTCTCCATTGAGATCCTAGATCACGAAATCAAGGAGAAAGAGGAAGAGAAGTGAAAGCTTTACCTCAAAGTTAGAAGCTTTGCCTTGTATGACAATGGAGGAAAAATGAGCTTTTGAAGAAAACCCCTCAAATAGAAGTTGTAGAGGAGGTTGGGAGGAGTCTAGAAATGGTGTTTATGAAGAGAAAAGTGAAGAGAAATAATGGTGGTGGTGGCTGGAATTTTCGTGGTGAAGAGGAGGAAGAAGAGAGAAGGAAGAGAAAAATGGAGGTGAAGATAGAAAATGAAGAAACTTTCTAAAGGGACAGTGTAGAGGTGATGGAGACAAGTGAAGAAATGAGCTTGGTGAAGAGAAAAGATGAAAGAAAATGGTGAGGGAGGGGCTGCAATTTCGTGGTTGAGGAGGAGGTGTAGAGAGAAGGAGGAGAAAAGATGAAGAAGATGAAGTGAAGAGAGAGAGAAAGTGATAGGTAAAGTGAATTAGGGTTTGGTGGTTTTGGGTTAAGTGTGGATGAGTTACATTTTTGCCCTCCTTGGCATGAGTGGGCTGCTGACTAGAGGAGAGAGTGAGGAGAAAAATTGGCTTCTCATGCAAGCCAAGGGTAATTGGGTCATTTGGCGGTCAAAGCTTCTCAAAGAAGTTTTGAAAAAGTACACAAATTTGAATTAAAGTGAGATTGATTTGACATAAAGTGGATTGCATTGGGATAATGTGATAGGGTTTCTAATGCATGCTATTATCCAATGGATAATAGTTACAGTTGACAGAAGTCAGTATTTAATTTATCTGACAGATGAATTTTTCGCAGTATTGATTTGTTTTATCTGTTAAGATTTCTCGAAAATTATGAAACCTCGTAAACTGTGTCAAGCCTCGGGTTTAGTAAGATCCCCGTCGACATGTCCATAGTCCAAGGTTCTCAGAGAAAACATCGTGTTTCTCTACGGGTTTCGCTTTCAAGCCTGTGCACACGCAAAACGAGGAATATATTAAAATATTCAACGGTTCCGGAAAATTCCCAAAAAATTCCCAAAAATTGCAAATATTATAAAACGACTATTCGTCATATAATTTTCTAATTTTTGAAACACTACAGTCGTTTTCATGACTCTGCTCGAGTTTCACGCAAAACGAGGAATATATTAAAATATTCGTCGTTTCCGAAAAATTCCAGAAAAATTCACATAAATCACAAATATTAGAAAATGACTATTGGCGGCGAAATAATTAGTTTCCGGAGCATTACACTGACCTCAGCAATTCTCAGCTCGGTGCGCACGCAAAACGAAGAATATATTAAAATATTCTGCGTTCTCAGAAAAATCCAGAAAAATTCTAGAAAATTTCAAATATTGTAAAATGATCATTTATTCTGAAATTATTAATTTTCGGGATGTTACAAGTTTCATGCTTTAGTGGATGCGTGTGCACGACTCAAGGAATTAGAGACGTCACGGGATCAGAGAAATCGTAATTTTGGACCAACAAGATTTCAGAGAGGTGGTAGCAGTAATACCAATCGATTTCAGCGTAAGCCGTATTCTAGACCACCAGGGAATCAACCTCAACGACCACCAGTTGGGGGAAATGCTAGTGGTAATAGAGCTGGACAAGGGGTGGCGTTCACGCCAACATGTTTTAAGTGTGGAAGGAAAGGCCATATCTCTCCTGAGTGCACAATTAGAGGAATAGTTTGCTTTAACTGTAAACAACCTGGGCACATGTCTAAGGATTGTACTCAGCCGGAAAGGAAACCTGTTGTTCGTTATGTTCGAGCTAATCAACAAAAGTCAGGAGGTACTCAACCGAGGTCAGGAGGACGAGTATATACTATGACAGGAACTGAAGTTTCTAAGTCTGATGACCTTATTCAGGGAAAAGGAGTCATTGAAGGTAATCTTCTGACTGTGTTATATGACTCTGGTGCAACACATTCATTTATTGCATATGATTGTGTGGAAAGATTAAAGTTGCCTGTGTCTTCTATGAATGTTAAATTAAGTATTTCTACACCGACTGCTAAACCTGTAATTACGTCTAAGATATATTTGGATTGTCCTGTTGTTATCAAGGACCGTATGTTTTCGGTCAACTTGATTTGTTTGCCTCTTGTTGAGATAGATGTAATCTTAGGGATGGATTGGTTATCTTCTAACCATATCCTTATAGATTGTACAAGCAAAACTATAGTTTTTCCTAAGGAAGAAAAGTTTGGATTCTTGACTGCTGTTAATGTCAAGTCATTGTTGAGAGAGGCAGCACAGGGATATATGTTATTGTCTTCTCTAGAAGTCAAGAATGAGAAAGATGTGAATACAATTCCTGTTGTCAATGAGTTTCCAGAGATTTTCCTGATGACGTACCTGGTTTGCCGCCTGAGAGGGAGATCGAGTTTTCAATTGATTTAGTACTGGGAGCAGGTCCTATATCAATTGCACCGTATCGGATGTCGCCAGCAAAGTTGATGGAGCTGAAACAACAATTGGTGGATTTGTTGGAGAAACAGTTTATGCGACCTAGTGTTTCACCATGGGGAGCACCAGTGCTTTTGGTCAAGAAGAAGGACGGAACATCTCGACTTTGCGTGGACTATCGTCAGCTGAACAAGGTGACTATCAAGAATAAATATCCGCTTCCAAGAATCGACGATTTGATGGATTAGTTGAAGGGAGTAGTGGAATTTTCTAAAATAGATCTGAGATCGGGTTATCACCAGATTCGTGTTAAGGGGGAGGATATACCCAAAACAGCTTTTGAAACTCGTTATGGACATTATGAGTATCATGTAATGCCGTTCGGGGTGACGAATGCTCCTGCCATATTCATGGATTATATGAAGAAGATTTTTCGTCTGTATTTAGACAGATTTGTTGTTGTCTTTATCGATGACATTCTGATCTATTTTCAATCTAAGGAAGAGCATGCTGAACATCTCGGTATTGTTCTTCAGATTTGGAAGGAAAAGAAGTTGTACGCGAAATTGGCAAAGTGTGAGTTTTGGTTGGAGGAAGTCCAATTTCTAGGTCACGTGATTTCAAAGAAAGGTATTGCGGTAGACCCATTGAAAGAAGAGACTGTTTTACAATGGGAAAGGCCTAAGACAGTGACAGAAGTTCGAAGTTTTGTTGGACTTGCTGGATATTATCGGAGGTTTATTGAAGGTTTTTCCAAGATTGCTGGATCGCTTATGTAGCTCACGAGGAAAAGTCAAGCTTTTGAGTGGACGGAAGAACGTGAAGCCAGTTTCCAAGAATTAAAGAAGAGGTTAACAACTGCACCAGTGTTAGTTTTGCCAGATTCTAACAGAGCTTTTGATGTGTATTGTGACGCTTCTTACCAAGGGTTAGGATGCATATTGATGCAAGATCGGAATATTGTGGCATATGCTTCTCAACAGTTGAAGGTTCATGAGAGGAATTATCCAACACATGATTTGGAATTGGCCGCAATGGTCTTTGCTTTGAAAGTGTGGAGGCATTTTCTGTATGGAGCAATGTTCAATATCTTTAGTGACCACAAAAGTTTGAAGTACTTGTTTGATCAGAAAGAATTGAATATGAGGCAAAGGCGATGGTTGGAATTCTTAAAGGATTATGATTTTCAACTCCAATACCATCCAGGAAAAGCTAATGTGGTAGCTGACGCCTTGAGCAAAAAAGTGGTTAGTGTTTCGGCAATGATGATAAAGGAGGAAGAATTGATTAATAAATTCCGAGATTTATGGTTATCAATGGAATTTGTTCCTGGAAGAATTCGCCTATAGAAGGTGATGATCATCAATGAACTGCTTGATGTGGTTCGAGATAAACAGAAGGAAGATCCGTTTTTACAAAATGAGAGGGAATTGTTAAAGCAAGGTCATAAGTCGATGGTAGAAGAAGGAGCAGATGAAATTTTAAGGTTTAAGGGAAGGATTTGTATACCGGATGATTCCGAGCTTAAGAAAGGGATTCTAGATGAAGCTCATACTAGTGATTTGAGTTTGCATTCAGGAATGACCAAAATGTGCCAAGACTTAAAGAAGTTATTTTGGTGGCCAAGGATGAAAAGAGACGTAGCGAAACGTGTGGAGTCTTATCTGGTTTGTCAGAAGGCGAAAGTGGAACATCAAAGGCCAGCTGGTATGTTGCAACCGTTAGCTATTCCAGAGTGGAAGTGGGATAGTATCTCAATGGATTTTGTTACCGGATTGCCGAAGACGAGGAAAGGTCATGATTCGATATGGGTTATAGTCGATAGGCTTACGAAGTCGGCTCATTTCTTGCCAATTAATATTAAGTATTCATTGGAAAGATTAACCCAGTTATACATCAATGAAATTGTTAAACTGCATGGTGTGCCTACATGTATAGTTTCTGACAGAGATCCGAGGTTTATGTCAAGGTTCTAGTGAAGTTTACAAGAAGCCATGGGAACTAAGTTGCGGTTGAGTTCAGCTTATCATCCGCAAACTAATGGTCAAACAGAGAGAACTATACAGTCTTTAGAAGATCTATTGCGTGCTTGTGTTTTGGAACAACGGGGAAGTTGGGATGAATTTTTATCTTTGATAGAATTCACCTACAACAATAGTTTTCACTCGAGCATAGGGATGGCACCCTATGAGGCATTGTATGGAAGAAGATGTCGAGTACCTTTGTGTTGGTATCAAGATGAGGAGAGTATGACTATTAGACCAGATCTTGTACAACAGACTACAGAAAAGGTAAAGATGATACAAGAGAAAATGAAGAAGACGCAAAGCAGACAAAAGAGTTATGCTGATAAGCGAATAAGACCTCTTGAATTTGAGGAGGGTGAGCATGTATTTCTAAAAGTGACTCCTACGACCGGTGTCGGAAGAGTTATCAAATCCAAGAAGCTTACTCCTAAATTCATTGGACCATATTAGATCGTTCGACGAATAGGTCCTGTAGCGTATCAAATTGCTTTCCCGTCTTTTCTATCCAATCTACATGATATATTTCATGTATCACAGTTAAGGAAATATATTCCGGATCCAACGCATGTTATACAACCAGATGAAGTACAACTGAAGGAGAATCTGACTTACGAGACTTTACCTGTTAGAATAGAGGACAGAAAAGTAAAGTAGCTTCGAGGGAAGATGATCAAGTTAGTGAAGGTCATATGGAATGATGTGACTGGTGATGCTACCTGGGAGCTGGAAGACAAGATGAGGGAGCAATATCCTCATTTGTTCTGAGAAATAACGAATTTCGAGTACGATTTTTTTTTTGTTTGTTGGAGAGAGTTGTAACACCCTAAACTTTTAGGTGAATTACCGTTGTGTCCCAAATGTACTGTTTTCTGTTTTTTCAACTTTAAGATAAATGACCGTTATATCCTTTTTGTACTGTTTGTTGTTTTTCTGTATGAAATACTGTTTTATTTTACTACCTGTGATTTTATTTGAACTTTTTGTGTGATTTGCTCTGGGACAGCAAAATAATATTTTTTGGTAGGAAATCTTATTTTAATTATTCGAATTTGGATGATCTTACTAAACCCAATTCGAATGATACGGTTAGTAATATTTTAATTTTTAGGATTTAAGCGTGTAATAAAATAATTTTATATTATTATAATATTATTTTATTAGTCGGTCAAATAAGCGGTAATGGACAGGAAATGTTTTGCGGGACTCACGTTTAAAAGCTTGTTAACGTTTTAGAGTAGTAGCTTAATGACTAAGCTTAATGACAAGGCTTAGTGACTAGGCTTAATTAGTGACAAGGCTTAATGACTAGGCTTAATGACAAGGCTTGGATTAGCCAATGAGAGTTAAGCTTGGTGATCAAGTTTTAATCCTCACCATTCATCATTTCTAGGGCTTGGATGGAGCCAACCAAGGGGACACCTCCCTTGCATGATGTCTATGGCCAAGTGCCCTTGGAGAGCCAAGAATCACTTCATTCTCTAATGGAGAATAAGTTTTGAAAGTGATATATAGCTTAAAGTATTTTATTTAAAAGGATTTTAGTAAAGGCAACAGTAGAAGATTTTATTAAATTCAAATAATACAGATTTTTAGAAAAACATCAGAAATTATTATTTAGAGTAGTTTTCATAAGAAAAATGGAAAATGATGTCCAAATAATATTTTTAGTCTGGAAAGTTTCAGAATTTAATTTAGAACGTCAAGAAATATTTTATACAGTGAAAAACAATAGAAAAACCTTACGTGATTCAAAAATAATGATTTTTGAGCTACACAATTTTGAAAACGTTTAAATATTTTTATGCAATTGGGAAAACGTTGGAAAATATTTACGTGATTTGAAAACGTGACAAAAGCGTCACGCGATTGTGAAAACAAGATAAAAAGGTTACGCGATAGAGAAAAATAGCAGATTACTATTAGGCCGACGTACTGGACCCGGGTGGATCACTGATATTATGTAATTGAATGAGCAGTTATATAATATCATTGATACGAATATTATTAGACAATTGAATCAGCAGTTGTTCTAATATTATTGTGAACAGTATAACAGTGGCTTGAGTTATACATTGAGTTGTCATGCATTGAACACTGTGTAGTCGATGGCTATGATGGCTTTTGTTGCTTAGAAGTGAATGAGAATTGAATATTGTGATCCAGTGGGGGATCTACTGGGGGCATCAGGGTGCGGTGATTCATAGTGACTAGTTTGTCACTTTATACATCTCTGGCCATGATAAACCATTGCAACGCACCAGTGCATGTCCCGACAAAACACTATTGCTTTTCACGTCCATGTAGACTGTCATAGAGGTGTGCAGATCTTCTAGGCCATTCACATCTGAAGTTGTTTAGCTCCATGAAGTAGGAAGATGATGCATTGTGCATATGCATAGTCAGTATGCATATTGTTGTGGCATTATCAAGGTGCATATTCTGGTGGCATAATCAATATATATATTATTAATATCTGTTGTTAAAATACCATTAATGTTTATATTATTGTGAAATATGTTTTCTGAAGATAAATTGATAATATGATTATACTTGTGATATCTGTTTGTATGGAAAGACTCTGTTGTTCGTATCATTCTTTGCTACCATGTTGGTATTGATGAAAGGGGATCTCGCCTCATTACTATACTGTTTTGTTGTGTTTGTATTGTTAAAATTGGTATAGTAGGCGAAGCAAGTTTCTTAGACTTAACTAGAGGTAATGTTCTGAGGTCAGTGACAGCGTCAACGAGTGATCTTCCCAATTTTGACAGTGTGCAGTTTAGTGGAAGAACAAAACAAGTATGTTGAGTTTTCTCGTTAGTGTTGTTACCATGCCATTAAGTAGGACCCGTCATTGGATTTGCTACTGTTTCTTTGAGTCTGTAAGTTTTATGTTTTAAATGTTATTGAATATTATGTGGTATTAGTAAATGTGTGTATTAATCAGTTTGGTCTATTTTCTGTATTATCTATATATTTCGGTAAGTTTATGTTTCTGCGAAAAGAAATTTTAAAATCCATATTTTAGAACTCAAAGCTTTTATGAAATGATTTTTCAGATTCTAAGTTTTTAGTCAGAAATGTAATGCCCTACGGAGGGTGTTACAAAATATTTTCCCCGAGGCTAGTATATCTTGAACTGTGGAAACGTCAACGGGAGATCTTACTAAACCCGAGACCAGGCACAATTTAAGAGGTTTATGTTTTTCTAGTTTTTTATCTGATAAATAAAAATTGTTGTATAATTTATTATCCGTTGGACAATAAATACTGATTTTCTATTTGTCTGTAACATTTGTCCATTGGATAATAGCTTGTATTAAAATGCTTGTCATCTTTTCAAGAGTATCAACTTTATGTCACATCATGTTGACTTTTGTAAAAAATTAACAAAGCTTCTCAAAGAAGCTTTGTACAAAGCTTCTCAAGGAAGCTTTACCTAAGCTTCTAGAAGCAATTTTTCCCTCCTCTCTCTCCCACAATCCACGGCAATGAGGGCCAAATTGGAGCCAAAAATTAGCATTTAACATTATCACCTTTTCACTTCTAATTTCAAAATCACCAAAAAGCTATCACCTTTCTTCTTTCTTCACCTTCTTCTCTCAAGCTTTTCTCTCTTCCTCTTTTCCTCTCTACCCCATGGCAGCCCACACCTTTTCCCTTCCATATTTTGTTTGATTTCAAGGAAAGATTTTGCTTGAACTAACCATTCCTTTGAAGCTTTTTCATTCTTGTTAGAAGACCATCTTCAAAAACTCAACTTTTCCTCTCTATTTTCTCCTCTCTTCCACAACCAAGACCACTATTGTTGGCCATCCAAGCCTTTTCATTCAACCAACCTCATTTCCTACATCTTCTCATCACCTAGAACACTTTCTCTTTTGTGACTAATTCTTGAATCCACCATTTTCGTTTTCTTCCATTCAAGCTCTAAAGTTTGAGACTTCAAGGTAAAGTTCATAGCTTTTTCTCTTTTCCTTCTTATTTTCGTGATTCTTGATCTCTTAGGTGATCAAGGGTTCCTTTTCTAAGCTTTGGTTGTGATTTTTGTGAGTTTGGATGTCCTAGGGTTTTGTGTTGGTGGAGGGCGAAATTCAAGAACAAAGGAGCTTGCTTTCTTGTGTTGTCTTCTTTAGGTAAGAGGGAGATGATCATCTTCAACCTATCTTGGTGGTAAGGAAACATTTTTGGTATGGTTGATGAGGAATCCATGTGAGATTACTCTCTTTGTTGTGTTGTTCTTCATGATTTTTGTATTTATTTTGACTTGTATGAGTTATTGATTGTCATTGTGTATCTTAATGGCTATGGAATATATATTGGATCGATCTTGATGGATTGGAAATATAAATTGGAAGCAAAAGTTCCTTGCCTTCCCTATGGAGGCTCACGGCCATACACCTTTCAATAGGGTGTTCATGGTTAAAATTTTGTAATATGTTTGAAAGATAACTAATCACGTGAATAATAATCAATGGAGAAATAAAAATTTAGAATCCCTATTTCCCTTGGGGCTCACGGCCTCTTAAGGTGAATAATGGTGAAAATGTAGTGTTAAAATAGTGACTTAGTTAATTAGGAAGTTAGAGATTCATTCGAAGTTCATTAAAGGGAAAGAATAAAGAATAAGACTTTATCCTATAATTTAGAACAATTTTGAACTTAAGGAAAGAACAAGAGAGTGTGTGAGACTTGGAGGACCTTAGAATTGATTTTCTAAGTGAATATGATAATAAAAATTAAAGTAAAGAACTTGACCAATTAAGAGAAATAAAGATTGAATGAGAATTACAAGAGAATTCCTCTAGAGAAAGACTTCATAAGAAATGTTAAATTAAAGTGAAATCCCATAATAAACCTAAAAGTGTATTGTCACATTGGAAAACTTGATGATATGTTGTTGTGAGTCCATGAGTGGGACCAAGAATCTGTTGATGTTTAACTTGGCTAAATTGTGGTATGTTATGGAATAATATATCTTTTTTAAATATACATGAACATGCATTGAGTCAACATGCAATGTTGAAGTGAGGCTGTATGCCTAGGAGTTGAATCACACCTTAGTGCATGTTTGAATAGACTAGTGTAGGTCATATTGTTGACCTTGGCGGCGTCGAGGTGTGGGTCTCTCAAGAATGGACAGTTGGTAGCTCTTTTGGGTCATGGGATAGACCGATGCAAACGCACCGACGATCCGAAATGAGACACTGTCCTATATCGCGATCTTGTGAAGAATGTCGTGTATAAAGCCTTGTTGCACAAATTATTGATTTTCTAGAAAGCATTTGATTTTAGGCTAATGAGATACTGGCATGTCTCCTTGATCATTCTCTCTGATGTTTATGTCTAGCTCAATGGATTAGGATTTTTGGTACCATGTGCACGTGCATAGCAAGTCAACATATTATTTAGAATTTATTTATATGATGATGGAACTATTGTTTTATTGATGCTATAACTACCTAGATTTGTTAAGTTGTTTACTATTTGAATCTTGATGCTGATTATTATTTCTGCTATGCTATGTGGGCGTCTTGCGTCATTCTGTTTCTTTACTGCCATAATTGGTATTGAATGTAGGATGTCTCACCTCTTTTCTGTATCTCTGTTATTCTTTTTATTCATGTGTTTCTCTGAAGACGTCGGTGAGGAAGGGGAAGTACACGAATTCCCTGGCTTTTGGCCTAACTTTGAATAGTTACCTGTTTGGACATGGCATCCTGTTTGCGTGACTTTTTGGGTTATGTGAGATTGACTTTTCATGGAAGTCTGGACTGCTGGCACATCAACTTAAGTACGGATCGCTGCATCTACCACGGAGACGTGACTGTGTCTTTGGCATGGGGTCGTCATGATCCACCTGTCTTTACTTTTAATGCACACTTATATTTAGAGTTTTTCTTACCCATACGTGATATGTGGGGTGATCGTTACTACACCCCACAAGAGGATTCGTTCTAATCCTCTACACGAGCCCCTACTCATAATTCGGTTTCTCCGATGGGGATTTCCTCTAACGAGGAAGACCTTGAGGATGATCCAACCACGGTTCCTTCTCATACGCTTTAGGGGCTGATACTGGTTGTAGCCGCTGATGGTGATTTGTAAATCTTTTTGGGGCCCTGATATTTTATCTTTTTTGGTGGGCTGTATATGTGTAATCATTTTGGGGCATGTAAAGCTTCTGCTTCTTTTGTATATCTGATGATGTATCTAAACAAGTATGATATAAGTATATATACGTATGATGTATGAATGTATGGTTTACTTCTGATGTTAATTTTTGTTGTAATTATGTCTTATCATTTTCTTACAACAACAAAAAAGAGAATCCACTACATTATTATACGTTTACAAATGAACAGGCTTATCTATATTATAATGAACCGGGTCTTAGTTTATATTTTGTTTTTATTCGTGGTTTGGTGTGACGGTCCCTCTCCAAAAAGGGGCGTTACACTAGTTTGGTATCAGAGCCCCAGTTTAAGTTTTCTTTTAGGTCTTTGTGGCTAGGCCTGTCTTGTTTGTGTTGTGTGATTCTCTGTATTTGGTATTCCGAAATGATACATCTAATTCTTCTTTATGTTTTTATTCAATTTAACTCTGAAAAAGCGTAATGGCACGCAGTGGAGGTATTGTTGCAGCTGTTGAGGCCATGCAATGAATGACGGATGTTATTGTACAACAAACTGAGAGAGCTGCTCAACAACAGGAAAATGCTACCCAATAGTTAGAAGCGACAACCGATGCTCAAAATCTATCATAACAACTCTCCTCAGTTTAAGGGGGAATTTGATTCAGAGAAGGCTAGTCTTTGGATCAAGGAGCTAGAGAAAATTTTCAGAGGCATGAACTGTGTGGATGACAAGAAGGTAACCTATGTTGCCTTCATGTTGATCGAAGATACAGAAGATTGGTGGAATAGGGTGCAGAGAATACTATAAGCTGAAGGCCGAGTAATCACCTGATTCAAGGATAAATTCTTGGAGAAGTATTTCCCAGCAAGTGCAAGACATACCAAAGAGATGAAGTTCCTCAGTTTGAGACAAGGGAACATGACTGTCAGCGAGTATACTGCAAGGTTCGAGAGCTTGTCCAAATTTTCAAGGAATTTCCAACACCAACCAGACAAGGTGTAGAAGTGTCAAAAATTTGAGGAATGATTGAAGCATGACGTGAAAAAGGGTGGTCATAACCTTAAGGATCAACTAGTTTCCAGAGCTGCTGGATACGTGTCGCCGAGTGGAAGATCTAGATCAGGCGTGGGACACGCGGAACCATAACTTTGGACCTACTAGGTTCCAAAGAGGAAGTGGCAACAATGCAAACTGCTTTCAAAATAAACCTTATCCCCAACCACTGAGAAGTCAGCAACAGTCACCTGGTGGAAGTCCCAGTGGAGGTTCTGGTGGAAATCAAACTGGTCAGAATGTGGCATCTTTGCCGAAGTGTATGAAGTGCGAGAAGGATCACCTAACGAGGGATTGCACCATTAAATACTTTAGAATTCGTATCTAATGTTTTGATGCAATGACATGGGCCGTGTCATTTGACATGCGTGAAGGCGATGACATGGGAATTCGTATCTAATGTTAGGTATCCAAAATAGATAACACATCATTAGAATTCGTATCTAATGTTCTGATGCGATGACATGGGCTGTGTCATTTGACACGGCCTACCCCGTGTCATATGACACGGGCCGTGTTGATCACTTTCTTCAAATCCAACCTTGATTCTTCATGAAAGCCCTTCTTCTTTTGCTTCTAGGGGTTGATACTGATTTCCTTGAGTCTTTAACTCTCTTCTCAATGGTTCAATGCCAATGGACTCCATCACTCATAGATCTCCTGAAAGTCACAATACATTTATGAGTGTTTATAACTACATTTAAGCATAGTTTCACAATAAACATCCAAAGATAGTTCTAAATCAGAAACTTAGCTAAATGTCAACAATTGAGCACATATGGAGTCCAATTAGATCAAACACAAGGCATTTAAGAGCTGAAATTATCGATAGATCAAATACCCCCATACTTAGCCTTTTGCACTCCTGGGCAAAACATAAGACCGAACTAAGGAACACAGAAAAACAAAGCAAATTTAAAAGTTTAAAAAAATTCAATTTCCAATGATATTCAAGAAAGGCAAAAGATCGTAAGCAAGAATAGCAAGAAAAGATTCAAGGGGTCAAAACATTCAAGAGATAGCAAATCTTCACATCTCAAACCAACAAGCAAGGTATCTTCAATTTGAAAAGCATGAATTAAGAATGAGAGATCCTCACAAGATACACTCTCAATCTCTCAAGTGTTTACAAGGTAAGTATCTCACTCAATTCAGCCCATGAAAAATGCACTACCATAAGCTTGCTTATCTTCTACTTCTCCACTACTCAAACACTTGCACACAAAAATCAAGAGGACTTTGTTCAAGATTGTAATGGGGCCAAGGTAAGGGAAGGAAATAGTATAGATATGGCAAGATAAATACCAAAGAGAATAAAAGAATATTGGGGAAGAACTCAAATGACAAGTAACAAGTATGAAAATTTTCTCCCAATTCTATATAATGCACATTCTCTTCACATATTCCTTTCCTTTTTCTTTCTTTCCTTTTACAACCTTTCTTGCTTTCCTTTTACAACCTTTCTTGCATTGATTCTTTTTCTTTGCATTTTTTTTTCTCAACCAACACTTTGCATATTGTACATCAAGAACACAACCCCTACACTTGTACTATACATTGCCCACAAGTAAAAGAGCTCCTCCACTGAAAATGAACCAATATTCTCCCATTCCTTAAGGTAAGGTAAAATCATGATTTTTCACATAAGGCATATAATGAGCTAAGACAAAGAATAGGCAATAGGCTCAAGGGGTTAATCAAAGGAAAATGATGCAAGGTTAGCTATTTGGCCAAAGTAGTTACTCAAGAAAGAAGAAAGAAGGCCTCAATCATGTTTATGTATGCAAGTAAAAATGTAACCTCAAAAAGAATCAAAGCAAGTTCTAGAGCGATTAAATGACATGAGTGAAAATCACACAAGAAAAAGGAGAATGGCATAAATGCTAAATTCATCCATCAATAGGCTCAAAATCTCACAAAGTATGCATCTATCAATCTCAATCCACTAATCAAACATTCAAAACCAAGCATGTCAAATTCAAGATGGAAGAAGAAATTTATAAAACACACCCTTGAACTTCAATTGCTTCAAACTCATAAGTGTCACAAATCTCAAAACATCATTGGAAATCAATCAAAAACACATTTTTTTTAAAACAGAATTAAAAAAATTAAAACAGAAAGTAGAATATAAACTCTTCCCCCATACTTAAATTCTACATTGTCCTCAATGTAAAGCTCAAAAGAAAATAATCATCAATTACTCTAGGACAAGTAAAATAAAAGAAAGAGAGAAGAAACATCCTTATCAAATGAAGAGACTTCTACCAGGGTCCCATTGCTTGAAATGTAATGACCAACTTATGCTTGAAGTTGCATGAGAGCTTCCACCGGGGTCTCATTGATCCTCCTTAATTTCTTTGGAATTCACTAAAGCGCTATCACCGGGATCCCAGGCTTTCTTATGCCCCTTCAAAATTTGTAGCAATCTCTCCTCCTATTCAGCAAGGAGGTTCTTGGTCACGAACACAGAAAGTTGTTTATCATTCACTGAGTATGCATACTTCCAATGTTCGTATAACGACTTCAGCTCCATCTCTCTTTGTGTCTTAAATTCTGCAACATTGTCATGAACTTTATTGATAGATCCTTCAATATTATTAGCTGCTGCATGAACAGGATCATCAGCTCTCAAGTATGCAGAAATCTCAGCGCAAATAGCACAAGTCATAACACCATCACAATCAATACATGAGTGGCAATGAATAAAATTATTGAAACCAATAAAATCAGGAAATTCATCACACAACTCATCATAACTTTCCTCCACTACAATAGGAAGGGGTTCAAGAATACTTACCTTGGGGGCTTTAAAGTTTTGCCCTTCCTCATTTACCTCTTTAGTCTCTTGGTCTTTCTCTTCAGTGGGTTGTGGAGGAGAAGTATGTTCACCTAACAACTTCTCACTTCACGATGTGATATCACTAGTATTTTCCTCCACATTCACTTCCGGTGGTGAGGGAAGTTCTTCAGAAAATAAGCTTTGCACCTTGCTTAATTCTGTGGTTAACTGCCCTATTAGGTTTTGCAGGTTGTTAACCGAGGCCTTTGTTTCTTCTTGAAACTGAATGTTGTTAGTGGCCATTTGCCTCAATAGCTCCTCCATTGAAGGTTCAGGTTGCCTTGGTGCTAGAGCTTATTGTGGTCTTGGGGGAAAAAATGCTTGCCTCTGCTGAAATCCTAAATGTCCATAAGCTGGAAGTTGATTTTGGGGCTGTATTCCATAGCTCAAGTTAAGATGATCCCACCACCCCAGATTATATGTGTTGGAGTAAGAGTAGGAGTTATAGTTATTGGAAGGTTCATAATATCCTCCTACTTCTTTTTCCTCTACATTTGTGTCCACTAGGAAAGTGGGACACATACCAGTGATATGTCCGGGTGATAAGCAAATCCCACAAGCATGTATTGGTGCTTTCCCCATATCCATTAATCGCGTCACCAATGATTGAAGGACATTAGCACCTACAAGACACTTAGAAACAATAAATCAAAAATTAAAAATAAAACAAAAATAGAGTAAAAAATAGGAAACAAATTAATAGCGCAATTGGATAATTAGTTCCCCGGCAACGGCGCCAAAAATTTGGTGTGGTGTGGATCGTGATTAAAATTTAGAATGAAAATCAGTTGCCAAGTTCCACCAAAAATAAAAACCTTACAACCAGTTGTAGTTAGCAAGGGTCGATCCACAAAGAACTAATTCAATTAACACTATAAGTTGAATACTAATTTAAACACTCAAAAATAGTAAACAATAAAAAGGGGGTTTTGTTTGTTGAAATTAAAAACAGAAATTGAATCCAAAACAAAAATAGTAAATATAATTTGGAAAATCAATTAAAAGACAATGGTTAAGAGATGAAATCCACCACTAGATTTATATGATTATGCTAACCCACATATCCTTTATACCAACATGGTCAATTATTTTTTTATGTGATTGTGAGATTAATTCTCTGTTTTCCTTAAGTTTTGGTTAATTCAGCAACCGCTCAAATCAATCCTTAATCAATAATTATTTGTAAAGCAACTGCTCTTACACCTACTTATTAATTGCATTAAGATTTAGAAAACCAATCATACTAAGATCCAATCTCACACCGGGATTAAATTACTTAGATCATATGCTTCACTAGTCTTACCACCGCAACCGCACATAACAATCCTAGTTTTACCACTTTTGAAATTGGCAAAGAGTATAAAAACCTTTATACTAAATTAAGAACAGAAACATATGAATAAAAACACAATTGTATTGATATAAAGAAATATGCAAGAATCACATAATCAAAACTAGGGTTTCATCTTCCCTTAACATATTAAGAAAACTAGCCACATATGGCAAATTCAAAACCAAAAGAATAGAAGAAGAAAAACATTGTCAAGAATAGAAGTGCAGAAGAAAACTAAAGATCAAACTAGTTTGCAAAGGTTGGGAATGATTAATCTCTGATTGCTCGAACCCGAGACTCCAATCTTCGATCCAATCTCCTTCTCCCTTGTTCTTAGTCTTCTCCTTAGCCTCTTGGCAGTTTCCCAGTCCAGACTCTCCTTTTTATGACCCTAGGCAACCCTATTTATATTTTTGGATACCTAACACATCATTAGAATTCGTATCTAATGTTCTGATGCGATGACACGGGCCGTGTCATTTGACACGGCCTATCCCGTGTCAGGTTCTGGTAACACAAATTCAAGTGTTTTGCAAGTCAGAGAGAAACACGGCCCACCCCGTGTCATATGACACGGGTCGTGTTGATAGTCAATGCTCAAAACTGGACCCTCTTATGAAGACAGAGATGTACACGGCCTACCCCGTGTCATATGACACTGGCCGTGTTGATCACTTTCTTCAAATCCAACCTTGATTCTTCGTGAATGCCCTTCTTCTTTTGCTTCTAGGGGTTGATACTGATTTCCTTGAGTCTTTAACTCTCTTCTCAATGGTTCAATGCCAATGGACTTCATCACTCATAGATCTCCTGAAAGTCACAATACATTTATGAGTGTTTATAACCACATTTAAGCATAGTTTCACAATAAACATCCAAAGACAGTTCTAAATCAGAAACTTAGCTAAATGTCAACAATTGAGCATATATGGAGCCCAATTAGATCAAACACAAGGCATTTAAGAGCTGAAATTATCGATAGATCACTCACATGAGCAAGTTGAGTATGCATCCGGGAATAACCAAGATCTACGAAGACCTAAAAAGATTTTTCTGGTGGCACGAAATGAAGAAAGATATTGCCAGATGTGTGTCATCTTGTCTAGTTTGTCAGAAAGTAAAGGTTGAACACCAGAGACCGCCAGGAATGTTGCAACCCCTAGCTATTCCCGAATGGAAGTGGGATAGTATTGCAATGGACTTTGTGGTTGGATTGCTAAAGACCAGAAAGGGTTACGATTCAATATGGGTAATCGTTGATCAACTCATGAAGTCAACACATTTCTTACCAATCAACATAAGGTACAACATGGAGAAGTTGACTCAGCTGTATATTGGCGAGATTGTTAGATTGCATGGTGTACCTTCGAGCATTATTTCTGATAGAGATCCAAGGTTCACATCAAAATTTTGACAAATTTTGCAAGAAGCGTTGGGGATTATGCTACGTTTGAGTTTTGCTTATCATCCTCAAATCGATGGTTAATCGGAAATGATGATTCAATCATTGAGGATTTGCTTAGAGCTTGCGCTTTGGAACAGACTGAAAGTTAGGATGAAGTTTTACCATTGGTAGAGTTCACCTACAACAACGGTTTTCATTCGAGCATAGGGATGACACCCTATGAGGCTCTATATGGACGACGGTGTAGAACATCTTTGTGTTGGTATCAAGATAGAGAGCGCCTTACTATTGAACCTGATCTTATACAACAAACGACTGAGAAAGTCAAGATGATTCAGGAAAAGATGAGGACGACTCAGAGTCGACAAAAGAGCTATGCTGACAAAAGAAAAAAGCCTCTTAAGTTTGAGGAAGACGAGCATGTGTTTTTGAAAGTCATGCCTACGACTGGGGTTGGCCGAGTTATGAAATCTAGAAAACTTACTCCCAAATTCCTTGGACTTTATCAAATTCTTTGCCAGATATGTCCAGTAGCTTACCAAATAGCCTTACCACCTTTTCTTTCTAACCTTCACAATGTTTTCCATGTATCACAACTAAGAAAATATATCCCTGACCCGTGCCACGTCATAGCACCAGACATAGTACAATTGAAAGAGAACTTAACCTATGAGACACCTCCTGTAACGATTGAAGATAGCAGAGTAAAACAACTCAGAGGGAAAGAAATTTCATTGGTAAAAGTAATCTAGAATGACACAACCGGAGATGCAACATGGGAGTTAGAAGACAAGATGAAGGAGCAACATCCACATATATTCTGAGGAATGAAAATTTTGAGGACAAAAATTCTTTTTAGAATGAGAGAGTTGTAACACCCCG